>CM076577.1:1172435454-1172859642 GCA_034641835.2 Pinus albicaulis
TCGCTCCATCCTCTTGTCTGTACCATAGACCATATCCCGATGTGCCTCTAATATAGCGCAATACATGCTTGCCTGCCTTCCAAAAGAGCTTGGTAGGCTTAACCATAGCTTGCGAAAGCTGGTTAACTGCATAGCATATATCGGGTCGTGTATTGACCAGATACATAAGCGACCCCACCAACTGTCGATAGACGGTGGCATCCACTACCTCCGCTGAAGTAGCATCCTCCTTCCTCCAACCACCAGGAAGAGGAGTGTCAACAGGCTTGCAGCCTTGCATGTTGAACCTCTCCAGAATCTCTCGGGCATACTTGCCCCGAAAAACAAACAGTCCTCCGCTGCGTTTCCAAATCTCCAATCCCAGGAAATAATGAAGGATGCCCAAGTCCTTCATCTCAAACTCTCGTGCAAGATCCTCCTTGCATGAAAGTATCAACTGCTCATCGCCAGTCAAAATCAGATCATCTACATACAGTACGATGATCAACGGCTTCCCCTCCACCACAATCTGGTACAGGTTAGGATCCGCCTCACTCTTGGAGAATCCAAGCCCGGTGAAGTAGCTGTCTATGCGAGTGTACCAAGCACGAGGTGCTTGCTTCAGCCCGTACAGTGCTCTCTTGAGTCGGCACACATGCGACTCACTGCTGAAGATATCGAAACCTTCAGGTTGCTCTATGTACACCTCCTCCTCAATAACTCCATTGAGGAACGCAGTCTTCACATCCATCTGATGAATGTGCCACCCCATCTGCACTGAGAGAGAAAGGATCGTCCGTATGGAAGAGTACCTTGCGACAGGTGCAAAGGTCTCCTCATAATCGATCCCCTCGATCTGTGAGAAGCCACGGGCGACAAATCTCGCCTTGTACTTCTCCACACTCCCGTCAGCCGCCTGCTTCACTTTGTAGATCCATCGTGAACCCACCACTGATTTCCCCTTCGGTCTTGGGACAATCTCCCATGCACTGTTCCTGACGATCGAATCATATTCTTCGATCATGGCATCAACCCATGCGGGTTCCTCCACAGCTTCCTCAAAAAGAGGATGGCTCCGTCACAACACATTGACTCACAAGAGCCATGTATCCAGTGTACCGATCCGGTGACTGTCTCTGTCTGCGCTGTGCTGTAGGTGGTCCTACAACCTTCTCTTCATCCCGAGCCAGTCGCTCAGCTTCTGTAGTGCGCATGCGCCCTCTGATGGTTGGCGCTGCATGGGTGGTTTCTTCCACCTCCTGAACTTCCTCTTGTGGATGATCCACATCCGGAAGCTCCTCCTTAGGAACTAACAGCTCCTCATCTGCATGCAAGTGTAGCTCCCTCTCAAGCGAACACTGCATGGCTTTCTCCTCCTGAAATTTTATATCCCGTCGCACAACAGTCTTGCAACTGTCTGAAAAATACACCCGATAGTTGTGAGGTGTATCAGTGTACCCCACAAATATTCCAACCTCGGCGGTTGGATCCAGCTTCCTTCTTGCATCCTTCGTCACATGCATGTAGACAGGAGAACCAAAAATCCGCAAATGGGAAATATCAGGCCTCTTGCCAGAATAAGCCTCCTCCGGTGTACTCATGCCAAGAACCTTGTGAGGACAACGGTTCTGCACATACACTGTTGTATTGCATGCCTCGGCCCACAAGTGAAGGGGTAGGCCCTGATCATGCAACATCGCCCGTGCAGCACCCACGATCGTTCTGTTCTTCCGCTCAGCCACCCCGTTCTGTTGTGGGTTATGGGGTGCGATGAGCTCTCTCCGAATCCCTTCTGCGCTGCAGAACTCCTTGAATTCAACCGAGATGAATTCACCACCGTTATCACTCCTTAGAGCAATCACCTTCTTCCCCGACTCCTTCTCGACCAGTGCTTTAAACTCACAGAACTTCGCGAATGTATCGCTCTTCTTCTGCATGAAGAAGATCCAGCACTTTCGAGAGAAATCATCAACAAAGATCACATAATACCTGTGCTTTGCTGTCGAAGCAACTGAGAAAGGACCACACATGTCTGTGTGAACTCTCTCAAGGATCTTCGTGGCGTGACTATCCTTCTCGTGAAAGGTGGCTTTCACATACTTCCCTAAAGTACACCCCTTGCACTGATCTGACTGCGCAAGGGTGCCCTTAGGAAGTCCAGTAGAAATCTGCTGCAGAATCTTCAAAGCTCCATGGTGAAGATGGCCCAATCTCCTGTGCCATAGTTCGCCCTCATCATCACGGCTCACCACATCTCCAGCCTTGCATGCCATAGCTGCGCAGTCATCTACCTGCAACTGATAAAGGTTCTGAGTTCGAACCCCTATCTTCCGGGTCTCTCCAGTAGTCTTACTTCGCAGGAAGGCTTTTCCTTCGCTGAAGACCACATCATACCCCTTATCCTCCAACATCGCTACTGAAATCAGGTTCTTCTTCAATCCAGGTACATGCATGACATCCTTCAATACAAAGGGTTTACCAGACTCCCTCTAAAAGGATATGGTACCGATACCAGTCGCACTGTATCTACCATCATCGCCCATCTCGATGTGCACACCCAGATCTTTGTCCTCCAGATCTGAGAACAAATCCCGATCTCCCGTCATATGAAATGACGCACCGCTGTCCAAGAACCACAACGATCCCATCACACTTGAAACCAAGCATGCGATCAGTGAAAAGTCAAGCTCGAACTGTGAAGCCAAAGCTTCTCCATCTGCAGATCTTCCCGCTTGCTTGTTCTTCTTCTTCTTTGGACAATTGGTAGCATAATGTCCGTGATCATGGCAGTGAAAACACTTCACTTTCACCATATCTTGCTTCTTGCCCTTAGCTCCAGAATGAGAGGTTTTCTTACCCTTCCCTTTCTTAGCTTTGGACACCAAAGCGCAGTTTTCTTCATCAGCTCCCTTTGATGAAGATCCATCTCGAGTAGTCCTCCTTATCTCCTCCTGCATGAGATCCGCCCAAAGGCGCTCCCCTCCCGGTAGCTTCTCCCGACCATTGACACTATCTTGATATGAGTGCCAAGCCTTCGGAAGACCAAGGAGAGCCAGGTCGACCATGTCCTCGTCTTCGACAGTCACCCCCACACTTCCCGGCTCATCTCTGCACTGAGTGAACTTCGTGAGGTATTTGGCGATACTGTCGCCTTTCTCCATCTTGATGTTCCTGAGCTTATCTTTGAGCGCCGGCTTCCTTTGGTCGCTCTTACTCTGGAATAGATCCGTCAAAGCTTTCCACATTAAATATGGAGTAGCCTTTCCATGCAGGCTGGATACAATATGATCCTTGACGCCCTCCAACAGGATCCTTCGACATTTCTCCATCTTCTTTTGCCATACTTCGACTTCAGCAGGATCAGTGGGCTTTTGGACATCCGTATCTACGAACTCCTTTAGACCATTATCTTCTAATACAGATCTGAGAACAACTCCCGATCTCCCGTCATATGAAATGACGCACCGCTGTCCAAGAACCACACCGATCCCATCACACTTGAAACCAAGCATGCAATCAGTGAAAAGTCAAGCTCGAACCGTGAAGCCAAAGCTTCTCCATCTGCAGATCTTCCCGCTTGCTTGTTCTTCTTCTTCTTTGGACAATTGGTAGCATAATGTCCGTGATCATGGCAGTGAAAACATTTCACTTTCGCCATATCCTGCTTCTTGCCCTTTGCACCGGAATGAGAATTTTTCTTACCCTTCCCCTTCTTTGCTTTGGCAACCAAAGTGCAATTTTCTTCATCAGCTCCCTTTGATGAAGATCCATCCCGAGTAGTCCTCCTTATCTCCTCCTGCATGAGATCCGCCCAAAGGCTCTCCCATCCCGGCAGCTTCTCCCGACCATTGACACTATCTTGATATGAGTGCCAAGCCTTCGGAAGACCAAGGAGAGCCAGGTCGACCATGTCCTCTTCATCGACAGTAACCCCCACACTTCCCAGTTCATCTCTGCATTGAGTGAACTTTGTGAGGTATTTGGCGATACTGTCGCCCTTCTCCATCTTGATGTTCCTGAGCTTATCTTTGAGCGCCAGCTTCCTTTGGTCACTCTTACTCTGGAATAGATCCGTCAAAGCTTTCCACATTAGAAATGGAGAAGCCTTTCCATGCAGGCTGGATACAATATGATCCTTGACGCCCTCCAACAGGATCCTTCGACATTTTTCCATCTTCTTTTGCCATACTTCGACTTCAGCAGGATCAGTGGGATTTTGGACATCCGTATCTACGAACTCCTTCAGACCATTATCTTCTAATACTTCCTCCATGCGATCCTTCCATGCAACATAATTCGAACTGCCTTCAAGAGCATATTCGAGTCGCAAACCGTTGAAATACATTTTCAACACTGGCACCAAGAAAACAAAACTGCTGCAAAATTCGAATTCCACCTCAAAGCTCAACCGCTCTAGATCTATGAGAACAAATTATTTCTAGCACAGAGATTGACTGCAAGGGGCGTTTACCAGACCTTTCACTTTCCGAAGAAAGATGAATCCGGAGGCTACCTGGCCCGCATGCAGACTCTGTCTACCGAAATAAGTTTGTAATCACCGTGATGATCAATCTCTGCTTCAATAGCTCCGATACCATGTAGAAATTTGCTGAATAATGATTAATTATCCACCGAGACTATCCTGATCACATACAATTCAAATTTATATGCAACACATAATCTCTTCCACTTAGATCATCACACATGCGGAAATAAAACAAGCGATAGCACATCAATTCATCATACACATTAACACAGTATGTATGGGGAAAGCTTATAGCTGAAAACCCCGCAGCTATTGTGTATATTATAATGGAGAAAACATGTAAAAAACTCAGTACAATACTCCTCACAAGTACTCAGTACTATCTCATGAAGTTACACACAAACTAGCTTGGTTTTGAACAAGTCACAAGTTCAAAACACATCCACTAATTGCTTGCCTCTATTTCACAATCATGGCTGGTCTAATGAGAGATCCAAGGTTCGAATCTCCTTGGCTTGACAGCGCAATCATCATGGGAAATTCCTCCAAGTGTGGTGCAAACCTCATGCACAACTGATGTCACAATTGATAGCTATCTCAACCCTTTCATCTACCTCTTTCACTGGTCTCCACTGAACTGTCCATGCACTGTAGTGAACTGATGTGTTCTTGAGTTGAATAATGAGTTATTAATTAATGAATTAAATAATATTTAATTCACTCCACTCATAACTAGTTGATTAGCTAGTTAAACTAATCTCAACCAGTTCAACTAAATTAAACCGAACACAACTCCACTAGCCGTCTCATTAACTCCACCAAACTTCTGCCACTGAAGTCCTAACTGAAGTCAACCATGCATGTGCTCACCAAACCCTTGGGAATAGCGTAATTCCTCTGTCAGATGCATGAGCCACTTCCAAGGCTCGAACTAAAGTGCTCCAAGAGAGTAAACTGAATTTTATAGTCCAAATATTATTAAGGGTAAATAATATTTGACTTCCCTATTTTTAGGATAGGCAGTCTAAAAATAGACTTCGACCTATAGGTCCAAAAAATAGAGGTCCATCTATTTTTACCAACATGACCAATACTCCAAGAATAACATACCGCAACCCCTGGACCATGCTCCATATGTCTAAAAATAGACTTTGCGCCAGAATTTGCCTGCGGGCCCACTTAGTGAAGGCGACTTCATTTCACTAAGCTCCATCATCTTGCTGCATTTTCAACATAGACCTTCCTACATCATAGATGATATGCCTCATGGATAGATTCATCAAAATCTTCCTATGACGCCTTGCATAACATGAAAACATGTGCTTTAATCAGAAAATGACAGTTGCACTCTAAAACAGTCCTTTTCCTAATAGGACTCAAACTCCTATTTATTACATCAAACTACCTTATCTCTTAAAACAATTACATATCTGACAAATAATACTTCACATGTTCGAATGGGCTATGTCATAGCTCATCACTACTTGACATCTTAAATATCCTCATCAACATATGGAAACAAACCCTATTTTTCAGGAAAACAGGACCCTATCTTCAACGAATGCTTCAGCTGATGAGTTGTCTCCATTTCATGGTCTTCAAGTCATGGATGATTGCTGGAAAGGTCCCTTGACCTTTTTGATGTGTCCACCTGTCCAAAACTGCTCTTAAACTGCTTAGAAACCTTCAAACATAGTTAGCTATGAAAACATGATAGTTTCGTAGCGTGCTTTCGGAGCGTCCAAAAAAATGACTTTTTCAATCAAAATTTCTACTTCTTTGTTCTTGCATGGTGTCCACCATGACTTGACACATAGTCACTATCGTTCTCCCCTCTTGAAAGCTACAAAAAGTGTTTTTAAATGCAAAAATACAGCTAAGAAATTTTCGTAGCGTTTTCCTCGTTTCAAGCCTAGGAAACGCTACGAAACTATGGAAAACTGTGTAATTTCTAGATTTTGACCTTGATTAAAAAAAGTACCTTCCAACTATATAAACTTGGATTTCAACATGCCATTAACCTCTTAAAACATAATCAAACTCAATTTAAGAGCCTTGAGGTGTTTCCTCTTCATTAATGGTGAGTTGAGCTATGGGTTCCTCAACTACAGTTATCTATAAACCATTCTTCTCCAAATCCTCATCGATAAATTCTAACTACTCTTGGAGGTCTTTGACTTGGTACTTTAGTTTTCTATTGCTATATTTCAAGTGCAGGTTCATTCTTCTAACATGCTTCACCTCTTTCCTCAATGGCATAGTCCATTTGATTAATTGTTGTGTATCATCTAAGGTCTTTGACACACTATCAACCTTCTCTTCCCAAATCTCTTTCATTTTCTCAAACTACACTTTTTGGACATTATGTTTCCTTGCCTCTTTCTTCAAGACTGCTATTTCATGATTTGCTAACTTCAACTGCAACTCAAGAACCTCAAACTATGTTTTTTCAATAATTTTCTCCTTTCCTTTCTTTTGCTTGATGACTGATTCTTTTTTTGCAGGTGATGAAAGATCAATAGTGCTTGGTAATGGCTTAGTAGTGTCAGTGACCTTCTGAACCTCTTTACTACTTTCCAAGATTTTTCTAGCATGTCTTGTCATGGGTTTCCTAGCCTGAAACATAAAACCTGCATCCTCACCTTCAAACTCTAACTTCTTTGCTGATTTAGATTTCTTGCGCTTCTTTCCTCCCTCATCTATATCCTCAGCTTGGACTATGGGAGTCTCTTCAATATCAATAGCATGCAGAATGTCTTCTAAATTTCCCTTAGCCACTATTTGGCTTCTTGTAACCCTTTTGTTTTCATTTTTACTCACAGTTGGCTCTTGTTTTGCAGGTTTTCTCATAGTTGACTTTTGTTTTGCAAGTGAAACAACACGTGTGTTAAGTTTCTGCAATTTCTCTGTTTCCATGATTACTGGTTCACTTTTCTCTACCCCTACTAGTTCACTTTGCTCTTCCACTCAAGGTGATGTTATACCTCTAGGTTTAGGAGTTCTTTTAGGGGTGATGGCATCCACTTCAAAACCACTGACAAATAGAAAATAAGACTAGTCTCTGCCTAGTATTTTTAACTCATCTAAAACCAGTAACTTTATTAAACCATGATGAAAAAGTGAGGTTTCACTTCCTTCAGATTTAGCTTGAAATTTATCTGGCATTTTTGCTAAGCTTCTGTATAAATAAAAAGGTAGATCAAAGGATTTCTTACCAACAAAATGTAGCAGAAGCTTGAAGTGGTAAGAATAGACCTTATGATACCTCATTTCACAAGTGAAGTATTTATGAATGATAAGTAGTAGCTTTGAGAAATTATCTTTCATGTAACTCCTTGGAATGGAATTTGTAAGATCAACCTCACTATGTTCTGGTTTCATAAATTATTTACATTCATGCATGTTGAATTTGAAACCTTTGAAACATTGTTCTTATCCTCTTGGAATTCATGTTGCTGCTGCAATAGTCTCTGGTGTTATAGTGAGATTCAAAATTCCCACTTTTACAGCTGTCCCATTGAAATTTAGGGCAAACTCTTTAGAAACCTGTACATGGCACCCTTGCGATTTTTGGCAAAACTGCAAACACCCTGTTCTTCTGAAAACTTCTGAAGCTGTTGGGTCTTCATTTATCAGGTTCATATCTGATGGCTCATATCTAAGGGAGTGGCCACCTTTGTTGATCTTCCTCTTTGCAGCCATGGTACTTTTATGTCTTATCCACCTCGCTTGATTAGTGATACCTGCAAACTTTTGAAAATACTAGCCACAACATGGGGATCAGTGAAATAGTTCTCCAGAGCTCAATAACATGCAAAGGAGGAGCGGAGAATGACAAATGAATCAATTGGGAAAGATTTTAAAGTTTGATGACAACTCATGGAATAATGATGACTCATACATGCTTAAAATGGTAATAATGACTTGAGCCATGACCATTGTACCTTGATTTAACCCTAACTGACTCGAATGACATCTACCCTATCCCTTTCAATCATTTACTTACACCTAGCACCTATTTTGACAAGTCAGGCAGGAATCCCTCCTTTAGTAGCATTCTTAGTGTATTTCTGGGCAGTTTCACTACGAAAGTATTAGCAGTTGCGTAGCAAAAAGTGCGATTTTTCTGTGTAATTCACAACAAAAGTAGGGATTCTTGGCTAAAATGAACTTTTAAGAGTTGTAAGATTGGGAAATGAAAAATATTAGGAAATAATGACTGATGTGATATGAAAAGACTTGAAAGGGGGTGGGTTTGGACCTTAGGATAAGATAATAAGAAAAAATTAAAATTTTCCTTAACCAAGTAATGAAAAATGAATTCTATGACCATACCTTTGACACATGAACCTCTAGTATTATATCATTTTTTTTATTTTTTCCTGAGTGATAACAGTGGCTCCACTTGGGATGGTGTGCCCCTGTGGTACACCAAAGAACTTGTAGTTCTAGTGTTATCCATCTTCTTGAAAACAAAAAATCTCAAATTTTCCAAGCTTTCTTTCAAACTCTAATGGCATTCACCTCAGGCTCAAGCTTGATGATCAACTTATCTTTATTAGCAGAAAAAAATATAAAAATGGAATTATATACAATGGAAAGAAATATCAGCAGAAGTTAAGAGGAATAATGCTTCAAAAACCTGCCATTGGCAAGCCCTCCAGCACAAGGTTGTCCATCCATCTCCTGCAGAATGTAAGTGTTTCTTCCATGGAATGCAACTACTCTGAATGGACCTTTCCAAATATTCTCAAAATTACCATGTTTCCCCTTTTCTTCAATCCTAGCCTCCCATTTCAAAACCATATCTTGGATTTGAAATTTTTCCTCCTTGACCTTCCCATCAAATGTCTTCTTGATTCTGTTTTGAGATTGTTGATTACTGTTATAGACTTCCTCCCTTTTCTCCTGCAAATCTATCAACTGATTAATCCTCCTTTGAATTGCATTTGGCCCTCCTCCAATCCTTGCAGTAGCTTCATGACAGGCACTCCCAAGGATGTAGGAAATATGGCTTCAGCTCCATATACCAACTCATAAGTTGAAGTTCCAATTGATCTCTTTGTGCACACTCTATTAGCCCACAGAGCATACTTCAGCTTCAAATTCCATGACTTCTTATTTTCCTGCAACACCTTCTTAATAATCCTCACAATTCTCTTGATAGAAGATTCAGAAAGACCATTACCTTCTAGACAATATGCAGTAGAATGCCCAAGTGTAATGTGATATTGATGACAAAAACTGATCAGCTTCTTTGATTTGAATTCCTGTGAATTATCAGTGATGATCTTCATAGGGCAGCCAAACCTATATAATATATTATTTTCCAAAAATAAAATGATAATTGAATCATTTGCTTTCCTAGTTAGGATTGCTTCAATCCACTTGGTGAAATAATCAGTTGCTGTCAGAATCTTACGATGTTGACCTGAAGATGATGGATGAATCTCACCAATAAAATCTAGCCCCCACTGCTGAAATTACGCCTCAACATAGATAGGCATCAAGGGTAAAGGAACAGGCTTCTTCTTACCATAAAAAATTTGGCATTCATGGCAGCCAACAATCTTTTTGTAGACATCTTTAAACATAGTAGGCCAATAATACCCTGCTCTGAGAATATTATTTGATGTAGCCTTCCAATAATGATGACCTCCACAATCTCCTTTGTGAAACTCCTCAATCACTTTTTCAGCCTCCTCTTCCAGCAAACAATTCAAAAGAATACCACCGGTATCTTTCCAATACAGATTTTTATCAATGACACAGTACCTCAAAGACTTTAGCTTCACAAAACTTGCCCTGGAATTTGTCAACTCAGCAGGCGCTCTATGATGATGTAAGACAAAAAAAATTTCTTTGTACGAGTCAGAAAGGATGTACTTCTCTTCAATGGGAATCATCTCTTCATCTTCATCTAATAATTTTGAAATTTCTGTAATTAAATTCATATCAAGATAGTCAAAATTTGACTGTGCCATCAGCTTTGCTAGACCTTGACCTTTGACCAATTTTGTGGGTTTGATCTCTATATCATATTCCAACAAGTTATCTATCTACTTCCCTCTCTTACCATCAGGATCAACTTGAGTTAGGATGTCCTTCACAACAACATTAGGAACGAAATCTATGACATGAGAGTGTAGAATGTAAATTTTGAAATCTTTGATGGCCTTAACCAAGGCATAGGCTTTCTTCTCTAAGATGTTGTATTTCAGCTCTGAATTGGCTAATGTCCTGCTAAAAAATGAAATGGGTTTCTCAGTACCTTGTTCTCCTTTCTGTAGCAAAACTCCAGCAATTGTATTTTCTGATGCAAATGTAAAAACCATAAATTATTTTGAAAAATCCGAGCTGATCAACACTGGTGCTTGAGTAAGTGCCTTCTTGATCTCCTCAAATGAATGCTTTGATTCTACTATCCACTTCATGTCAGCTCCCTTCTTTAACATCTTTGTTATGTCTTTTACAATCTCAGCAAAATCATGAATAAACCTCCTCACAAAATTTGTCCTTTCAAGGAAAGACTGAATTTCCTTTATGCTTCTAGGTAGATCCACTTTTTGAATTGTATTGACCCTACTTGGATCAATATTATTCCCATATTTATAAATAATATGCCTAAGTAAATTCCCTGAATTTAGAGAAAAAATGCTTTTAGTGGGATTGAGAGAAATTCCAAACCTTCTACACTTCAGCAGAATCTTTTCTAGGTGCTTCAAGTGATCTTCTTCTCTCCTTGAGAAAACGGTTATGTCATATAGATAGACAACCACCATCTTGTCCTTCTCCTTAGAAAAGAAAATGTCCATTGGTCTTTGAAAAGTCGCTCCTGCATTCATCAAACCAAAGGGAAATTTGGCATACATGAATGTGCCCCATGGTGTGGTAAAGGTTGTTTTCTCCTAATCTTCTGGATGCACAAGTATCTGATTGTACCCTGAAAAACCATCAGGCAAAGACATTCTTTGGGAACCAACAATGTTCTGCAAAATTTGGTCCATCTTTGGGATAGGGTAGTTGTCCTTCATGTTGGCCACCTATAAAATTTGTCCCATCAAAAGGTGGCCAAAACATTGTTCAGCCTTCAAGGAACAGTTTCATTATAGAAAAGTGTATCTCTTGAAGCCTCTAGAAGACATCATATCCTCGTTTCAATCTTCATTGATGTTCCCATTTCAAGCTCAGAAAATTCTACTGAATTCCATGAGAAAGACTGCTGCAAA
This sequence comes from Pinus albicaulis, assembly GCA_034641835.2. Lineage (NCBI taxonomy): Eukaryota > Viridiplantae > Streptophyta > Pinopsida > Pinales > Pinaceae > Pinus > Pinus albicaulis. The sequence continues at coordinate 1,172,447,149 of CM076577.1, forward strand.
ATCCCCTTTTTCCCCTTCCTGCACTCAGAAACTAACCTTCATCTTTTTCCATCATTTTCCTCTGTTTTCCATTTTCCTCATCTCCCCTTCATAAAATTTCCTTTGTAGAGTTTAAAAATCCTTTTAAAACTCTATCAAAACCCTCAATTACCCTTTGAAAACCATTGAAAATCATCTTTTTATTAATAAAGCTTAAGCCCCCTTGGGCTAAGTTTTTAACCACTTCCGATCATATGCCTACACCCTGGGACCAAGCGCCAACTCTGGGGGCGTTTATCACATCGCAAATATCCAAGTGCACATGTCTTTCCATATTCTAAAGTTGCGATGCGATGAGACTATATACTTTAGAACCCGATGTGATCAGCCTCCTTTGTTATAAACTCCATATTTCATGCTTTCTTTGAGAAAAACCAAGAGCTAAAGTCCCAGTGCCCATCGCATCGCATAAATCAAATGGGTTGAATGAAAAGTCCATACCCGATCTCCTGATATGCGATTATCCCCCTCCTCTTTAACCCCCAGTCACATTATCCTTCATATAACCTTTGGCCCCGCAATCGGGCGCCCGGCCACATAATACATATCCCGCCCGAAAAATATTAAAAGAACTTATGTTATTCGAAACTTTGGGTTTTTTAATTATTTTATATTTTTTCCGCCGGTCCGAAGTGCGAGCAATCTCCACCGTTGAATTCAATCTACAGATCCGACGGTGCGGAACCTATCAAACCCGGTGGACCCCGCCAGCCGCGCGCCGTTTTCCCAAAACCATATGGTTTTTATCGCACCGCCTTCGAGCGGAGGATGGTTTTTGCCCGATGGCCAGCGATTCCATACATCGCGTGACACACATCCTGGACACTATTCCATAAACCGCCATCCATCGCACATTATCGTTGGGACCAGGACGCCCAGCGATATTGCTGTGCGCCGTCCGATCTGGGCCCACTCATCCAACGGTGATCGCTTGCCAAAACTGTCCGATGGTTAACAAAGATGCACACACAATAACTGGGCTATCGTACATGCGGCAATGACATCTCCGCCATCAATCTGATCTGCAGATCGACGGCCCACAATTCATCGCCTGACCTCTTCGTTTGACTTTCAACCTCCGCTCTTGACCGTCGATCTCTGCGCGCTCGACGACTCAGATTCAATCTTCTTTCACCCATTCCACGATCTCTCTCGATTGATCCCGACCATTGGATGATGCCATCCAACGACCATGCTCCTTCCACACGTCCTCTGAAGCAGTCAAACTATATACGCAGGATTTTATAACTTTTGTTTGTATTTTGCAGGGTTTAAGGTTTTTTCCGCCATACCGAGGAAAATTCGCAGGCTGAGGGTGCCGATCCTCTCGCCTTCCATTCACCTCAGAAATCATTCCTAGGTTTCCATTTCACATTTCGTTAGTGTTTATCCAAGCACTGATGCCACATAACCCTGCGTGACCCTGCATATCAGCAAAAACCAGGGATTTAACACAGTGAAAGAGTATCAGTGCCGAAGACCAAAATGTATCAGAAAAGAGGATTAGACACAGTTTCACGGAGATTACGGCTAAGAATGTTTATCAAAAGCCTAATCCCCGATTTAAAACACAAGTTAAGGAAGATCTAAAGGATCTTGTCAATAGGAACACCTCCACTGCCACAAAATGAGGCAAATTGATCCCTTTAGTTATCACGATGCCACCTGTGCCTCAAAATATTCAATCAGAAGCTGAATTTATTGATCAAGCACCTATAGCCTCACAGAAAATCAAAGGCTGCCGAACAAATAATACTAATCAAGGGTTTTATCTCCAAATTGGTGGCAAAACTATTTTAAAGGTTAAAGAACAGTCCAGAAGCAGATATTTTCAATAATTAGGCCTAGAAAGACACAAACAGAGTTATGAAGCAGAGTTATAAACGATTACATTCCCACCTTATGCCTTGCCTGGTTCCCAAAGGCTAGGAATTGCATTGATTACATAATTAATAATACTTGACCCCTGGGAAATCCTCCCACCTCTTCATTCTTCTATAAATACTTCTATAGAAGATGAGAAAATGTTGGTCTTTGGACATCTGAATGCATGTAATATTTTCTGAAGCTACTGATGCCCTGTTTGCAACTTAAAGATACATAAGTTGATATGAGAAGTTTGAAGTTGTAGAGACCCACCGGGCTTGCTGATTGTAACTGGTTTGAACATCAAATACAAGCTATTGATTTATGGGATCCTGATTTGTGTCAATGGTGATGTGTTCCTCACTGTCAATTGTTATTTTGCTTAATGTTTTCATTATGTTCATTTTCTCTGATAAAGAGCAGCAAACATAGAGCTAGGATTTACTTTCAACAGTACCCTACTCTTACTGAAGGCTTTATTGTCTATGTTTTCTTCATTTGAAAGTTCTCTTTGAAGAGTACATTAATGCAGGTTGGTTTAAAGGCACTTGCCTGATCTAAATTTCTCTTTGTCACTATTATCTGTGGTTTTCTTATTGAATATGTTGAAAGCAAGGTAGTTTAAAAGCACTTACCTGATCTTAAGCTTTTCAACTATTTTTTCTAATGTTTTCTAATTAAAAGTACTTCAAAGCAGGCTAGTTTAAAGGTATTAACCTGATCTCAGAATAATTTTATGTTTTTCCTTATTGAGCATGCTAAAAGCAGGATAGTTTAAAGGCACTTACCTGATCTTAAGCTTTTCAACTATTTTTCCAATGTTTTCTAACTGAAAGTACTTCAAAGCAGGCTAGTTTAAAGGTATTAACCTGATCTCAGAATACTCTTATGTTTTTCTTTAAGTACATGCTGAAGCAATATAGTTTAAAAGAACTTACTTGATCTCAGGTTGTTTCACTATATCTTCATTTGTTTGTTCGCCATTACCTATCTGTTTCATTCCATAAAATAACCTTAAGAGATCCTTTGACATAAGTGACTTGCCCCATGGATCCTGCTTGAACCTCGCTGTCCAATTAAAATCCTCCTATGACTCCATAGCTCAATGAGTTAAAACTGTTTTTTCCTTTCTGTCAGCCAAATCATTCCTTCACTTGCAAACACCTTCACTCTTCATTTTGAAACAACCTTCACCTTCACCATGTCCTTGCCCAACCAAAACAAACAAAACCCAAGCTCTTCATAGCTAGCCTAATATCACAATTTCAGCTATTAAAGACCACATCTTTAAACTCATTCATAGAGAGATCCCTCTCTGGATTCAGGAGGGCTAGATCCTAGAATCCCAAAGTTGGTTGAAATAATGTTGCTTCTGCAGTTTTAGTCTTACCAATCTACTAAAAGTACAGATTCCTAACATTTCTGGCGACTCCAGTGGGGATCAAAACCCAGGATCATTTTCATTTAAGAATAACCATAGAAAATCAGGGATTCGGTTCAAGAACAATTGCTATATCAAACCAGCTAAGCCACCAGCCACTAACATTTCTGGCGAATCCCCTGGGGAACTACTTCCCTTAAGAACTTCGTAAAACTTGTGAGTAAAAAGAAGCCTTTTCAAGCACTGCCAAAGAATGGTAATCATGATAAAACTTATTTGAATCAGTGACAAACTAGGCAAACCCTAGGATTCTCCTAAGACTTTATCCAGCCTTGAAAAATTAGCTGGCTTAGCCATAAGAGTAAACTGTCTTTGTCTCATAACCGTAGCTAAGTTTTGAAAAAGAGTTAGCATATTCTTAGAAACCACACAACTAAAAAAATAACTCAGAAAACCTGAAAATATTTCAGATTGGTATCCAATAAACATGGTGGTGGACCATAAGACCTTTTACCTCTGAAAAGAGCTAAAAACTTCCACTTGGCGACTCCACAATCCTGAACAGACCTTAAGACTACACTGGGAAGAACCCTTATCATTGTAACACCTTTCAAACTTAGTCATAAGACTGCAGGACTGAAATTTTTCCAAAACAGACTAGTTAACATCTTAAAGATGGTCATACCCGGTTGAATTTGTCTTGTTTATTTTGGGTCTCAAAAACATAGCATAGTGGCTTATAGAAAGATTCACACTAGAGCCTATCCTGACCCTGATCCACCTGAGATAGTTGATAACCCAGAAAGTATCCTTAGGAAGTCCCCTAAGATAAATTTGTCAACCGTTTTCAGATCACCCTTAAGAGCCAATTCTGTCCCTGAAAATCTTTCAGCTCTACAACAATCTCAATTTGACTTAGTAAATCCATTTAGAACTAGATCTCTTGGTGATTTAGATCATTTAGATTCTGCGTCTTCACTATCATCCCCACAAACAACTGAACCTCTTGGTAGTAGAGAAACAACACCTCCTGATTTGCATTTTCTTCACAAATTAGGTGCCCCTCATCCAAGATCAACTTAGCAGTCTATTCCTGGTCCATCCACTTCTTCTCACCCTACATCCACTGTTCAAACCACCCCACTTCAGCCCATTATCCCTCTTGTAAATCCACCTCCACCTCTTGCCATGGCCGCATGGTATGCTCCCCTAGTCATTCCTGTACCACTAGTCAATCTTCCACAGGATTATCAGTCCAAACTTCCATTATATGATGCTAACAATGCTACAAATGCATCACAACATGTGGATAAGATGAATGACTACTTTGACAGAAATGAAATTGATGATGATTTGATCAAACTTAGGTTATTTTCTCAGAGCTTAGGGGGAGAAGTGAGGAAATGGTTCAAAGGTTTAACCCCCCATAGTATCCGTGATCTACAAGCCTTCCATCAAAAATTATTAAACAAATGGGAAGTAGAGAAAAACCCTCTCCAAGTCCTTTCTGACTATAAAAATCTCCATAGAGACACTGGGGAAAGTGTGCAAGCTTATTTCACTAGATTCAATATTGTGTATAATGCACTTTCCCCAGAACTAAAACCTCCACAAGGCTCAAATTTAAACAAGTTTCCTGAAGGGTTTGATCCTGAGATGGCCTATTAGCTGAGGGAGAGAGATTTTTCAACTCTTGAAGATATGCAAAAGGGTGCTCTTTCTGTGGAAGTCAACCTAATGGAGAAGAGAGCAAGAATAAAAACTGAAGAGAGAGTATCCTTCAGAGAGGAAAATGTCCTTTCTATTTCCAACTCAAAGATGGAAAGAATGATGGAGGAGATGATGAAGAAAATGAGCATCCTTGAGAGAGCACAAGCAAGTCAAAACCAAACTGCTCCTCAAAACAAGAACCAGAACCAGAATCAGAATTTTAGAAGGAACCAACCTCCAAACAAACCTAGGGAAGATGATCAACAGATCACTCCTCCCTTTCATCAAAACTATATAAGTGAGGTTGAGGAAACAAAGGAGATAACAGAGGAAGATGATATCAACATGTTGGGAGTAGATAATTATGACTTTGAGATTCATTTTGATAAGGAACAAGGTTTTCATACCCCTTATGATGACAAAAAAGATGATAATGCAAGTTATTTTCAAGACATGGAAAATTTCATCATAGAGCCTCAAAAAGAATATGACCTTTTAAAAAAATTTGAGGAGTCCAAATTAATTTTTGTTCCAAGAAAAATAAATATTGATGCACACAATTTAGCTTTTGCAGCTAGAACATGCTTAACGCCATTGGGAACCAAAGACTGTACAACTCAAATTAATTTTAGACCAGCAATGCCAGATAATGAAAAATATTGGCAGGTCTTTGAAGGTGACAAACAGATAGAGGATTTTCTGCTGGGCAGGAACGAATTTGAGTCATGTGATTCGGATTCTAAATCCAATGAAAATCACCTAAACAAAAATTCCCCTAAAAAGGAAAAACCATTTGGTCCCATAGAAATCAACATGTTAAATAAAGAACTTGACACTCATATTGAAGAATACAAGGACACAGAAAACGAAGACATTAAGGTATTGTTGTCAAAAGACAAGAACATACCTAGGGGGCTAGCACCGTTAGAAGACCTCTTTGATTTTAACGATGTAGCAAAGAAGCCCACCGTAGAATACACAGAGTATAACGTCGAGGAATGCAACATAGGCACCGAGGATCAGCTAAAAATGATTAAATTGGCTAAGTCCTTGCCACCAGACATGAAAAGGAAATACGTTGACCTGTTTAACGAGTTTGTCGATGTATTCGCCTGGAGATATGAAGACTTGAAAGCCTACAATACAGAAATCATCCAGCACAAGATCCCTTTGAAAGAAAACCAAAAACCCTTTAAGGAAAAACTGCGTAGAATTAATCCAATACAACTGCCTCTAGTAGAAAAGGAAATCAAGAAAATGTATGAGGCAGGAATCATTGTGCCTGTGAGGTTTTCAGATTGGGTCTCTAACCTTGTAGCCGTGAGGAAAAAGACAGGAGAAATCAAATTGTGCATTCACTTCAGAAACCTTAACAAAGCCTCCCTAAAAGATAATTACCCTTTGCCCAAAATGGAACACATCCTACAAAGGGTACTTGGTTCAAAAAGGATTTCTCTATTAGATGGTTTTTCTGGGTATAACCAGGTTTTAGTACTCTCAGAAGACCAACTCAAGACAACTTTCACCACTCCTTGGGGCACTTTCATGTATGTGAAAATTCCTTTTGGATTAATGAATGCAGGGGCCACTTTCCAAAGGGACATGGACATTGCATTTTCAGAGGAGATAGGGCACTTCATTGTAATTTACCTTGATGACATAATAGTTTATTCCAAATCCGATGAAGAGCATTTAAAACATTTAAGAAAGGTCCTTGAAAAGTGTAGAAGGTTTGGGTTATCTTTAAATCCCAAAAAGACAGTGTTTGGCCTTCAGGAAGGTAAACTCCTTGGCCATATCATATCAGAAGAAGGGATTAAAATAGATCCAAATAGAGTTGAGGGAATACTACAGATTAGCCAACCAAGGAACATAAAATAATTGCAGTCCTTTATTGGAAAGATTAACTTCTTAGGGAGGTTTATTCCCAACCTAGCAGAGCTCCTTAGAAACATGACTAATATGCTCAAGAAAGAAGTAGGAGTGAAGTGGACAGTAGAAACCAAAAAATCCTTCGAATTGGTAAAACATGCACTCACACGGGCACCAATCCTAATCAGCCCAGACTTTTCAAAAGAGTTCCTTATTTTCTCTTTTGCCTCAGAGCATACTGTGGCTGCAGTCCTATTGCAGAAAAACCCAGAGGGACAGGAACAACCCATTTCTTTTTTCAGCAAGGCTTTAAGGGATGCACCCTTGAAATATAACATAATGGAAAAACAGGCCTATGCTTTGGTAAAGGCCTTAAAGGACTTCAGGGTGTATATTATACATTCCCACATCATTTCCTATGTACCTAATATAGTGGTAAAATACATCTTGTCACAAGACCTAGATGGAAAGAGAGGTAAATGGATTGCTGCTATATTAGAGTATGATTTGGAAATCAAACCAAACAAACTTATTACAGGTCAGGGCTTAGCTCAACTAATGGCTGAATCTAATCTACAAGCCCTTGACATTAACATGGTAGATGCCTTGGATGAACAGGAAGAATTACCTGCTCCCACTGTCGAAAAGTAGTTTCAAAACTCACCTTGGTACATTGATATCTTGTATGTGCTTGCAAATCTTAATGCTCCTCTTGATTTATCAAAAACAAAGGCAAGGTTTTTAAAGTTGAAAGCTAGGAACTATTGCTTTTTAAATGAATGTTTATACTGGAAAAATGTTGATGGTTTATTGCTTAAATGTTTGCCTGAAGTTGATGCAGAGAGGATCAAACATGAATTCCATGAAGGAGAGCGTGGAGGTCATCTTTACTGGAAAACCACAGCCAATAAAATCCTTAGAGCTAGCTATTACTGGCCCACCCTCTTCCAAGATGTCCATGAAATGATAGTTGCCTATCACAAATGCCAAATTTTTGAAGGCAAAAGAAAACTTCTCCCTTTACCATTACAATCTATCACTATTGAAGCTCCTTTTCAACAGTGGGGCCTAGATTTCATAGGGGAAATCCATCCTGCTTCGTCTGCCCAACACAAATGGATTCTCACAGCCACTGACTACTTCACAAAATGGATTGAAGCCATCCCTTCTAGGAATTCCACAGATTCTGTCATTATAAAATTCCTTGAGGACCATATCTTGTCTAGTTTCGGATGCCCTAGGAAGATTATTACTGATAATACTGCTGCTTTTTGTTCCAAAAAGATGATTGATTTTTGTCACAGGTATCAGATTACACTTGGTCATTCTACTGCTTACTACCCTCAAGGTAATGGGCTAGCAGAATCATCAAATAAAAGTTTGGTGACCATCATCAAGAAACTGCTTGAAGAGAACAGTTAATCATGGCATAACAAGTTGGTGCATGCTATGTGGGCAGACAGATTGACCACAAAAAATTCCATTGGAATGTCCCCTTACCAGCTTGTTTATGGAGCAGATGCGGTGTTTCCTACCAGCTTAGGTGTACCAGTAATAAAATTAATCCAAGAAATACAGTCAGAAGAAGACAGCATGATTAGGAGAATCAGTCAGACAATACATCTCCAGCAGACTAGGGAAGATGTTTACAATAGGGCTCAGAAGGTGCAAGAAAACATAAAGAAGTTGTTCGAAAAAATAACAAAGGCTTGTGTTTTCAACATTGGAGATAAGGTAATCAAATGGGATTCCAAAAGAGAGGATAAGGGTAAACATGGTAAATTTGACAGTTTGTGGCAAGGTCCTTACATCATCCAGTCCACTGTTGGTCCTAATGCCTTTTTTCTACAAGAGTTAGATGGCACAGATTTGTTTGGGGGTCCTGTCAATGGCAGGGTCCTTAAGCATTACTACTGATGAGTTCAATTTTAAAGCTTTCATTTCCATTATAAATACCATTTGCTTTGTTCAGTCTCATAAAAGAAAAAGTACAAAAGCAATAAAAAGAAAATAAAAGAGGGCAGATTGTGAAAACAAGAAAGGTACAGCCCCATACCAAAAAAGAGAAAGAAATTCTAAAAGTGTGCGAGCTTAAATGCCACTCCTGAATAACACACTTCTAGTTAGTCAAATTGTTTAACCTTGACTAATTAGTTTTGAATTTACAGCTGATAGAATAGTGAATTTGATTTGCCAAATTGTTTAATCTTGGCTTATCAGTAGGTATATTAGGATAGAAATTAAAGGTTCAAACATGCTCAAATATGAACCTAAGGTTTCAAAGAGAGATGACTCAAATATGTTTTATTTTCTTGAGTCAAAAAAGAGCAAAATCTGGTTCTAATTAACTCAAGATCTGAACCAGAGAACAAAGGAGGAACAACTCACATAAGAGTCAAAACAGAGCTGTAAAAAGGTGAAGGAAGTGCATGAACTTTTAGATCTTAAGCCTTCATCATTTTTATTTTAAATTTTTCTGCAAAATAAATGTCTATGTGCGGCTTGTTTTTATGCCATAGATCACAGCATGTCAAACAACTTAATCTTGACTTGACTGTTTTTAAATTGATGTTTTAGAATTTAGAGAATGAAAATCTGTTGGACAGTTTAATCCCAACAGATGGTAGATTAGGTAGAGAAACATCTGAACTCAAATGTTTAATCTGAGTTTAGGGAGAAATAAGGAGTAGAAATAGATTAGATTGCCTGCTTTCAAAAGAATAAAATGTTGTGAAAGAGTTTGCCAATCCAAGTGCACTCTGACGAAGAAATGATGTTAGATCAGTAGGATTGGGTAGGTAGAAAGCTTGTTGATGAATATCCATTGTTCTTTATGGCTGCTAACATGTTTTTCGGAGCAGAGTAAGATCATGCCAGCAAAGGAAGGACAACCCAATGGATTAGGCACTAGTCAGCCTCCCAGAGAACATAATGGAGCGGACACAGGTCAACCTCCCAGAGAATATAATGGATGTGGCACAGGTCAACCTCCCAGAGAATATAATGGATATGGCACAGGTCAGCCTCCTAGAGAATGCAAGTCTAAAGTTCTTGATGCCTTCAAGAAGGCACCATCCCCAAGTGGAGCCACTGTTGGCCACCTATAAAATTTGTCCCATCAAAAGGTGGCCAAAACATTGTTCAGCCTTCAAGGAATAGTTTCATTATAGAAAAGTGTATCTCTTAAATCCTCTAGAAGACATCATATCCTTGTTTCAATCTTCATTTATGTTCCCATTTCAAGCTCAGAAAATTCTGCTGAATTCCATGAGAAATACTGCTGCAAAATCCCCTTTTTCCCCTTCCTGCACTCAGAAACTAACCTTCATCTTTTCCCATCATTTTCCTCTGTTTTCCATTTTCCTCATCTCCGCTTCATAAAATTGCCTTTGTAGAGTTTAAAACTCCTTTTAAAACTCTATCGAAACCCTCAATTACCCTTTGAAAACCATTGAAAATCATCTTTTTATTAATAAAACTTAAGCCCCCTTGGGCTAAGTTTTTAACCACTTCCGATCATATGCCTACACCCTGGGACCAAGCGCCAACTCTGGGGGCGTTTATCACATTGAAAATATCCAAGTGCACATGTCTTGCCATATTCTAAAGTTGTGATGCGATGAGCCTATATACTTTAGAACCCGATGCGATCAGTCTCCTTTGTTATAAACTCCAGATTTCATACTTTCTTTGAGAAAAACCAAGAGCTAAAGTCCCAGCGCCCATTGCATCACATAAATAAAATGGGTTGATTGAAAATTCCATACCCAATCTCCCAATATGCGATTAGCCCCCTCCTCTTTAACCCCCAGTCATATTATCCTTCATATAACCTTTGGCCCCGCAATCGGGCGCCCGGCCACATAATACATATCCCGCCCGAAAAATATTAAAAAACCTTATGTTATTCGAAACTTTGGGTTTTTTTAATTATTTTATATTTTTTCTGTCGGTCCGAAGTGCGAGCAATCTCCACCGTTGAATTCAATCTACAGATCCGACGGTGCGGAACCTATCAAACCCGGTGGACCCCGCCAGCCGCGCACCGTTTTCCCAAAACCATATGGTTTTTATCGCATCGCCTTTGAGCGGAGGACGGTTTTAGCCCGATGGCCATCGATTCCATACATCGCATGACACGCGTCCTGGACACTGTTCCGGAAACCACCGTCCATCGCACGTTATCGTTCGGACCAGGACGCCCAGTGATATTTCTGTGCACCGTCCGATCTGGGCCCACTCATCCAACGGTAATCGCTTGTCGAAACTGTCTGATGGTTAACGAAGATGCACACACAATAACCGAGCTATCGTACATGCGGCAACAAAATCTCCGCCATCGATCTGATCTGCAGATCGATGGCCCACAATTCATCGCCCGACCTCTCCGTTTGACTTTCAACCTCCGTTCCTGACCGTCGATCTCTGCGCGATCGATGGCTTAGATTCAATCTTCTTTCACCCATTCCACGATCTCTCCCGATTGATCCCAAATGTTGGATGATGCCATCCAATGACCATGCTCCTTCCACACGTCCTCTGAAGTAGTCAAGCTATATATGCAGGATTTTATAACTTTTGTTTGTATTTTGCAGGGTTTAAGGTTTTTTCCGCCATACCGAGGAAAATTTGCAGGCTGAGGGTGCCGATCCTCTCGCCTTCCATTCACCTAGGAAATCATTCACAGGTTTCCATTTCATGTTTCGTCGGTGTTTATCCAAGCACTGATGCCACATAACCCTGTGTGACCCTGCATATCAGCAAAAACCAGGGATTTAACACAGTGAAAGAGTATCAGTGCCGAAGACCAAAATGTATCAGAAAAAAGGATTAGAGACAGTTTCACGGGGATTACAGCTAAGAATGTTTATCAAAAGCCTAATCCCCGATTCAAAACACAAGTTAAAGAAGATCTAAAGGGTCTTGTCAATAGGAACGCCTCCACCGCCACAAAATGAGGCAAATTGATCCCTTTAGTTATCACGACGCCACCTGTGCCTCAAAATATTCAATCAAAAGCTGAATTTATTGATCAGGCACCTACAGCCTCATAGAAAATCAAAGGCTGCCGAACAAATAATACTAATCAAGGGTTTTATCTCCAAATTGGTGGCAAAACTATTTTAAAGGTTAAGAACAGTCCAAAAGCAGATATTTTCAATCATTAGGCCTCGAAAGACACAAACAGAGTTATGAAGCAGAGTTATAAACGATTACATTCCCACCTTATGCCTTGCCTGGTTCCCAAAGGCCAAGAATTGCATTGATTACATAATTAATAATACTTGACCCCTGGGAAATCCTCCCACCTCTTCATTCTTCTATAAATAATTCTGTAGAAGATAAGAAAATGTTGGTCTCTGGACATCTGAATGCATGTAATAGTTTCTGAAGCTACTGATGCCATGTTTGTAACTTAAAGATACATAAGTTGATATGAGAAGTTTGAAGTTGTATAGACCCACCAGCTTGCTGATTGTAACTGGTTTAAACATCAAATACAAGCTACTGATTTATGGGATCCTAATTTGTGTCAATGGTGATGTGTTCCTCACTGTCAATTGTTATTTTGCTTAATGTTTTCATTCTGTTCATTTTCTCTGATAAAGAGCAACAAACATAGAGTTAGGATTTACTCTCAACAGTACCCTACTCTTACTGAAAGCTTTATTGTCTATCTTTTCTTCATTTGAAAGTTCTCTTTGAAGAGTACATTAATGCAGGTTGGTTTAAAGGCACTTGCCTGATCTAAATTGCTCTTTGTCACTGTTATCTATGGTTTTCTTATTGAATATGCTGAAAGCAGGGTAGTTTAAAGGCACTTACCTGATCTTAAGCTTTTCAACTATTTTTTCTAATGTTTTCTAATTAAAAGTACTTCAAAGCAGGCTAGTTTAAAGGTATTAACCTGATCTCAGAATACTTTTATGTTTTTCCTTATTGAACATGCTGAAAGCAGGATAGTTTAAAGGCACTTACCTGATCTTAAGCTTTTCAACTGTTTTTCCAATGTTTTCTAACTAAAATTACTTCAAAGAAAGCTAGTTTAAAGGTATTAACCTGATCTCAGAATACTCTTATGTTTTTCTTTAAGTACATGTTGAAGCAATATAGTTTAAAAGAACTTACTTGATCTCAGGCTGTTTCACTATATCTTCATTTGCTTGTTCGTCATTACCTATCTGTTTCATTCCATAAAATCACCTTAAGAGATCCTTTGACATAAGTGACTTGCCCCATGGATCCTGCTTGAACCTCGCTGTCCAATTAAAACTGTTTTTGCCTTTTTGTCAGCCAAATCATTCCTTCACTTGCAAACACCTTCACCCTTCATTTTGAAACTGCCTTCGCCTTCACCATGTCCTTGCCCAACCAAAACAAACAAAACCCAAGCTCTTCATAACTAGCCTAATATCACAATTTCAGCTATTAAAGACCACATCTTTAAACTCATTCATAGAGAGATCCCTCTTTGGATTCAGGAGGGCTAGATCCTAGAATCCCAAAGTTGGTTGAAATAATGTTGCTTCTGCAGTTTTAGTCTCACAAATCTGCTAAAATTACAGATTCCTAACACTTCAGAGAGGCTTTGTTCAAGTTTCTGAATTCAAAGCAGATTCTGATTTCTCCACTCTTTTTTCTGACTGGAACCAAGTTTGCAAGCCATTTTGAGAATCTGATTGGAACAATAATTTTGGCATCAAAGAGTTTCTTGATTTCCTTCTCAATCAGAGGCATGGGATGATTGGCAGCAGGGAGGATATGAAATCAACACCAGAATATGCGCCAATGTTTATGGAATCAATTGGATTGGTACAGAGGGAAGAGAATATCCAACTCTTTCAAATATGAAAGTTGTAAATAAATTTATTACCAAAGTCAAAGAAAAAGTACCAATAGAACATAAAGTCCCTCTCATGGAAGTAGCACTGCAATCCACGTCATCAAGGTGGTAGGGAACCCATCGCAACTCTCTGTCGCAATGGAAAGATATTACCAGAGCATTAAGAACAAGATTCTATGCAGCTTCAGGATCACAACTTGGAGAAAAGTACCAAGGGAATTCTGATCCCCTAACACATCTAAGCAGTTGCGAATATAGGTGGAAGAAAGAAGGATATCCAAAATCTTTATGGGCACACAATTTTATACATTCACTGGACACCTGAGAGAATATTGTTCTTCCCAGAGCTTCAGGAGAGTGCAGAAATATATTTATCAAAGCAGAAAGTCAAGGATTTAGTAGAATTTAAAAGGATAGATCTGGAGATAGACGATGATTATTTAGAAAATATTTGACATCTATACTTTGAAGAAAATGAAGGGGAATAGGAATACAAGAAGAACCAACTACAGAGGAATAATATTGCCCTTGAAGACCAAGAAGAATAATATTGAAAGCGCAGAGAAGCCCAAGATCGCATCTATCAAAGATTATTGGGATACAAAGAGAACAAAAGAAATCTTTGACCTACTACAAGAGTATGAATATTTATTCCCATCTTCAGTGGAAGAGCTCAAAGGAATCAAAGTAGATTTGGGGGAGATGCACATAGTCCTAAAACTAGATGCGAGGCCAGTAAAACATAGACCTTACCGCCTGAATCCGAGATTAAAAGAAAAGGTTAAAACATAGATATACAAAATGATGAAGGTAGGCTTGAATTTTCCAGTTGGGGAAGTCGAACGGATCAGCCCAATTGTGATACAAAGTAAAAAGGATAAATCATAAATTAGAGTATCTGTGGACTACAAGAGTCTTAATAATGCATGCATTCATGATCCATTTCCAACTCCATTTAGTGACGAAGTTCTTGAAAATGTAGTAGGAAATGAAACATACTCATTCACAGATGGCTTCTCAGATATCATCAGGTGAGAATAGCAGAAGAAGACAAAAGAAAAACTACTTTCACAATAGAATGGGGATCTTTTACCTATCATGTAATGCATTTTGGACTAAATAATGCACCAACTATTTTTTCACGGATAGTAATAACAACATTCAAAGACTATATCCATAAGTTCCTAGAAGTATACATGGATGATTGGACGATGTACAATCTACTAAAGAACCATGCAACTATGCTCAAGATAATGTTTGACAGGTGAAATTTCTCGGAATCTCAAAAAGTGCATCTTTGCAGTACCTTTTGGAACACTTTTGGGACATGTATGCACGCAAGGTGTATGTGTGGACCCCACAAAAGTGGCAGCAATTGTGAACATGGAATCACCAGAAACTGTAAAATAGTTGAGGTCACTACTCAGACACATAGGATACTATAGGAGGTTCATCCACAACTACGCAAAATTCACAGCATCATTAGAAAAATTGTTACGGAAGTCATAACAATTCATATGGAACGATGAATGCACTAAGGCATTGAACACGTTGAAAGAGAAATTAGCAAGTGCACCCATTTAGCCCATCCCAATTAGGATAATCAGTTTCATGTCCACATTGCGCTTCAAGTATTTCTTTGGGAGCGGTGCTAGCTCAGCCAGGAGAAACCTCCATAGGTCACCCATTATACTTTTCAAGCAGAAATTTATCAATGATAAAAAGGAATTACACAACAGTGGAAAGAGAGGCTCTTGCCATGGTATACTCTCTACAAAAATTTCACCACTACTTATTGGGAGGCACATTGAAGTTCTTAATAGATCACTCAACACTAAAATATCTGGTAAACAAACCTGTACTTGAAGGCAGAATCTGTAGATGGCTCCTACTATTCTAAGAATTCACTTTTGAAGTAGTAGTAAAACCAGGAAGGCTAAATGTTGGTCCTGACCTCTTTTCAAGACTGGAGAACGGGGAAAATGGGGGATCCCTTGACGACCAGTTATCTGATGTTGATATCTTCTGAGTAGAATCCTTCCTAGATTATCTAGAATAGATAGCGGTATGCTTGGCTAGAGGACAATGCCCATCAGAATACACGACAACCCAAAAAATACATCTAGTAGTGAAATTGACCGAATATAAACTCATAGCTGGGTAGTTGTATAAAATGGGCTTGTATTATATCCTACGAAAATGTGTCCTAGATCATGAAAGAGAAGACATCTTGTGGGAATGCTACAACGGAGTTGCGGGAGGCCATGTCAGCGCAAAACCCACCGCAAGGAAAATACTACATGCAGGATTATGGTGGCCCACCGTACACAAATATAGTAAGGAATATGTGAAGAAATGCGATGTCTGCCAAGAATAGGGAGACCGTCACATCGTGATGAGTTGGCACTAAAACCGGTGAGGGATATGTAGGCATGTGATAAATGGGTCATCGACTTCATAGGACCAATTGCAATAATGGCGCGACACTCACATGAAAGATACATAATCACCGCAACTGACTACCTCACAATATGGGCAGAGGCTACACCTGTAAGGGACTGTACAACAGACACAACAACTAGATTTATTTTTGAGAACATCATTAGCAGGTTTGGTTGTCCAAGGAGCCTAATAAGCGATCAAGGCACACATTTCATTAATGCTATAGTTAAATCACTGATAGACAACTTTATGATACAACACCACAAGAGCAGCTTGTACCACCCTCAGGCGAATGGAACCGTCGAGGCCTTCAAAAAAATCTTGGAAAAATGACTAACAAAGATATGCAACGCTAACCATGATGAATGGGATGAAAGGATACCAACCACATTATGGGCATACAGGACAACCATAAAGAGACTGCATAATCAAACTCCATTCTAGTTGGTATACGAGAAAGAGGCAGTAATACCAGCTGAGTTTATCATACCAAGCCTATTAATTGCTTCAATAACACACATGACAGAGGAAGACTCCATCTTTGCACACCTCCATGAATTGCAGGAACTTGAAGAAGATATATTTATGGCAGATTTCCATCAATCTGTACAGGAGCAAAGGCAAAAATCTTGGCATAACCACCACATCGAGCACAAAGCATTCACTATTGGTGGAAAAGTATTGATCTATGACAACAAGTTCCAGAAGTTCCTGGGGAAGCTCAAAATTCACTGGATGGGACTGTATTACATCATAGAGATAAGAGATTTAGGTGCGGTCAGGCTAGCGCAACTAAATGGAGAGATACTTCAAGGATGGGTGAATGGCACATGCCTGAAACCCTATCATGAGTTAGCACCACAATATTTTTAATTTTAATAACTCTCGCACCCTAGAGAAATCAGTAGACTAGAGTCAATAAATCTCTCGCAACTGAGATGAGCCATATAATAGTTATGTTTTAGTCTTTTCAGCCCATTAGAGTAGGAATCCTCAATAAGAAAACTCGCAAAGTCGCGCGAAAACAGCAATCATCCCTGTTGCGATGTGGAGACCACATTGGAACTAATTGTGGTTAGGGGGAGAGTCTATAGTGTTACATAGCCTAAGTGTGTCAACCATCATTCACTCATAATGACCCATCATACCATTTCCACTCCGTAAGATCAATCGAATTTGAAAAATAACTACCGTAATTAGTAACCCCCATACCGTAATAAAGTTGCCATATTAAGCCATAATTATTTCCCATTATATCTACCCGACTCCTAAAGCCATCATCAGCGCTGTCAGAATAGACCTCACCCCGGTAACTAATCACACGATTATAGCCACGGGAAAGACAACATGAATTAGTTAGTTATGGCATCACACCAACATCATTCCTACCAGTAATATTACTTAACCCGCATGAAGGAGGGAAACACCAGAATGCCAGAAAATTTTGATTTATCAGAGAAATAAACGATTATCACAATAAGCCTAATTCCAGTAGTAGAAGTTCAGATCAGTAGACTAGTAGAAGAAGTTGAGAGCAGTAGATTAGTAGTAGACTAGAAACAACAGTTCAAGTATACAGTAGAAGGAAGAAAATTACAACGATGGCTACCTCAGTCGTTGAGCCCGAGTTCGATGGAAGAATTCAAAGGATGGAGTTACTGATAGGAAAATATGACAATGCCTTGTTGATAGATACCGACTTCACAGATTCATACCAGTTCCCAACACTGAAAAGTAAGGTGTATATTGAAAATTATGAAAAGGAGGGAGGAGGTGAAGCAGTGAAGATGCACCTAGACTTTAGAGGCATTGAAAGGTCAACAATCCTGCACCTCAGAAGCCTTCCAATATTCAGGTTGACAAGAGAAACAATGAAATGCACTAAGTTCTTAATGAGTAGAATGCAAAATGGATCACTATGGCTTGGGAGGGAAATCCTAATTCATGCAGAGGACATACACAAACTTACAAGGTTATCAGCGGCAGGAAACGACATTTCATCGAATTTTCAAAATACGTCCAAGAGAGCTAAGAAGACATGAGATTGCAACTACTACAGAAAGTATGAAACAAGGAGAGGAGGAAAGAGAGAAAAAATTGACCTCATAAACAACCTAGCGATAAAATTCTCCTGCTATTTGATCGCTGGGAAAACGATGAGGCATTACACAAAAAGGGAATGCACCCTGGACACAATCTCAGTCACAGAGCATTGCATTCAAGGAGCACAGCTGAATTGGTGCACATTATTGTTAAATGAGTTGTTTGAGGCTTGTGAGGAAAACTACAAGTGAGCCACGGGTTTTATATATGGTTATTTGATCATGGCCCTCGCAATGTGGAAGTGGATTCCACAAGGAATTAGACAAATTGCGGAGATTACTCATGACCAACCAATGGCCCTAAGGTTCATATCATAGAGAATATCAGGGGACCCAAGTACCAAACAGGTCAATGAGGAAGCTTTTACATTCTGGTACAGATAGATGGTTGACGTGGTTGGGAGCCAAAAAAGAGTTCCAAGAAGCCTACTTGATAGGTACTTTCCACATATATGGTTTGGGGTGACCCATAACCGAACCTATGCCAAACCAAGTTGTGTGGACGAAAAATAATTTTCATAAGAAGCCATTGAAGTTCCAAATAATGGAATAGGCCTGCCACACAGAAGTTTCTTCATGGCCAGGAGCGACAATGGAGATCAGAAGCGGGACCCCATTTTACTCGTTTGATTCGATGCTCCTAAAAGCACTTCTGGGCGAGACACCGAAAGAAGCAGTGCAGAGGATCTCCCAATTGCAACTACGACCATTGATGGACCAGTTGGACTCACAGGTCAAAGGCTTTAATAAGGCAATAGAAACTCTTAGCATCACATCTACTATGTTTCCAACTTTTTCTTAGTTTCAACATTGAATTCTGCATCCTCGTCCATCACCACACCCATCCTTACTGCACTACCATCAACCGCATTCAACTCCCCTTCGCTGACCATAGTCACTCCAATGCACAAAACCAAGCCGACTAAACCCCTAGTACCAACACCAAAAGGGAAAAGAGCCTGAACCACGGGACCTAAACAAGTGGTCGATCTCACAGGAGAAGACCATTACTAGCCAATAGTGATGGGAATTCTAATTCAAGAAGAGGCAGAGGTCGCCACCTAGACCACCTCTGTGCTACCTATATTTGATCCATCATCAATAATGAACATCCAAATCTCATCGCCACTCCATCCACACAATTCATCACTGCACACTTCATTCACATCCAAGGACCACCCCACCCACACTCCGTCTACCTCTACAACCATTTCAGATCCGATACCACCAGGGACCCCAACGAATGTTGATATCGAGGTAGAGGTTAAATCGGGTATATCTAGAGTACCTCAGGTTGACCAAACCACAGTGGGACAGGGCACATTTCTAGAGTTATTAATCCAGGAAGGGTCCCTCATTCTTGATACAATGCCCACCCCACCAAAGCCAAACCCATTCCAGCAATCTAATTTATTATTGCAACAGTTCATGCCATCTACTATTTTTCACATTCCTGAACCCCAACCACCATAGCAGATTCAACCAACATCCCCATAGGGACATTCTGAAATATCAATCACCAGCGGAAAACTGCTCCAAGAGAGACATCTGAGCTAAGAGATGTCGAGTAGTGAGAACATGCAAAGCTGGGGACCTAGGAAACTATTTAGTTTCATCCAAATGGCAACACAACAAGCAGAGGGTCTACACAACAACCTATTGTAGAGGTTTGAGCAGCAACAACAACAATTCATTGCACTTACTGATGAGCGCAATCAACTCTAAGGTGAGAAGGATAACCTACAACAGCAACTAGACCAAGTAACAGAGGTCTTTAAGGACCTATAGCTGACCATCATTTCCTTGGAAAACAAAACACCCGAAGATATTTCATCATGCTCAATTTTCGAAAGATCAATTCAAGTCAAAATGGCATGTATGAGCCTGAGCCGAGTAAACCAAGAACTAAAAGAGGTGCTTGCAGCCAAGACAGCATTACCAGATCCCTCCATAGTATATGTTGAGAAAGTAGTGGAGAGGCACAGACATATAGAGAGCATAAAATACACACTTAGAATGATGGTCAAGGAAGAATACAACCTGTTGGAGCAGCTACATGAATGCTCAAATTCAATGACAATGAAAGCACAACTAGTTTTAGAGCAGCTACAAAAGATTTTCCTTGAAATCAGAGGAATGAAAGACCCGGTCAACAGAACTCAACTATATGGCCAAGCAGACATACTTGAAACAAAAATTGAGGCCATCAATGAACACTCAGCAACAACAAATAAACTTCTTAGGGACCTAAGGCAACCTGTGAAGTAAAAGGCCGAGGAAATTCAGCAACTGGCGGCTGAAGCCGAATTGAAAATACAGGAAGTGTTCGACAAAATGACACAGGTAACGGATGCGACTCAAGTCGATAGAGTCATTACTGAAATAGAGCCTATGCTTAAAGTGTGGCAACAAGCAATAGCTAAGTTTACAGAGCTCAGAACATTAGTAATTAGCAAGGTCCCCGATTTGGGGCCTTGGTTGGAACAGGAAAAACTAGAACAAGAAAGGACAGAGATGGAAGCAATAGGAGAAACTAGGTCGGCACTGGAAGCTGAAATACCACCAAAAGCTACAACAATAGGAAAATATTGACTCCAGACGAGTCAATAGCGTGTGGTCGGGGCCTGTTCGGGCTTTTGTTTTGGATAGAACAGTTTTGGAGTTGCGGAGAGCTGGAAGAAAGGTGACGGAATGTAATCAAGGTAGACATGGAGTTGTCATGGTTGCGAAAATCCATAAGACAAGTGGCGGGGCATAGATAGATAAAGACACAAATGGCAGAGATGGGAGACAAGAAACAAATAGTAGAACTTCCAGTGATAAAGAATAAATGTAAGGCAACAGAGCGCAAGGGAACAGACAAGTGCAAAACGGGAAAGGACTGACAGTGTCAGTCGGCAGGAAAAAATAGATAGGAAAGAAGTGACTCTATATTTATTTGGTTAGTTAGTCAGTCAAAGAGGGAGACTGATGGGAAGTAAAGCCTAGGGAGAGCTCAACAAATCCTTTTATATTGAAATAAACTGTAATAGACTCTGCAGAATATGTTTATGTTGTTTAATGGAATCGTAGTGTTGTTGTGATGCCTATTATGAATTTTTATATGTTTAATTATTGATGGTGAATGTATGCATCTTTTAAATTTTAATTCGGTACTCTGAATATGTAGCGATGAATGATAGCTTAATTCTTAGAGTTGAGATACATATATGGATTTTTTACGTTCATGAATATGATCTGTGTTAGTAATCTTTCCTCGACGTCAATGATCTAGCCTCTAATCTCAGTAAGGTCATGACACACCTCGAGTGAGACTCCCTGCTCCCTCGAGCAGGGTGAAAATGTCGGTGTTGTCCTAGACTACTGCGGAAACCTTGTTGGCCTCAAGCCTAAACCTAGGTCTTGCCAAGAGACCTCCTTTTTCACCAAAAAAATAACATATCTCTATAACACAATGGCTATTCTTTGTGCATGCAAGAGCTTATCATAATATCTCTTCCTTAATGTATGTAACACATATTCTCTTCTCTAGAATTATACCGTCATTAACTATTATTATCATGTAACAAATACATACTTCTTTTTCAAAAGGAAGTTAATATAGCCTCATTTTTCTATCTTTCTACATGCAAGTTTCTCATGCTTCCCTCTTCAATAAATTACCATAGCTAACCACATTTTATGCATAAAACCCAGGAAACAATAACAAGGTTAACATAACCTTTTTTTTCACCTAAATCAAGAAATTAACACAATTCATCTATCCAAGAAATCTTTTTAAGAGATTATTCTTTTCAAGAAAATTAACATGATAACTTTCTTTATCTACACACAAAAAAAATATTTTCTATATCACAATTACTACCCTTTTGTGCATAAAACATGCATTTTTTCTACCACAATGATCCTTTAATGCTCATAATCATTTCAAGAAACAAGAACGCATTCTTGTTCTTATATTAACAAGGTTCATATGCATCTTTTAAGAAAACAATCTCTATTTTTCATCATTTCGTGCACAAAAATCCTATGAAAGTATTTTTGCACTCAAACCCTTGCAGTATTTAAATAAACAATATGGGTAATATATGCATACAGATGCATGAAATCCCTTCCAAGAAAGTTAATGTAATTAAATTTTCTCTTTTCCAAGAATCGGATAATGTATGACACAAAGACATTTCACTTTAATATTTTCTTTTCAAGAATTAGCATAGAAATTTATTTCAAGAATTCCAATATAATGGATATTATTATTGTGCACATATTCCTATTAAGAGTCTATAGGATTCATGCTAATATCTCCAAAGAAATTAATAATATAATTTTCTCTCATAATTTCCTTGTAGTATTTTATTTAATGAAATAACTTATTTTCTCTCTTTTCATAAGAAAAGTTATCATACATTCCTTTCATGAAAATATCATGATTTCTTTAATATTTTTGTGTGCATGTTTCATGTGTGTTTGTTTTCCAAGAAATATAATGCCAAAGTTGTTCCTTTTGTACATACAAGTGCATATTTATTTTCTGAGAAAATATAACACAATAAATTTTATTTTCATGCAGATAAGTGTTTATTTCATAAGAAATATTGGCAAAATAATTGTTAACTTTGTGTATTAAGCATGTATTCCTTTTTTTTTAAACTATTAAGAGAAAAATCACACATTCCTTTCAAGAAGCATGGCTATGTGTCCTTTTATGCACATGATTCTCATTTAATCATTTTCATGAGCTAACACAGTTCCCTATATTTATATATGCAAGGTTTTGTGCTTTCTAACCCATATTTATGCATACAAGAAAAAATGCAAATATTTTAGGACGACAACCAGGTTGACTTAACTTCTAGTCAAATAAGTCATGGAATTTCACATGATTAATTTAGCCATGCAATATTTTAAGAATTTAATGCACATAACACTTATCTTTTGTTTGAAGAATATTTCATTTGTTTTCATAGTCTTATGCCTCCTTATCCAATTCTTTTCTCGCTATGTCTTTGCAAATTCATTTGCGAGTTTTCTCCTCCATATAAGGTTTTTTTCCCCTTTGTGAAACTCCGCTTGTGTTCCCCTTTTATCATACCTTCATTACATTCAGTTTTACGAGCATTAAAATTAGATTGTAACTAATTCTTGATATTTCCCAAGAAGAATCGAGTATTTTAAACCATCCCACCGTAAATACTAAGAATATTAGGGAACTGACTAGGTAATTCGTTTTAGTAGTTACAACCAAATCCACCATATCTAAATCGTAATGAAATTATTAGTCATATATTACAATAATAATATATTTATTTTATAAATATTTGAATTTACAAGAGTTTGTATTACAGGGATATTACATACTCCCCCCCTTAAAGTGAACACTGTCCTCAGTGTTCATCTCTCACTGGGACTTTAGGTTTTACTCATTATTTAATAATCTAAACCACCCAGAAGGGGATCCTTCCCTTTTTAAGATGAAGGATTTATTCTAAGAAATAGCAATAATAAAAAATAAAAATGTTATTGCAAAAGTAAATTCAATATTCACAAGCATTTGTAGGTGTGAAAATATGAAAATTCAACTTTCCATGACTTGGTCATTATTTAAATTCATAGAAGAAAAACATAATCTCTATACCAACTTACCATTACTTACCAATTAGTCTTGGAAGTCATGATCACTTTTACGCAAGCGCTCCAATGGTTTGACAACCCATCAAGAATCCATAGTAAGCACCCTGTAATGTACGACTAAGAAATCCAACATAAACACATTAGTCACAAAATTTTCAATCAAATAAATACTTTTAACTGTCATTCAATTATGCAATATTATTTGATATTTGACCACAATAGTTGTTAGTATGATTCTTTCGTCGTAAAAGATCACTTTAGCTACGCATAACAAATATCCCTAACATCGATTATGGCTACCAAACATCTTTAAATCTGCAATTAGATGATCCAAATAATACTGCACAAATCCAGATCTAAGCATAAAAGACATTAAGCAGATAAAATACAATATGGCTCCATGCATCCAATAGACAAGACAAGAACAATGTGTTTAAAAGAATGTTTTATATTATATTAAAGAATGGGGCACCTGAGAGGAAAACAAGAAAGGTGTTTTCTGGTTCTCCTCAATGGGATGGGTTCTTGAAAGTCCTCAGCATTTCAGATCTAAAATTCCTCTCTCTTATTGTGGTAGAAAACCTAGACAAACATAGAACTCAATGGGAGCTCACAAGGCAAAAATGGAAAATGGTGACCAAGAGTAGATCCAGTGTGATCTAATGTAATGAAGGTGACTAATGAATGGGGAAAACCCTCCTATTTATAACAAAATATTAGGGTTATATTAGAACTTGGTGCATGAATAAAATATTATTAATCAAATTCTAGAAACACCCTTTAGGAATATGTTATTATATTTGTTGGAGGGAAAAGGTATTTTGACTTGGGTCAATTCCTTTATTTATAAACAATAAATAAATAAATGATTTATTTATTATTTTAGGGAGATGGTGGGAATATAATTAAATAAATAATGATTTATTTAATTAATTAAAAATGATTTAGTCAAATTTAACTAGAATATTATTTAAATAATGATTTAAATAACTTATTCCTAGGAAATAATTAAATAAATAATGATTTATTTAATTAATTTCCTTGTTTTGGGTTAAATATGACCAGGAAATATAGACAAATTTTATTTCACATGGTGAAAGAAATTTTACTTAGGGTAAAATTGGTCTTACATGCTGTACTTGGGTTCATCTAATGATAATAGGTTAGATGACCAAAAAAATGGTGTAACAGATTGCCCCCCAACGTACAAGTGTTAGGAGAAAATCATATGACTGAAGTACGTTGTAAGAACTCAATCACTAGGTATGAAGAGGGGAGTGAGAGAGATAAATGTAAGGTAGTCTAATGTGCTAAAGGATTAAACCCTGAGGAGACGAGACTTATAGGAGCAACAAGTCTCTAGTTGATGAAGTGTTACCAGTGTTAAAGGCGGCGCGGGAGGCATACCTATGCCTGCCGAGACAATAGTACAAAGAATAAGGCGCCCAGAAAAGCACGGAACGCAATAAGGAAGCATGTGTTGGCCTAAACATGAGCCAGATAAATAAAATGATGAATCCCACATACATGCGATGCCTAGAATAACCATAAGGACTTATACAAGAATATTTTAGTACATGAGATACAAATACACCCAAATTCCCCCTACACATGGGGAAGGGCTCGCAAAATCTGACTGATACATGCAAATCGAAGAGGTGCTGCAAGCGGTTGAGGCCGATATCATCAAATGAGAGAAGCTGCATCAAGGGCAGAAATGAAGAAGTCATCCGGGCATGTGGGGGGCTACCTGCAGGGCCACCCCCTCATGAGGGTTGAGAAATCTCACACACGCCCGAGAATCACCAATAGTTGCTGTTGCATCACTGGACCATCAGGTGTATAGATCACAATCATGCTGAGAAGAGCTCGAACCAAGGTACACTACCCCCTAGACCTGGCTTCTGGAGTAAATGAGCTGATGTTGACAGAAGTAGGTCTGCCATAGGTGAGGCAATAAGGGAACCCCAAATAAGGCACGAGGGAAAATAGTAGAGAGACGAACAGATAGACACTAATGATGATGATGGAGTAGGGGATACTGAGTAGCGGATGGATGACTTCCCTTGTTAGAGCATGTAGGACATGAATGGTTTGGCAGCGACAGACACAATAGCATGAGGGATAGGGGCCAATGGGACTGAAGGCCATAATGTGCAACACGAGAGAGGGACCAAGCAATGAAGGATGGAGGATAATAGTGGGATACAAAGGGACTCGGGATAGACTCCATAAATGCGATGATGACTCAACTCGGATGCTCTAAACAAGGGCGACTCGATGGTGTTGCCACACAGTAAAGGTCCAATGGGGGACCATGAAAGCATGAGTACACGGTGGTAAATCATGACGAAAATCAACACGAACAAGGACAAGTATGGAGGCAAAGTGGTGCCTCAAGTACAAGTGTTGTAAGTGAGGAAATCTGATTTTGAGGAGAGGTGAAGGGATCCTTCTTGGGAAAAATGTGTCCTAGTGAAGTATCAAGGTACTAAAGAATAACAGGTACTTAGAGCTCATAAATAGACCAGGTCGCACTTTTTGGGGTCTGTTCTGCGACCGGGGTAGTAGGTACTGGGTAGAAAACTGCGACTGGTCCCAGGAGATGACCTGAAAAGTTCGACCTGTCAGAGGAAGGGGGTTGTAGCGTTGTTTTTTGGCTGAGATCTAGGATTTGTATGGTTGAGGGGCATAAGTGCCCCCAAGCATGTTTTGATCATGCCAAAATGTATTAAGGGGAATCTTAACACATTTTAATGATGTGGTGCGCCATTTGTTTTCGTTATGGGTATGCAGTATGAGAAAGGAAAAGGAGGATTACCAATCTCTTTTAGTACTGCATATATGAATCAAATGGACTTTAAGTTTTTGGGTTGGCATACTTGGTGTCACTATCCCAAAGAGAGGATTTGGAGATAATGAGCTGATTCTCTCCTAGAAAACCTATAGGTTAGTCAACAAAAATGTCTTAGAGAATGGGTTGTTGATGTAAAATGAGGGAACGATAAGGGGTATCATCCTGAGAGTGATCTGAAGTGGTATGGGACTCTAGAGGTTCTTCTAAATGTGGAAGGAGAATGGTACTAGAGTCAACGTGAGTAGATACACTAGGAGAGTTGTGGAGAATTACTTCTCCTGGCCTCTCAAATATGGGTGCCCCCTTACCCAAACATTGGGTTGCAATGTAATGGCCACAAGGTGTATGTGGTTCAAATGCATGGTTCCGATGTAAGGGGGAATAGAGAAAGTCAGGGGAGATGATTCCTTCCATAATGTCATCATCGTGATAGGAGATGGGGTGACTCGTGGAAGAAATACCATCGGATGCGGTGAAGCTACCTGACTCATCATCATGAGAAGAGAGGCTCACATGCGTATCATCACAAGGGGTGACAGAAGAATAAGCAGATAAAGGATCTACCGATCGTGAGCCCAGGGTGATCGCTGAAGGAAGGTCAAGCGAAAGAACAGGGGAGGATTCAGAGGGAATGTTCCTCGAGGGTCTCATGGATGATGATAGGTAGTAAATGGTGGATGAAGGTTCCTTCATCTTGAAATTAGGAGGGGGAATGTCAATGGGAGAAGTCATGTCTGGTAGTTCTGCTGAAGAAAAACGTGCAAATAAGGGAGAGGTGGACTCGTTGTGTTTGGCCTCGAATTGGCGGATTGCGGCTAGAGAGGTGCGGAATTCCGCGAGGCGGGGACAGAGGTGCGTGTAATGGCCATGGAGATCACACAAAGCACAGGGGTGGTTGGTGTGAATAGTCTTGGGGTTCTTGGCCGCGGTCGTGGAAGGAACAAAGGCTTCCGGGACCATGGACTTAGGGAACATGACATTAACCATGGGCTTGAGATGGGGCAATTCAGGATAGGTATGGGTGGCGTGACCGACAACATCACACAAAGCACACTGGATGGTATGCTTCGGAGGCCGAGGACGGGCAGGGTTTCTCGAGGCAGCCTTTTCCTTTGATGACCCCTTGCACAATTTTCCCTTCTTACCCGAAGCAGTCGCAACAGGAGGTGGTTCCTGTTGAGGTGACTGAGGCACTAGTGCAGCGGGAGAAGTGATGGGGACCGGTTGAACTGGGTTCAAAGAAAGATAAGGTTTGGGTTGATCAGGAAGGGTTGCGGTTGGAGGATCAAGGTACTAGACAGGATTCCCAAGTGTCAGGTTAGGAAGAGAGAGGGTGGCCATGACAGGTACTATGTACACTCCTGGTGGGGGAGCTAGGAACGGTATCTGACTAGAGGGGTAATGGCTAGGTAGGACGGCTCCTAAATGGCTAACACTTGGAGTAACCGTTCCAGGAGGGTAAAGAGGCTCATGAGTATTAGCTGGATGGGAAGGTCTAAGCAGAAGAGGTTCGGGCAGCTGAGGCGAAGGGCTAGGAGCGGGTTACTGCAGGCGAGGTTGAGGTTGTGGACTAGCCGAAGCAGGTTGTTTAAGGTCAGCCTGAGATGATTGCATCATGCAAACATTCACTAAGCTGGGATCAGAGACAGGAGGAGGAGGAAGACCAAGGAAGGTTCCAAGCAAGGAGGAGTCTTTGTAGACACCGAGGGAAACACTGGTCAAAGAATCAACGATTTGTTTATTGGTTACAGAAGAGAGGTTTGACTCAGGGGAGGTCTGAGATTTTGGCTCATGATACGTCAACTGGTTGATAGTGACTATCTTTCCATTGTGAGGGAAAAACATCTTGCGATGGACCACGGATGGGACAACAGACATGGCATAGGTGTAGCTACGCCCCAAAAGAATGTTATAATCAAGAGGGGCGTCGATGACTTCAACGTCAACGCAAACAGTCTAGCCCGCAAGAGTGATGGGACAATTACTAGGCCAATGGGCTGGGAGGCGTGGCCATCCCACGCTCAAAGAGTGATCGTGGAAGGGGCCAATTCAGGAGATTCGAGTTGTTTCCAAACCGAAGCAGATATCACACAGGTGGATGCCCCCTTGTCAATGATGCACTGGGAAATACTAGCATTCCGGATTTTGACTGAGATTTGAGAAGCTACGAAAGCAGGACGAGGAGGAGACTCCGACTGATGGGCATTGAAAACAATCAATTGGTCATCTGCTGGATCTACAGCACCCAGGGCAGATAGTATAGCTTTTCTTTGGGAAGGGCACGACTGGAGGAGTTCCAGCATTGAAATGGCAACAGAATATTGGGCCAGCTCATCTACTATGCTAAACGAATGGGCAGCTCGATCAGAAGCAACATTTCAGCATAATGGTCCCTTAGGAATCTTGGTATGAACCTCGGCTTTGGGCGGAGGGATATGCAAGGGACCATAAGTTGTCGAAAGAGGCTCTGTAGAACCTGAAGAAGGTAACTTGGGGACAGATGGAGCAGGAGGTTGGGGAT
The DNA here is from genome assembly GCA_034641835.2 of Pinus albicaulis. NCBI lineage: Eukaryota > Viridiplantae > Streptophyta > Pinopsida > Pinales > Pinaceae > Pinus > Pinus albicaulis. The sequence continues at coordinate 1,172,476,414 of CM076577.1, forward strand.
ATGGACGGGACTGAGTGTGAAGGTTAAGGTAAGTGTTTATAGGTTGGTCAGAGTTCATCATGAGGATCTGGTAATCAGAGGTACCAGATGTAGGAGGTTGAGTGGTTACCGGTTTGTGAGGTGGTTGGGTAGCCATGAAGCTTTGTTGCGGGAAAGGATTGGTTGTGCTCTGTTGTGCATACACCTGCCCCTAAGGGGGTGGTGGCTACTGTGGCGGGGGTTGAGAAGACAAGGGAGGCGGGGGTGCTAATGCTGGAGGAGTTGGAGCACTAGGCTGTGGATATGGATGATAATGAGGTTGGGTAACAGTGTGGTAAACAGGGGGTTGGGTAGAAAGAGGAGGCATGCCGGATCCTGGATGCGCACTACCGAGAGGGGGAGGAGTGTAGGAAATGGTGCCCCCTCCCCCGAGAAAACCATAGCTCATGGGAGGTTGAGCGGATGGATTGGAGATAGCTCCAACGATACTGTCGGTGGCAGGAGGTGCCCCCAGTGCATGGGCATTACCGGGTCTGGGGAGATCAGGTAGAACAGTATAAACATAACCCATCTGAGCGTAGATCAGGTCATATTTTAAGGCCATTTGGAGGGCAGCTTCTTCAGTTTGAGGAAAATGCGATGCGACATCTTTCCCGATAGGTGGCAAGAGAGATCTAAGGAACCAGTCCATGTAGACACGGTCTTCGAAGGTAGGAGATTGACATAGGCTCTTTCTTCTTCGCCATTCCTGGACATGATCAGATAGGCGGGTTGTAGAAGATTGACAGAAAGAAGTCAAAAGTTTGATACCAGTGTCATAACGAAGGGGAAGCTAGAAGTAAGATAAAAATGCCCTGGCAAGAGTCGCAAAGGTGGTATGAGAGGAAGTGGGTTGATCAACATACCACTTAGAAGCTTCGCCTGTAAGCGTGCATTGGAACAATCTAAGATGGATGGAATCATTAATAATGGAATGGGATGAACACCACATGTGGAAAGATCAGATATGGTTGGAGGGATCTTCTCCAGCAAGGCCTTCAAACTTGGGAATGTCAGAGGGGAGCTTGGTTGGCATAGCAGGCCAACTAACATCGTGGCAAATAGGATCATTGATCAACTGATTGAAATTGGGGAGACTGAGGCCTGCCATGAAGGGGAGCAAGGGAGCAGTCAAGGTAGTTCCTGTGGCGGTTCCGCTAGTAATAGTCCCAGCATTAGGGCCAGGGTTTCCACTAGCATTAGGCTCTGGACCAGACATGGTGAAGGTAACAGGGGGAGAACCAAAAGTAGGGGGAGAAACCAAAGAATCAAAAGATGAGTGAGAGTGCGGACTCGGGGGAGGACTAACTCGACGACGGGAAGGAGCAAGTCGACCAACCGGAAACTGAGGGTGAAGGCTAAGAAGTCTCCGGGATAAACGTTCTGGAGGCACAATGATGATAGGAGGAAGAAAAACTGACAAAGGCAGGGCGGTGCAAGATCAAGTTCGAAACAAGGGCAGAGAGGTGTAGTGTCAATTGATTTTAAAGTCTTTTCTAGGTGGTGTTAACCAGGCTCTTTTCGCTTAGGGTCAGTGTGTGGCGTGCATTAATTTTAGTTGTTTAAACCCAAACGTTTTGAGAGTAAAAAGAAAAAGTGTGCTGGCGAACTGAAAAATAAATCTGCAGTAAATAAGACTGAAAGAACAGAGAATTAACAACTAACAATGCATCAATCTAACCCAAAAAGGCGAGTCACTCAAAACTAGTCTATAAGAGGAAAAATCTAATCAAAGCACACTAAAAAGAGGCCAATAGATCTAAGGTCGAGAGGGACAGGGATCTAAAGGAGAAATCTGCTAAAAGGGGTGCAGATAACAGCGAAGAGGCAGAGGCAAGGTTGCTGCTAGAAAGGAAGGGATCAGCTAAAGGTAGAAGGGACAAGGAGGCGGCCCTAAAAATGAACCCAAACAAAAATTTATGAGGTGTTTTTAAAGGGAGAAGAGCTTATCTGTAGGGATGAAAAGGAGGTATCAGATCGGAAATAAAAAAGGTTGAAACTCTGGAAATTCAGACTTCTGAAACAGAGAAAACTCTCCCACAAAAAGTGGAGGGTACTAAAGCCCTAAGGGGCTATATTCCCACTTATTTGAGTAAAACAGAGCAAGAATAGGTCTAAATGGGCGAAGACGGAGGTCAGACAACCCTGACAGAGGTTCAGACAAAACCCAGAAAAATTTCAGAAAAATTCCAGAAAAAAGTCCAAGTCGCAGTTTTTGACCTGTTTTTCGCTCAGGTCGCAGTTTTTGGGTTTTTTTCTACGACCTGAAGCTCTAGGACGTATTTTTTGGGCCAAAAAGTGCGACCTGCACTTCTGGCACTCTCGGCGGCAGATTTTAGAAAAAAATGTCGTCTCAGCGGTGGCTGATGTCTGTCACATGCGCAATAGGGCCAGAAACACACAAAAGTTAAAAATTTTAATGTTTGAGGGTTTTAGAGGTGAAAGGCACCATAAAAATAGGAAAAATAGAAAACTGGAGAGAAACCCTAGGGTCTGAAACAACTGGATATGCAGGAATATTTAAAACGACAGCGGCCGCAAAAGAAAACCCGTGTGGAGTCGCTAATTGTTAGTATGATTCTTTCGTCGTAAAAGATCACTTTAGCTACACATAACAAATAGCCCTAACATCGACTATGGCTGCCAAACATCTTTAAATCTGCAATTAGATGATCCAAATAATACTGCACAAATCCAGTTCTAAGCATAAAAGACATTAAGCAGATAAAATACAATATGGCTCCATGCATCCAATAGACAAGACAAGAACAATGTGTTTAAAAGAATGTTTTATATTATATTAAAGAATGGGGCACCTGAGAGGAAAACAAGAAAGGTGTTTTCCGGTTCTCCTCAATGGGATGGGTTCTTGAAATTCCTCAGTGTTTCGGATCTAAAATTCCTCTCTCTTATTGTGGTAGAAAACCCAGACAAACATAGAACTCAATGGGAGCTCACAAGGCAAAAATGGAAAATGGTGACCAAGAGTAGATCCAGTGTGATCTAATGCAATGAAGGTGACTAATGAATGGGGAAAACCCTCCTATTTATAACAAAATATTAGGGTTATCAAGAACTTGTTGCATGAATAAAATATTATTAATCAAATTCTAGAACCACCCTTTAGGAATATTTTATTATATTTGTTGGAGGGAAAAGGTCTTTTGACTTGGGTCAATTCCTTTATTTATAAAAAATAAATAAATAAATGATTTATTTATTATTTTAGGGATATGGTGGGAATATAATTAAATAAATAATGATTTATTTAATTATTTAAAAATGATTTAGTCAAATTTAACTAGGAATATTATTTAAATAATGATTTGAATAACTTATTCCTAGGAAATAATTAAATAAATAATGATTTATTTAATTAATTTCCTTGTTTTGGGTTAAATATGACCAGGAAATATAGAAAAATGTTATTTCACATGGTGAAAGAAATTTTACTTAGGGTAAAATTGGTCTTACATGGTGTACTTGGGTTCATCTAATGATAATAGGTTAGATGACCAAAAAAATGGTGTAACAATAGTTCCACAAGTACCCAGAGAGAACCAACCCTCTAATCATCAAAATTATAACTCGTTGCACCACATGCATAACTGTCTTAGTTCCTGCTAAATACATTCACAAAATACTTATAAAAATAGTTGGAGAGAACCTAACCCTCTCTAAACATTGAAATGACCAGTAAATGCACCAAGTTCATACTGTCTTAACCCCTGCTAAGACATTCAAAAGATTAGTAATACAATAAAGGAATTTATACTTCTAGTAATTCCTTTCTAAGCACTAGGCTCCTTTCCTGTCAATATGTACAAAAAATATTTACACAATCATAGAGAAAAGCCATTTTAATACAACACATAACTAATTAGTTAACTTGTTTCGGTATGAAAACCACAATGGGAAAAATAATGCTCCTCCCAACCAATGGGATCTAGTTTCCACAACCAGATTGAGTCATTTTCACATCTAGACAATTCTCTAAAAAATACCATACCAGGTCCATTCTAGAATTCCAGTGGCCAACCAGCTCAAGAATTCCAATGACCACATAGGTTCCAATAAAGGATTCCTCTTGGCAGTGTCCTGCCTATTCCTCCAATAACGTCCTGTCTATGAGGAATTTTTGGGCCGCCTCCAACAGGCTCCAAATTGGTAGATTTGCCTTAGGTTTTTTCCCCTCTTACCATCTTGTCCTACTCTTTTCCCTTATTAAGATCATCTTATCTCCAAGGAGAGAACATCTGGGCAGGAAAGCGCCATCAACCCCTCTAGGTAGGAAATTTCCATCAACCCAAGGCCTCCTAGCCTTTCATAATTGTCCATAAATTTCTAGCTTGTCAAATTCCCTTTTAGCACTCTTTCAAATAGTAATTTACATAATTAACCATACAAATATTATCATTAAAACATAAGAAACATTTATGTACACCATGCATTTATACTTGACCCTCAGCATGGGTCCACAATATCTATATTGACAGGAAACACAACTAAAATACAGGTTGTATACATTCTAATTTTTCAAAGAATACAATCATGCATATCATAAAATTATACTTTCTCATTTACAAAGTGTTTTACTTTCACAAGTTTTATTTTTTCCATTAAGCTACCCCTGCTTAATCCCATCAACAATGTCAGCCATAAATAAGTATTCACTTTCGCAATCATTTTTGTTTCATGCATACAATACTCACATGCATGAAGGTATATATAAATATTCGTTAACATGTCAATTTCAAAAACAGTTAGGGTAACAATTGAACATTTCCAATTTCGCGCAATTTATTGTTACCAACAGACGATCACATGAAGTGTTACCATAATCACTAGTTTACAAATTACAATAAGCTTTAATCAAAATAAATTTATGCATATAAGTTTTAATAGTTAGTCATGCAACACTAACTAATCAATGCTACCAACCATCTTAATGCATATATGACAAGTGTCAATCAACAACTAGTTATTAAAGTTAAGTATCACTACTTGAATCGTTGTTTATTTTCAACATCTAAAGGGGTTCTTCCAATTTTATTTTAAAACAATTATTGTCGTCTTCAAAGACATTCCTCATATTTTTTTATTCATTCATTTATTATTTATCAGTAGTGCATTGTAATTTTAGTCATGTTCATTAAATGTATCATTAATACTTTCATATCTGTAAAGGTTGGTAATTGATTCTCACTTTCCTTAGTGAGTGTTCAAGTTTTTTCATAGGTTTAATAAATTTTTTATTATTATTTATCCTCATCGATATTCAAATGTCATGAATACAGTTTTGTAGCATACTTTATTACTTATTACACTCAATGTAGTTATAAACATGAATCACACATCTCATGTCAAAAGTAGTCTACTGCATATATCAGTATGTAGATTGTTAGACTTATACCTGATTTGATGCCCATTAGTAACATACCTCAATTTATTTTTTTCTTAACAATTCTCAACGGTGCGAGTGCTGCAACCTTCATTTGTGATACCACTTGTAACATACGCCGGTAACCTCGCATGAAAATGCATGGATTTAGAATTTTTTTTACACAATTTACCCATTGGTAACTATCCAAATTACCAATCTAGATTCCTCATTAACCATTAGATATAATCATCATCATTACATAGAGCAACTTTAGTAGAGGAATAATAAGTTACATAACCATTAATAACCACTATTGTCACATATTGACATAAACTTTTTGATGTAACCTTGTACCATTTTCATGATTCATTTAACTAGATTAGTTAATCACACACTTGATATTATAAAAATATCCTCATGAAATGAATTCACAACATAAAATTATCACAACATACAACCACATCATTAGACACCGATATACCCTAGAAACCCCATAGGGTGAAAACCAGCAAACATTTAATTTTATTATTAAACGCTCATGAGGATGTTCACCTCTTACTCAATGGCTTTTAAGGGAGTCCATTCCTTAACCATGTTCATAAAATATCACAAGGAAATGTTATTTGATACAAAATATCTAGCTTAAAGCTATTACAATCATCATGATATCCTTTACCCACAAATATTCAATATTTATATTTTTGTGGCCTGGTTATTCCTTCAGTAGACCATCTTGTATATCTATCTCACTTACATGGGCCAATAATTCTTTACTTTCCACCATGCTAAACACAATTCTATCCTTTTCAGAAGTTACTGTCTTTTCTTGCCATTGTTTTCATCAATATACATTTATATCATGATTACATTTAATATATTAATCAACCAATCCATAAATCTATACTAGTGATGTTTCACCATATATTCATATACATTCATGAATTTCAAGAAAAATATCACGACATGCTTCCTTTAATAACACTGCATATGTGCTAGTTATAAGCATGTAACCATCAAAGCATGTCTATAAAATAAATACAGCATTAACTAATATTCCCCCCCGCATAAGCACACATTATTGCAAGACAATTTGCTACAACTGTCCAAACATTCCTTTAAAGTTAACTAATACATAAATTATGATCTTAACATTGTAAAATTACATAAACTTTATCAAAATAAATAACCCTTCAGTGATTACTTTTGGTGCATACAAAACACAACGAATGTTGTTCCTATGCATGAAAATGCATATTTTTTCCAAAAGAATCTTCCCAAAAGAATGTTTAGCACAATAGAGTATGCAAACACATGTTTCATTTTAAAGGAAATATAGAATAATAGGACATGAAAAAACATGTTTTTTTTCTTCATAAAACTATTGCAATAAATTATACAATTACATGTCTTCTTTTCCAAAGATTGTACCAACATTAACCATATATATATTCCAAAGAAACAAACACATTACTATGGTTTTTGTGCATGTAATTCATCTTCTTTCCCAAATAATATTTTCCAATGTAGGCTAACAAAACATGTTATCATTTCCCACATTCAAATGTGTATTCTTTCCAACGAAATCTAATAAAAATATTGCATTCATATACATGATCTTATTCCAAAAGAAAATAACATAATAGTTATGATAGCATAAAATTAATCACATGTATTTTTTCTAAAACAATATAGCTCAATATTTCTTCTATCCATGCAAAGAACATGTCTCTATAACACAATGGCTATTATTTGTCCATGCAAGAGATTATCGTAATAGTTCTTCTTTAATGTACGCAACACATATTCTCTTTTGTAGAATTATACCATTATTAACTATTATTTTCATGTAACAAACACATGCTTATTTTTCAAAAGGAAGTTAATATAACCTTGTTTTTAAATCTTTCTACATGCAAGTTTCTCATGCTTCCCTTTTCAAGATTATCATAGATAACCATATCCTATGCATAAAACCCGGGCAATAATAAAAAGGTTAACTTAACATTTTTTGCACCTAAATCAAGAAATTAACACAATTCATCTAGCGAGGCAATATTTTTAAGAGATTATTCTTTTCAAGAATATCAACATGATAAATTTCTTTATCTGCTAACAAAAACATATTTTCTATATCACAATTCCTGTCCTTTTGTGCATGCAACATGTGTTCTTTTTTCTAACACAATGACCCTTACCTCAATGCACATAATATTTTCAAGAAACAAGCATGCATTCTTGTTTTGTTATGAATAAGATTCATATGGATCTTTTAAGAAAACAATCTCTATTTTTCATCAATTCATGCGCAAAAATCCTATGCAAGTATTTTTGCATTCAAATCTTTGTATTCTTTAAATAAAAAATATGGGTAATATATGCATATAGATTCATGAAAACCCTTCCAAGAAAGTTAATCTAATTAACTTTTCTCTTTTCCAAGAATCTAATAATGTATGGCACAAATAAATTTCACTTTAATATTTTCTTTTCAATAATTAACATAGAAACTTATTTCAATAATTCTAATATAATGGATATTATTATTGTGCACATGTTCCTATTAAGAGTCTATAGGATTCATGTTAATATAATCTAATTTTCTCTCATAATTTCCTAACAATATTTCCTTTAATGAAATAACTTATTTTCTCTCTTTTCATAAGAAAAGTTATCATACATTCCTTTCATAAAAAATATGATGATTTTTTTGAATTTTTTTCTCTGCAGGTTTCACGTGTGTTTTCTTTCAAAGAAATATAAATCAAAATTTGTTCCTTCAGTACATGCAAGTGCATATTTATTTTCTGAGAAAATCTAACATAGTAACTTTTATTTTCATGCAGATAAGTGTTTCTTTCTCAAGAAAACTTGGCAAAATAATTATTAACTTTGTGCATTAAGCATGTTTCATTTTTCAAAAAAAAAATATTAAAAGAAAAATCACACATTCGTTCAAGAAGACTAGCAACTTGTATTTTACGCACATGATTCTCATTTAATATTTTTCATGAACTAACATCATTCTCTCTATTTATATATGTAAGTTTTTGTGTTTTCTAACCCATATTTATGCATAAAAAAAAGACCGAAAAATATTTTAAGACGACGACGAGGTTGACTTAACTTGTAGTCAAATAAATCATGCAATTTCACACGATTAATTTAGCCATGAAATATTTTAAGAATTCAATGCACATACCACTTATATTTTGTTTGAATAATATTTCCTTTGTTTTCATAGTCTTTCGCCACTAATATTGTAACTAATTCTTGATATTTCCCAAGAAGAATCGAGTATTTTAAACCATCCCACAGTGAATTTTTGATCCTTTTGGTAGTTAAAACCAGGTCCACCTTAACTAAATATTAATGAAAATGCTTTTCTTTATTTATTTAGTGGTTTGAGTTCATCAGAGATTACATCATGCTTGATTTGTGGCTTAATAAACCATGACCCAGGGGAATCTAAGATGTCAAAATCACCTGGGGATCACGCCTGGCCTAGGTTACACCAACACTAATCTAATTGGGTTTAAATTGTATCCTCCCCCTAGCAAAAGTGAAACAACCTTTGTTAGGTTTTTTCCTGGGTCACCCTTTTGACGACGCCCATCCTCAACCGGTTGTGCTAGTGGGACTTGACTATCTTAATGAAAATGTTAGTCATATATTACAATAACAATATATTTGTTTTATAAATATATGAATTTACAAGATCTTGAGCTTATTTACATGGATATTACACGAGGCATCGACCAAATTCTCCCCCATCGACCAAATCAAAAGAAGAAGAAAATTGCAGTCAGGGGAATGGAAATCGCTCAGATTATTTTGTGGGAGATGAAACAAGGCTCGTTAATAATAGCCAGACTTATGGAAATTTGTGTCACGATGAGATGTTTCTTCACGCGGGATCAATCCAGCAAAACGGCGACGATGGTAGGTTCTGTAAATATGACGTTTTTGGTAAGGTCTCTCATGGTAGTTTCTTTGGTTAGATGAAAAAAATACCTTCTCTAGTTTGTTTTTGGGATTTACAAAAAGTCCATTTTTTTGTGCGAGGACCGACAACTTGCAATGGGATTGACTCTATATATCTATATTTATAATTATACGTATATAGTATAATTTATATAATTTATATATAATATAACTAGCATTTGCACCGAGAGGTCGAAGTAATGCCGATAGAAATGGGAATGTAGAAAACAACAATTAAGAGAAATATATGGACAATGAAATACAATCGAAATTTGAGTTTCTATATATCTTTTAAATAATTTAATAGGAGGTTAAATTTGAAAAGAAAGTTACACTAACATAAAGTAACACTAACATAATTATCCCAAAACAATGGCATAGTCATGATAGTATCCTTCATGCACCCTTCTCATCCTAAGCTTTACTATATGACATTTGAGAAGTGGAGATAGTAGGTGGGATACGAATCAACAAATGAAAATATGAAGAGAGAAAATGAAGAAAAGGAAACCCTTTGCACTCAAGAAGCATACAAAATGTACTCACGAACTCCCTTATACATTGGATCAAATAAAAAAATCATGGAGCTCCTGGACAATAATGAGAAAGAATATAAATTTGGAAAAAAAGAAAACTTGAGAAAGAGATGCTCATTTGAATATAACACTAGGCTTAGAAGCTTCTCTTGTCCAATTTTGCTACTCTATGTGAAATTCCATTAATTTAATGAAGGTATATTTTTTTCATTATGTAAATACAATTTATCAAGCAATGGTCAATTCATTTATTAATACTCCTTTAGCAACCAAATTTTCCTTAAGACTAGGTGAGAATTTGAGAGATCTAAACCCCCTCAAATTTGTATTAAGTTATATAAGTGTGACTGCAACCCACAATTGTTATTAATTCACCTATAACAATTACTATAACAAAAACTAAACACAAAAACAACTAATAATGTTGACCACATTATTTTATGGTTATTATAATATGCTTATTATTAGAACAATTTAAATCTCAAATTTTCTTTCACATTTTTTAATAAAACCTTAACAAATTATCTTATTCATAATAATGATGATGAGAAGAGTGATTGTTAATTCTCATTTTTTAATAAATTTTTCATTTTTTTCATCATAGCTTTAAATAAAAACATTAATATTACATAAACTTTGTTTTAAAATGTTTCCGTAAATTTAGTTTTTAGTTAATATTTATAAATTTTATTTTGCTTAATTTCTCTATTTGTCTTCATGTTTTTTATTATTAGTTGGTAACGGGTAATGGAATTTCTTTGATACTGGTTACTAAAGTTGCACCATCTTTCTCAATGTTGGAGATATGGGAATCAACAGGGGATACAGTAGAGTATATAAAGGTAACCATGAAGCTCTACTTTAGCCAACATGTATTCCTTATTTCCTTTCTCCTATTTCATGCAATTTTACAAAATATTTTCAGGAGTTTGCATGGATTTTCCTGACAACCCAAAGGTAAGAAATGTTGATATATATTTTTTCTTCAAGTTCTCATTTGAAATCTTCTTTATGTTAATGATAGACAAGTTTGTAGCCGAAAAATCTGAGAGAATCCCTATCTCTCTTATATTGTCATTGCTACATGCCCTAAAATTGCATTAATACAATGCCAAGAATATTACATAGTGGGTAGAGATACCCTACAACCATTCTATACAACAATTTTTATAGTAAGTTATTTATCTATGTATTGAAGCTTATGTGCTAATCAACTTAAATCAAGTGCAAGTGGTAGTTAGTAACGAAAGTGTTTGAATTGTAGAATGTACAACTACATTGTCCAAGATTTGAAGAAGATAACCATTTAACTTCTGCAAGGTATGAATAAGATTCTTTTCAATTTTTTCTTTATGGTTTATCAAGTCTGTCCATGTCTATGAATCTTTTAACCTTAGATTCCATCATCTCAATTCCACAATTTAAAGTTTAATTATGGAATTGACATTATTTTTTCCATTTAATTCTTGCAGTTGTCAAGAAGTTTGCAACAACATGTTAAAGGATTACAATTCTCATGTATCAAATAACTTTCCACAAGATCCATATACATCAATTTCTCTGTTTTTGGGAATTCTCATCAACATAGTTACCGACAGCAAATAGCTTATGAGCATCATTTTTATTCTGTGTATGCAATAGATCATTGCATCTCCTAATAAAAGATTGCTAGGTTTTTATCTAGTTAGGATTCTCCTAAGGTAAAACTTGTGTCTCTTGAGCTTGGATGTCTCTTCGTGATTTTCTATGGATAATTAGTTAATAAGTGAATTCATGATTTTCTATGTATAATTAGTTAATAAGTGAATTTGATGAATAAAACCTCAAAAATAATTTTCAGATTAGAATCCGTAAAAATTCAACATTAGATGCAGAGAAGTTGTCATTGAGCAATAGCTAATGCTACAACCATATTATTTATGAGAAGACTCTAGAAGTTGCAGCATAATTTTAACCAATAAAGCTTGTACGTTGTGAGATTATAATGTATTTTGTTGAAAGAGAACATGGGAGAAGTTGCAGAACACTACAGATTGTACGTCATAAAAACTTGGGACTATAGAACTTTGATTAACTAATAGAGTTCAGATTGTGAAATTCGTCCACATTTTGATGAAAAAGATTATAGAATGCATTCTTTGTAGAGAAGTTAAAGACCGCCACTATGTAAGATTTGATTTGTAGGAGGGGCTTTTCTCTATGCATTAAATGACATTAGAGTTAGATACCACTCAGGGACATCTGAGAATCCAGTGAAGAGAAGAATGGCAGTAGAAAATAAAGCACAAGAAAATTGCAGAGATCAAGTTGATGGCAGGTTAGACAGAGTGAAACAGATTAAATTTTGTAGTGAAGATGAAAAAACATTTAAAATAATTTTGCGGACAAAAGATTCCAAGTGATAAGGAACATGGTTAAATGGTACATCTCAAAAAAGTTGTGATTTTAAGTGAAGCACAAGTCCCTACTTTATTAAATAAGGGAGAAACATCATACTTGAAGTAGAAGAGACGCAATATTGGAAGCAGAAGACTCTATGTTGTGCACCGTCAAGAAAAAGATAATACTACACCATAGGCATGTGTAATGAAGTCATCGGTAATGGTTCAATCAAATGAAGGCGTGGACCATCGTTGTAAAACATGGACTATTGATACCTTGTTAAGTGCACATTGAAGGGTACAAGCCTCGACACCTAGTAGGAAATGCTACAGCTATATTGTATATGTTATGATAAAAGTTTAAATGCTTTGGTTTTTTGTTGAAGTAACAGAATTTGCCACATTCTGAAATCGGTACACATGTTATTAAATGCATTTTCCAAGTGTGTATGGAATTCATCTACTGTAGAGAAATTGCATAATCTCAGTATAAATTCTGATTTACAGGGAAGTCTTTCTTCTTAGAATCAGCCAACGTAACAGATAACACAACCAGAACATAGATATCCACTTCAATGTGTAGTCTGTAAGTGCATGCCACTTTTATCAACAAGAAATAAATTTCAACAATTTCTTGAGGCCATAACTGTCAAACCCAGTTATAAGAACATGATATGATAGAAAAAAGAATTAAATTGGGGATATTTTACATTCCTTGATACAAAGCTAAAACCAAAAAGACCCATAGGAAAAAAGGTAACAAAACCAAGAACACAAAGAGCAAGCGCAAAGTAAAATACAATATTAGCATACAGTAAGGCCATAACTGTCAAACCCAGTCATAATAATATGATGTGATGGACAAAAGGAAAACACTGGGAAGATCAAGAGATATTTTACAGAGCAACAAAGGTAACACAATAAATAAAATTAAAGATTGAGGGCAAGAGAAAATGAAATATTATCACACGGCAATCTCAATGAGCATGTGCACACTTCTAATGGACTCAACAATGCATACATAACTTAAATGTGATAATGGGTTGTCAGCTAAAACCGGTGAATAGGAAGCATTAAAGTGAGTGTCATTGGTCATGTATTGCATCCTTTGACAGAGGCTATAAAAAATTACACAAAATTTTTCCCTGTGCCAGAGGGTTCCCTACAATTACATTTTGTAATCATGATATTAAATTTTGTTTCCTTTAGCAATATCTAGGATCAAGAGAACTTGGATCAACACAAAAAATTGGAATAATAGCAAAAATTGCTATTTTTTATTTATAAAAAATTATTTATCAAGATAAAAAGAGGGAACAAAAAACAATTGACACTGGAATTTTCCCTATGCTAGATATATCCCCTGTTAAATCTACACAATTACATTATATTTACATTATGTTAAACTATGTTTCCTTCAGCTAACAGAGTGTAGTTTAATAACAGTAACAGTGATTTTCTCAATCTGGAACACTACACTTTTTATTTATATAAATTTATTTTTCAAGTTGATAAAAAATCTTGTGATAAACTTTCAATTGAAAAAATCCTAAACAATTTACAGAATAACCTTTCGTCACTTCATTGGATTTACAGAACATCCTAGAAAATCTTGAGTGTGTAACTAGAAGTAACAGTTAATTGGTAGGTGATTCGATTTGTTCACCAAAAAATTACAGAAAAAAAAAAAAACCAAATACAAATAACATAAACAAATAAAACTTTGAATCAGACAACATTGGCACTCATATTTTTTACTTCTAAAATCCATGTCAACCAGAATTAAAGCCAAATCTTTTTACCTCTGAAATATATGTCAACTGGACTTAAAACTAAATCAACAAGTATAACCGAGTCAAACACACTTGCAACTTTTTCAGGCATAATTGTTGTGTTCGTTGGCAAAACCGATTCGTAAACTAAAAATAACAGAGGGATTAATCCTTCCAAAAATTACTTTGGAACTAAAATTATTAGTTCCACATATAGAAATGCAGCTTATGGGGAGAAACAAAAACACACCATGGAATCCAAGTATTCCCAAGAAATGCAACCTATGGGGAGAAACAACAACACCATGGAATCTAGATATTCCCAAAAAATTTCTTATTGAATAACTTACCTAGTTGAGCGACAGTTGATACTAGAAGAAGAAGAGGCAGCATACAATTCAGGTAAGTGATAGGGGAAATATTGAGGCTAAGCTACAAATATACATGGCATATTCTCATAAAGATAATTTTATCAATGGAAATGGGGCTCACCAAATATATAAATAAACATTCCCTCTATAATTTCAAAGCCCTGGAATGGCAGAATAGAATATTAAATGCGAGTCTAAAATGTTTATAAACTTATCCTAATATTTTCTTAAGCAGCAGCATCATACATATAATCAATAACTTCAAATTATGGAAGATAAACAAGATGAAAAAAATGCCTTTGACGGGATCTTCAAGTTTAATAAACCAAACCCAAAAACACACATCTAATTAATCAACTAAATGCTAACCAAACAAATCAGACAATATAAATTTTATTTCAAGAAATAAATGTGGAAAAGTGTGGCAAAGTGTTAGAGGCTCGTTATGCAATGAGGATCGTAGCAGCACAGATATTTTGCAACAACATTGTTAAAATTAAACATTATTGCATTTCAAAAAGGAAAAAAAAATGGTATAGTAAAACATAGGAGTTATGAGGATCGAACCGAAAATAGCGAAAGTGAAACGGTGGCCTGAATGAGGTATTGCAGAAGACGCCTTTAATTACAGTGGGAAAAGACCCCAAATTGTTAAGCCCCTCCTCGTTGTGAGCTGCGAGAATGCATGTGATAATGATCTAACTACAGTAACATCTGATAAGCTCCCACATATATCCAACACACAAAAATAGGCGCCAATGCCCTTATTTTTTCATCACTCACATATCCCTCCCAAAAAACCATATTTTATTTCCTTTGAGTTCCCCAACAAGAGAAGATAATGGACATATTAATGTAAATACTGGTGAGATTCGAATCTGCAACATATTGTTGTTTTGCTCAGTAAATTTGAGTTGGGTTTTGATTCTTCTGTTCCTTTCAGGGCATCATTAGTTCCAAATTGATTCCACAACAAGAAAACCCAAGGACTTGTACAAAATTGGAAGATGGCTTTTAAGGCAGCCCGACCAAAAGAAATGGTCCCTCCCCATAGTGTTTCTCAAAGCTGCAAACAACAGGAGGGCTCTAGGAGATATTGGTAACATTGTGGCAGGTGTTGGTGGTGAATGCAATGTCACAAAGGGAGTCAATGTGAAACCTCTTGATCAGGTATCTCACTCTATTATAAGGAGTTTTGGTGCTTATTTAACTGAACATATAACTGCAAACAAGGGGATCTCTGATGCCAATAACCAAACTCAGGCACTGGTTATGATTCCAAAGGAAAAAGTTAATCAATATTGTACATCAACAATCTACAACATTTAACTGTGAGCATGGAAATAGATTGGAAAATGCCCATCCTTCAAATGAAGTGTTCGCTTTGGTGTCTACTATGAAGTTTGTGGCTTCTACAATCAAAGTCGAACCTCCTAAACCGCGCAATTGTGATTAAACCACTAAATGGAAAGCTATCGTCTGCATGAAAACGAGATTCACCTCATGATATTATATTTATCATGGCCGATAAACTTATGCCTACTAAAAAACAAATTATTTAGTACAAAACATCATTTAAATAAGTGTGTAGGGCCTCTAAATACAGGCTCTCAAATTGAAAATTCTTAAACATGACTAGTAGTATCAGAAACCTACAATAAACGCCACATCATACTGCCTCCTGTCCATATCAAAAGAAAGTGATTCAATGCCTTTTACTACAGCTTCATAACTCCTAGAACTGGGTAGATTACTATCAGAAACTGAATATTTGGAATCTCCATAGTATATTGGACAACTTCGTTGAGCTCTGGTGTTCCATAATGCAACTAAACCAAAGTCATTGGCAGGAGACAAAGATATATCAGTCTCAACTACTGCTTGTCTACTTCTTGAAACCACAGTTTTCCTTGTCTTTCTATAGTGTCTAGCACTAAATAATCGTATGTGTTGTGAATCTCCCAGTCCTTTTCCTACCACATCTTTTGCAACTTGAACCTTAGGTGCTACTCTGGTTTTGTGCTTAGATAAATTACCAACATTCAAAATAGTCCCTGAGATTCTTTTACCAGCACCGTCAGCAGCATAATTGCTCCATAGATTATCCCTATTATCTTGGCCACCTGACTGCTTATTTTCATATGCACCAACTGCTTTGATCCCACTACTTGGTGATCCCAGGTATGGCATGCACAGTAGGTATGGCCTGGGAAAGTTTGTCAAATTTTAATTGGTTGAAGGGAGTAACGGGTGGTGAAATTTAGTTAGCTAGAAGAGCGATAATCAAACTCCCTTATTGGGTGAATAGTATTTTTTCACCCAAGTCACCAAAGAAAATTCCTATCGGCATATTTATATATAATTTGGATTTATATTATATATGTATATATGGTGGAGAATTCTTTGATATATATGCAATGTGTATATATAGTGCAGGGATCTAACCAGTACATGCACACAATGAATTTATATTGGAATATGAAATTATTTCTTGAAAAGGTCCTTTTGGACAGGTTCAAACATCAAGCACATTAAATTTATTATTATTATTATTATTTAAATGTCACATATCAGTTTTATATTAATAATTGAAAGAATTATACATCTCCCTCCTATTAGGAAGTAACATATTTAATTAGAATTAACACTAATTAATATATTATCTAACATGCATATTAGTTTTTTTTTGTGGTAAACATCAATTTATCCGATTAGTGCAAACCTATAAATCCCGAGACCCTAATTTTATTGGGGCCATGTGATTTTCTCAAGCGTTAGTAGAAAATATTGCCCATAGAGTTAGTAGAAAATCTTGTCCATAAGAGAATACAATACAATTTTTTAGGCTACAATTGTGCATGTAATAATCCTTGGTAATTCATAAATATTTTTATTTTGTTTTATTGTAGTAATTAGTAGACTACCTGACAAGGATGGAAAATGTTAAGGTTGAAAATGAATGTTATTTTTAATTTTTAATTTAATTTCGGTTCTGAATTATTAGATGCTAAGAAAGAGTTCACTTATCGTATAGTTAAGACAATCAATCTTCTCCCTAGAGATAAAATATCTCAATTAGGGAAATGGGAGCTAAGAGGGTGAGAGGGAAGAAGCGTAAGGCAACCTACAGACTTCGATCTAGTTGGAGGAGGTCCAAGGGAGGAAATGTAACTAATTCCTTGCACACGACATCGAGGATAAAGGGGATAATGTTTTCAGTTAGGGTATTCTTAAGCTGGTTGTTGGCTAGTGGAAACCCTAAGATAGACTTGGGAGTCTGTAAGTTCCTAGTTGGACTTGTATAGTATTGATGCCTCAAAATAGACCTTTCTAGGTCATTGTTTATCAGTTGTTCTGGAAATGGACTGGATCAGGGGAGTGTTGGTATAAGTACCCAAACTATTTCTCCTTCTAATCCTATGACAACCTATCTCTATTGGAAACTAGATAAGTACTTTGTTACTGTGATCAAATTGATTTCAATAACAATCCTTGTTATTTCTTTTATTTCATTTCTGAATGAAATGGAATTCTGATGAATGAATATAAAATTTCTAGTGCTCTTTTTCTTTTTATTGTAAGCATGTACAATAACTCGTGTTAATATGGATATATTTCACAAAGAAAGGTGTGTATTGTTCAATTGACGTTAACCTTCACCATTTTTCACTTAGCTCCTTCCCTAGATTCTTCCATGTTTTAGAGCTGGTGATTTATCACGTTTCTCACTACCCAATTCCCATTTCCCAGACATATTTTCTAATCCACCTCTATATTAGAAACCAAACGATGAATGTGGGGCATAATTTCTTGGTTGAATAACTCCTCTTCTTGGCCATGTCACGGGAAATGTGGGCTACATCATCCTCTGCCACTACATCTTATTCTACCATGTTCTCAGACCATTCTTACACTCATGGTCTAATGGAGCTTGTTCGTTCTGAGTTCATTTACATTTCCCCTCTTCTGAACCTAGTGCCTACGGGCGAGAATGATGGAGTGATTGATTTAGTTTGAGAGGGATTATGACTGTAAGGAATATCTTGTTCCAAATACAAAGAGAATGTTTAGGATGCCACTGTGCATCCATTACTGAGTTGAATTGAATGAGACTCACAGTGTATGGTTACCACCTGGTAACAAGATCAAAGGTCAAGTGGCTTGTCTATCATAGGATCACTGGTAGGTCAGATGATTGTTCGTCATACAACCTCTAGTAGGTCGAATGATTTTTTTGTCATACGGCCTCTTGCAGGTCTCGATCGATGGATGTACACCTGGATGTCAAGTAATTTATTAATACCTTGTGAAGATTTAATAAAATTTTCTATGTTAATAATTGTATGGGTAAGCTAAAATAAATTTTATTTGTTTATATGTTGTGACTTGTTACAAGTGGTATTAGATCATGGTTACAATATTGTGTCCTAAATGGGAAATAGTAGTAATTATGAGTTTGTTGAACAGTGCACAGTGAAGGAAATTAGAACAGAGAACATGTGAAAAACTATAATGAGGAGAGGAGATGGCATTCAAATCCGAACCAGACCAACAATGGGAACATGCTCCATGAAAAATCCTGAAGCGAATCCAAAAATGTGGATGCAATTGGGTGTAGAACAACAACACCAAACAAGTCAGTTACTAGAAGAACAACAACACCAAACAAACATGCTACTTGAGATGGTTCAACAATTGCAAGTTGAAATGGTTCGAGTAAGGATAGACAATGAAATTTAATGTGCAAACATGAAAGAATTTTAAAAATCCTTTCAGACAGGAACCTATCAACCAAGTCCTGAACATGAAACCCGAGATGAAGGGGAGAAACAACAAAAACATACCGAGGATAATCCATAGGAACTTCATACACAAAGAAGTAATAGAAAAAAAGCTGAAAATGAGGAGGAGTTGAAATGTTTTAAAACAAAGAAAAGTAAAGAAACAGAAGATGGAGTTTCAGGGGGAGTTTAGAAAGATTAAGCCCCCATTTTTTGATAGAGAATCAGAGGAAGCTTATGAAACCTAGATTATCAATTTGAATAAACATTTTCAGGTTTACAAATACAATAGTAACCTCAGGGCCAGACTAGCCATCTATCAGGTCCAAGGAAAAGCCACCTTACGGTGGGAAGAGGTCAAGACGGTACATGGGATAGAGGAACAAAATGTAACCTCAGAGTAATTTCAAAGGCACTCTACAAACAAGTACTTGACAGAAAAATTTTACGACGAGAAAGCTAAGGAATTCCATGACTTAAGATTGGTACATATGACCATGGATGAATATGTAACTAAATTTACCTCCTTACTAATATATGTTCCTTATCTTTCAGAAGAGAAAGCTAAAGTGCAACGTTTTCTGAGCAGTCTACCCATGTTTATGAAGGAAAGAATAAAATTTGACAGTCCAAAAACCATGGAAGAAGCAATCCAGAAAGATCAAATGTGCTACTAGAAGACAAGGCAGAAGGGAGACATCAGTAAGAATTGGTCTCAAAATAAGGGACATAATAATTTTCAGAATCACTGAGGTACTATGTTTGCAAATTTCAGAAGCTCACAGAGGACCCCACTGAGAAAACAGTTTGGGAAAAGTAAACAACAACCCAAATGGAAAGAGGAAGCTAAGCATACCAAAGCATCCATCAAGTTGCAACCTAGTCAAGTGCAGAAGACCCCTTTATAATGTCGGGCCTGTGGGGAACCTCACTACTAAACAAATTGTCCCCATCGTGCAAAAACTGAGCATGCTGCTTATCTTCAAGAAGCATCAATTATTGGGGAGGTAGGAAGGAGCATGCCCAGGATCAATCCCACATTTTAAGACAGTCAAGCGGATTATCAACCTACTATGATTAAGATATAAGTTAATTTATTTAACCAATCTGTATCTATTCTAGTAGATCTCAGTGCAAGTCTAACTTACACCAATCCTAAGATAGTGGAAAAATGTTGTTTTCAAACCCAAAAATTTAAAACCCCTGGCTGGTGAAACTAGCAACTGGAGCCAAGAGAAGGGTAAGTGCCAAGGTGTCAATTTGCTCCATGGAATTAGGATATCAACACATAAGTGTAGAATTGAATATCTTACCATTGGGTTCATATGATTTATTGCTTGGGATGGACTATTTAGAAGGACACTGGTCCTTAGTAGATTGTAAGAATAATTCCATCAGTTACCTTGTTGAAGACGAGCCTTGACAAGAGATATAAGGAGTTATAAAACCCATGAATTTACATCCCATTACTGCCTCTCAATTAGGAAAATGTATGAAGAATGGTTGCACAATTTATGTGATTCAAGTGGGGTATTCCAACTCCAAAGGTAATATTGTTGCCTTGGAAAACATACCCATAATTCATGAATTTGTTGATGTGTTTCCTAAAAATATATTGTGATTACCTCCAAGTCGTGATATTGATTTTACCATAGAATTAATTCCAGGAGCAACCCCAGTATCTATAACCCCTTATCGCATGAGTGTGTCTCAGCTAATCGAGCTTAAAATGCAACTTCAAGAATTACTTGAAAAAGGATATATTCAGCCCAATGTATCCCCTTGGGGAGCTCCGGTGCTATTCGTAAGAAAGAAGGATGGCACCTTACAAATGTGCATTAATTATAGGAAACTTAATAAATTGACCATTAAAAATAAATACTATTTTCCCGAGATTGATGAACTATTTGACCAAGTCAAAGGTGCAACAATTTTTTCAAAAATTTATTTACGGTCGGTATATAATTAGATCTAAGTAAAGGACGAAGACATATGTAAAACGAATTTTAGAACTCATTATGGACATTATGAGTGTGTGGTTCTACCTTTCGTATTAACCAATGCACATGCAACTTTTATGAGTTTAATGCACGGTATCTTTCATCCCTACCTAGATAAATTCGTTCTGATTTTTACAGACGATAGATTGATTTATTCAAGAATGAGGGAAAACATAAAGAGCACCTACGTGTGGTATTTCAAGTGTTACAGGACCATCAATTATATGGGAAATTTAGTAAGTTTGATTTTTATAGAGATCAGATTTAGTACTTGGGACATGTCATTTCAGCAGAAGGAACAACGGTCGATCCCAATAAAATCAGGACCATCATGGAGTGGCTAATACCCAAGAATGTAGCTGATATACGCGTCTTCATGGGTCTGGCATGGTATTTTCTGCGTTTCATTGAAGGATTCTCTCGAATTTCATACCCCATCACTTCATTACAGAAAAAGGGAAGTAATTTTAATTGGACCAGAAATTGTCAAAAAAGTTTTGGTCAATTAAAACATTTATTGACTACTGCACTTGTACTAAATATTTCTAATCCAAATAAGGAATTTGTAGTCTGTATAGATTTATGCTAGGGAGGGTTGGGGGAAGTATTAACACAATATAGGAAAGTGGTCACTTATGCATCATGAAATCTGAAGGAACATGAGTAGAGATATTTTGCTTACGATTTGGAGTTAATTGTTGTAATTCATGCACTAAAAGTACAAAGACATTACCTTTTGGGAAAAAATTTTCTATTAAATACTAATCATGGTAGTTTGGTAAGTTATTTCAAACATCCCAATTTAAATTCTTGTCAAGCTATATGGAGTTCCTTCCTGAGCGAGTTTCAATTTTATATTCAACACTTAAAAGGAAAGGAAAAACGTGTTGCAGATGCATTAAGCAAGAGGATACATTGCATCTATGAAATTTGTTATAATAATATAGAATTTAGATTTCAAGAACAAATTAAGGAAGGTTCCCAGAAAGATCTTGAATACAAATTCTTATCGCAACAAGCACAACAAGCTAGTAGCCAAGGAAAACAATCTAAATATAAGGTAAGTGATGATAAATCACTAAACTTTAGGGAAGAGTATATATTCCTAACCAAATTTATTTAAGGAATATGATTTAGATGATTTCCATAGGAGACCCAACGTTTCTCATCCTGGGTACCAGAATTTTTTTTCAGCAATTAAAAAGAATTATTTCTAGTTTGGGATGCACAAGGATATTTCCGAATACTTAACTATGTGCATGGAATGTCAGCAAGTAAACGTTGAACATCAACATCCTACTTAACTTCTGCAACATATAACTATACGAGAACGAAAGTAGGGGATTATTATGCTTGAATTTATCATTGGACTACCCAGATCTCTAAGAAGCATAATGACTCAATAATGGTTGCAGTAGATAAACTCGGTAAAACAAACATTCCAGTACAATATACTCACAAAATAGTTCAGGTTGCTGATATTTTTATGAAGGAGGTGTTTTGATTGCATGGTATTCCTAAGGTAGTTATATCAGATAGAGATGTAAAATTTATTTTATCATTCTGAAAATATTTATTTGTGGGTTTGGGAACTCAAATTTAGTTCAACATTGCCTACCACCCACAAAGGGATGGGAAAACGGAACGTGTGAATCAAGTAGTGGAAGATATGTTGCAGATGTATGTTATGAAATAGCTCAATAAGTGGGAGGAATATCTATATCTGGTAGAATTTTCATATAATAACAAATACCATGAATCATTGAAGATGATCCCCTTTGAATTGTTATATGAAAGAAGAAGTAGGACACCTATAAATTAGGGTAGTCTTGAGAATAATTTAATTCTAGTACCCGAGATGATGGAAGAGATGGAACGAGAAGTGAATAAAATATGACAAAATTTAGAAGCTTCCCAAGACAGACATAAATATTATGTTGATTGGAAAATAACTTATCAGGAATTTGAAGTTGAGGATCATGTATATGTATGGATCAAGCCTAAGAAAAGCACCTTGAGATGGTCTATTTGTGAAAAACTTTCCCCTCACTTTTGCGGTCCCTTCCAAATATTAGAAATAATTGGACCAGCGGATTATTAGTTAGACTTACCTAGTCACATAAGAGTACACAATGTATTTCATGTATCGTTATTAAAATGATAAATACATGATCCTATTCATGTGATTCATTGGCAAAATTTTCAGGCAATCGTGTAATTAATTTCTTTAATTTGAGTGTAAAGATTTATACAATTTTTTGTTGTTGTTGATGGTAAAAGGTCGAGTTGGATGGAGAGTTACTGGTATAACCTCAACACATCATTGAGAAAAGATAAATAACACTACGTAGGCGATCGATCGTACAGGTTAAAGTGCAATGGAAGAAGTTTGGCCCGGAAGAGGCCATGTGGGAAGATGAAGAGTTCATGCGAGAAGCATATCTGAAACTGTTTCAGAAAGCTGAAATAAACCCCGAGGATGATGTTTTTCCTTAGGAGGGGAAGATGGAACACCCCAAGATGAAACTAAAATTACAAACACTTACTTTATGTATATTTGATTTAGTGATGTTTAAGACTAGTAAAAGAACGTAGTAAGAACTTTGAATTAGTTATTTTTTAATGAATAATAATTATGTTGAATAAAAATTGGAATCAGAAAGACTGATGAGGAAATGAATTCCAAAATCCATAGAATTTAGAGTAGTTAGGGAAAATTACCTTCTCTTCTAGAGATATAAATGAATTTCAATGAAGAGAATAGATTATGTTCTGAAAAAGGAAATAGGAAAAAAGGAAGAAGTCGGTGTAATAGCAAGACGTTGCTTGAGAGGTATCCAGAGATGGACATAAAGCTAGTGGAACACTAACACATATAAAAATTATTTGTTGGACTGAGGTCCCAATTCTTAACTCTGTTTTCTAAAAGAAAAACTAAATTTTTTATTACTGGTCTAGTGAGGAGCTCATAGGGAGAAGAGGACATAATAGCCCTTCTCAATGTTGGGTGGACCCTAATTAGTCTGGATGAAGCTGAGATAAGTAACATTCTCACCTGTAAGGATATTTTCATTTATAAAATACTTAGGATCTATGTGTGAATATTGGTTTGTCAAATATCCATGATATGTGATCTGTTAGTGAATATCAGTCACAGTTAACTGCTTATGATTCTTGCATGAAACTTATTTGATGTGGATAATAATGATATGGGTATCAAAATAGTTTCTATACCTATTGGGGAAGGTATCTATTTAACTGTTGTAAATGAAGTAAGGAATGAAATAGTCCTAAAATATTACTAGAAAAATAAAAGATAGAATGATGATACAATTGGGAGTATGATTATGTTGTAAAATCTTGCCAGGTAGTTGATAATCTTGTTAAAGTCGCACTGTTGTGGGCTTGTTGAATGTTATTGAGTATATAGTATAATTTTTTACTTTTTTATAATTTTCTTCGATACTCAGTGAGTCATGTACAACATATTCCCTAATCACCAGTCAGAAGAGAAAACACAGTCAAACTTGTAAAGGAAAAACCGATGAATGAGATTTTGTGTACTCATAAACTTGAATTATACGTCACTGATCTTTTTGGAATTGCGGAATAATATTCAATGGAAGAGGTTTGTTCTGGTTCTTGATGTTATGCATTCTGAGGTACCTAGAAAGTAGTATTTGGGGTTTTAAACATATAGAAGCCTTCTAACCAACAAGAAAGTTGTGTAGTGACCAGTATGGAATAGATGGAAAGACACCAAAAAATTTAGGATCCAACCGTTAGAAAACCAAGCATACTTGCCCAATATTTAATTGTTTGGACCATCAGAGCTCATGGAAACCTCTATCCTAATCAATTCTTATAGAGAAATTCAAAAACTTAAGTTCTAATAATTGTAAAGTAAAAAATGAGAACATAGAGATACGTTCATCCTGAAAACGCGCATGCTAAAACCGAAAAACAGAGGTATGATATTTTAATAACAATAAAGGATATGCATCTAGTAATAGAGAAAAATATATGTTTATTAGAAAAATTCATGAGGAATATAAAGAAAAACTAGATAATTTTGCATTAAATCATAAAGAGCTAGAACCAAATAATAAACTCACAATGTTGAAAACATACATAATGCTAGAAAGCCCATATAATTCCAAACTGGAAAAATTCAAAAATAACCTTCTATGGAATAATTATTTCCTGTACCAAATTCCAAAGAAAACCTTAAACTTCTTAATAGGATTAGTTTCATAGTTTTGAGTGAATTTGTATGTTTCCAAACTTTCAAATGTACCATTACAAATCTGTAACATTAATCATGGTCTTAACAAAAATATTTATACAAAATTTCCATCCACAAACGGTCATTCTAGCCTAACATCGATAGTCAGCCAAGATAGACACATTACATAGACTACCATTCATAAGGTAAATCAAGAGCCTAAACATGATATGGGTGTTGAATTTTGAAACAAGAAACATTGAAGGAGGCATCCTGAAACATTATCCTTAATCCTAGTTGGAAAATAATCACCTAAACTAGGTGGGGCCCACACAGACTATTTTTAGGTGTATGTCTATTTTTAGACATGGTGATCATATTTAAAAAGTTGCAGGATGCTATTTGTAGATGGTTGGTCAAATGCGAAAAATAGATGAGATTCTATTTTTAGAAGATTGGGCGAAGTCTATTTATAGATCGTTGATCTAAAAATAGATGCATGTCGGTTATTATTATCTCTTAATAATAATCCGACAATAAACAACAACTTATTATCTTGGAGCACTTTATTTCAGTGAACAGTTTTGTAAAATTAGTGGACTGAGGGAATTATGCAATTCCCAAGGGCAACTGGTGTTCATGCATGGAGGAATCAATTAGAACTAAAGTGGAAAAGTTATGATAGAGTTGGAAGAGTAGTTCATGGAGTTGTATTCAGTTTAACTCAGTTAGACTCAGTTGAGCTAGTTGTATCTAATCTAATTGAATGATGCACTAGTGAGAGTGGAGTGAATTAATTATTTAATTAATTCACAAATAATAACTCATTAATCAACTGAACAATACAACAGTTAACTACAGTGCATGTCAGATCCAGTGGAGACCCAATGTAGAGATAGGTGAAAGGGTGAGATAGACTATCTATTGTGACCATAGTGATGCATGGATTGCATCTATATATACATTGAAGTTTCCAATGATAATAACGCAGTCAAGGAGAGTGGGATTGCATCGAATTGGTATTTTTAATCATCTTGGATTGCGCAGTGGAGGCAAGCTAGAAGGAGGTTAGAGATTGGTGCATGGATTTGCAGATTTCTTCTATGTTAGTGTGTGACGATTGTATTGTACTAAGAGCTTGATGTACTAAGGTTTGTATGAGATTTTTACATGATATCCATGATACATAATATATGATATTTGGGGTTTTCAGCTTCAGGCTTTCCCGTTAAACAACTGTGTTATGTGTGTTTTTATTGCTTCATGTGTTTTGCAATTGTTGATTAAATTTCCGCAAGAATTATAGTGGAAGGATTCTGTATTTAGCAAGAAGATAAATATTGTTAGATTGGGGAATCTAGATGTATGCATGCTTAATGTATACTAATTTATACATGGTATCAGAGCGAGGTTAATTCTTGAAGATTGCAATTGTGAAGCGGTGCTAATTTTTTGTGCTGGTGGAGAAATTCGAATTTGCTGCAGAAGTTTCTTGGTGCGACAGTTGAGTATACATTGAAATGTCTTTCAATGGGTTGTGGTTGGAGTATGCACTTGAGGGAAACTCTAACTACATAGCCTGGAAGGACAGGATGGAGGCGGTGCTTGAAGATAATGGCTTGAAGGAATTCATCGAGAGAGATGTTCCTAAGCCCACTTCGGCAGATGCGGCAGTACTTGATGCATGGCAAAAGAAAGTAGCAAGGATGAGGAGGATTCTGTTCGAAGGTGTGAGAGACCATATTGTCTCAAGCCTTCATGGGAAAGCCACTCCATATGCTATGTGGAAGGCTTTGACATATCTTTTCCAAAGCAGCAGTGACCAAAGGAAGTTGGCGTTGAAAGATAAGTTCAAAAAAAAAAAAAAAAGAATCTTTATAGATTTGATGGGGTTTATACAGAGCTTCCTACTGTTGGGAAGTGCAATAAAGACATGAAATTGAAGCTTGAGAGGGAGAAAGTTTTTCATGCAGGTAAGAGTGAACCTCGGGATGTAGAGCAACCACAAGATGAGGATCATGGAGTGGGAGCAACCACTCATGCAGAGAAATTTCGTGCCAAATGGGCAGAGGGAGTGCATGCAGCTATACCACCAGGTGAGAGGTGGGGCGACATGCATGAGTAATCCCAAGAGGCGATTTCTGGGAAGATTCATGGAGATGGTGTGGATCTCATGAATTTAACCTGGCTACGAGGTGCCCACAAAGCAGTAGTAGCATGATCAGTTGGATTGATGCAGTCAGATCAAAGTGACAGTGTCAGATATTGGAGCATGGTTCAGAGTTGACAACAAGTGAAGAGTGCATGGGTGTAGATTTCAACAACGCAGTGGTTCCTAAAGACATGTGGAGTAGCTAAGCAGAAGTCGAAGACTTTGATGATAGATTCATTAGACTGCTTGAGTTGTTTGGAGCCTTTCAGTTTTGGAAGTGTTGCAGCAAGAGTTGCAGGGTGAATGCATGGAGTTGCATGTCACATGCAAAGATTGTCCTTTCTTGTTGAGAGGGAGTGTTGAAGTTTGAAACAAGAAACATTAAAGGAGGCATCCTGAAACATCATCCTTGATCCTAGTTGGAAAATAATCACCTAAACTAGGTGGGGCCCACACAGGCTATTTTTAGGTGTATATCTATTTTTAGAAATGGTGATCATATTTCAAAAGTTACAAGATGCTATTTGTAGATGGTTGTTCAAATGTGAAAAATAGATGAGATTCTATTTTTATAAGATTGGGCGAAGTCTATTGATAGATCGTTGATCTAAAAATATATGCATGTCGGTTATTATTAGCTCTTAATAATAATCTGACAATAAACAACAACTTATTCTCTTGGAGCACTTTATTTCAGTGAACAAATTTGTCAAATCAGTGGACTGAGGGAATTACGTAATTCCCAAGCACAACTGGTGGTTTATGCATGGAGGACTCAGTTAGAACTGAAGTGGCAAAGTTATGACAGAGTTGGAAGAGTAGTTCATGGAGTTGTATTCAGTTTAACTCAGTTAGACTCAGTTGAGCTAGTTGTATCTAATATAACTGAATGATACACTAGTAAGAGTGGAGTGAATTAATTCGTTAATTAATTCACAAATAAGAACTCATTAATCAACTGAACAATAAAGCAGTTAACTACAGTGCATGTCAAATCCAGTGGAGACCCAGTGTAGAGATAGGTGAAAGGGTGAGATAGACTATCTGTTGTGACCATAGTGATGCATGGATTGCATCTATATATACATTGGAGTTGCCAATGATAATAAAGCAGTCAAGGAGAGTGGTATTGCATCGAATTAGTCTTTGTAATCAGCTTGGATTGCGTTGTGGAGGCAGGCTAGCAGGAGGGCAGAGATTGGTGCATGGATTTGCAGATTTCTTATGTTAGTGTGTGACGATTGTATTGTACTGAGAGCTTGATTTGCTAATCTTTGTATGAGAATTTTACATGATCTCCATGATACATAATATATGATAGTTGGGGTTTTCAACTTCAGGATTTCCCGTTAAACAACTGTGTTATGTGTGTTTTTATTGCTTCATGTGTTTTGCAATTGTTGATTAAATTTTTGCAAGAATTATAGTGGAAGGATTATGTATTTAGCAAGAAGATCAATATTGTTAGATTAGGGGAATCTGGATGTATGCATGCTTAATGTATACTAATTTCTACAATGGGTATCTTGACCTCGATAGGAGAAGAATCAAGTGTTTCCTGCACATACCTGCAACATGCAGGAGCGGATTTACCCTCAACAATTTGAATAGTTGTTGCAAGTCCAAGTAATCTCAACGGTAGTGTGTTTCATACATAGTAAAGGATGCTGAGGTGGAGGTGTAGGGTGAAGGACATGCATTTTCCCCAACTCCATAGGCTTGTATCCCTGCAACGATAAGGAGAATTTAGTCACAAAAATAAGAGAATGTGAAAAAACAACATTATTCACAATGGTGAGTGCATAAAGTTACTTGGTGGAGCATTTGGAGGACCCTCTTTCCAACAACAAACCATTGTAAATGAAACATGTCACTATGAAACTATGCAAGTTACTATATGAGTTTTGTTAGGCCTTCTTAGAATACTTTGAAAGAAAAAGAATGCCCATAAGTAGGAGAACAAGATTGTGCTTACTGAGTTGGGTTTTGTTAGAGGAAACCCTGGAGAAGCAATGCAGGGAGAATTTGTTGTAGAGCTCGACCAGAGTGGAAAGCTAGAGCTAAATGATGAATGTAGCAGCAGAGTGGAAGGGGTTTTCATTACCCTAATGATTTGTCTCAACTGGAGAACCGTCTGATCACTAGATGGAAGATCCACGATCAGAAACGATGTCGGATGCCATACCATGGTACCGCCAGTTGCTGATGCAATGGATCAATAAGGTTCCACAAAGATCAAGAAAGTGACCGACAAAGCTATTCCAACAATGGATACCTCAGAATTTCAGTTAAGGTGGAGATCCCACCGCTTGTCACATGAAAGGAAAGGACACATAATATCTTTCGTCGATCAAATCCATACAAATAAGGCTAAACCCTAAGTGAAATTATATTTGTGTTAATGAGACAGAGATAGTCCAATCTCATATCCCATGACCGAATGTACATTGGTATAAACAAGTATGTTAATACCTTGAGATGATATATCTATATATATATATATATATATATATATATATATATATATATAGATATGCAAGTAATTTATCAATACCTTGTGAATATTTAATAAAATTCGTTATGTTCATAACTGTGTGGGTAAGTTAAAAGATTTTTTTTTTATATATGTTGCGACATGTTACATCAATAATTATTAGATGGATGGTAGATATTTAATTTCCATGGAATATTATAGAATATTATCGAAAGTTTACATTTATCTCAAAAGTAATTATGCATGTTTTTCATATGAACATGTGTAATATGAACCTTAGTTATGGTTTTTTGCGCATGTGGTATTAATAACACATTGTATTGGCCCATGGTGTGGTAAAAAATCTAATTTACAAGTT
The DNA here is from genome assembly GCA_034641835.2 of Pinus albicaulis. Classification (NCBI taxonomy): domain Eukaryota; kingdom Viridiplantae; phylum Streptophyta; class Pinopsida; order Pinales; family Pinaceae; genus Pinus; species Pinus albicaulis. The sequence continues at coordinate 1,172,506,866 of CM076577.1, forward strand.
AAGAATTTCAATGGTAAAAATGGGGTCAATCTCCATGGTTAAGAATATTGTTAAATGCTTTTAATTTTATCTATGTTTAACCCATGTATTAATTATTTTAATAATGATAATAATAATTAAGCCAATAGGCATGTCTATTTTGGAACAAGCCTTATAGAATTTTAATTTGATTATCAATATTTTGTTTATAATTTCTTTCTACTTTCAAGTATGAGGGAGATGTGTAATCTCTTTAATAACCAATATGGAACTAACACATGATGTTTAAAAATTCAGTGTGAGTTATAAATGAAATATTTCAATATGCACATTATATATAGAGAGAGAGAGATAATTTTATTATTCTATTGTATGAGGGAGATTTTTAATTCCCTTGATGCTTAATATGGATCTGAAATGTAACATTAAAAATATTATTAATAAATGACAGAATGAAAAAAAAAAAAAAAAAATTATATATATATTTGTCTATTGGGGTTATCTTGGGTGGTTGAGAGGAAGGAATAGAATCCTCCTGACCCAAGTTAAATTCCCTCAGTTGACATGAATGACCTTGACAATCCCTTAATCAAGTCCAGTTGTTTAAATTTCTAACATGATGTGGTTCTATTTATAACCAGTGTAGTGTCAACCATGGATCTAGAAAGCAAGAATAAATGGATAAATGGATTCAAAACATTGGAAACCTCTTTGGAACATGGATTATATAGATTTCAAAACTTATTTATTATGTATATTATACAAATTAAACTTGCAGTAACCTCTTGGGCACATGGATTATTTAGATTACAAAACTTATGTATTATTTAGACTATACAACTTAAACTTGCAGTTCTAATAAAATATGTAAAAATGAACCAAAATGTAGAATAGTGTGATTATATATATATATATATATATATATATATATATATATATATATAATTGAAATATTTTATTTATAAGTCACATTGCTATATATTTTAAACATATATATATTTCTAACTTACATAAAACTTATTATTATTATTATTATTTAAATGTGACATATCAATTTTATATTAGGAATTGAAAGAATTATACATCTCCCTCCTATTAGGAAGTAAAATATTTCATTATAATTAACATTAATTAAAATATTAGTTAGCATGCATATTAGTTAATTTTTTTTGGTGGTAAACATCAATTTATCTTATTAGAGAAAACTTCTAAATCGTGAGACCCTGATTTTATCAGAGCCATGTGCTTGCCTCAAGTGTTAGTAGCAAAGCTTGTTCATAGGAGATTACAATACAATTGTTTAGGTTACAGTTATGCATGTAATAATCCTCGGTAATTCATAAATATTCTTTTTTTATTTTTATTGTAGTAATTGGTAGAGTACCTAACAAGGATGGAAAATGTTAAGATAGATAATAAACATTAATGTTTATTGAGAGTGCAAGCTTCTGTGATCCATAACATATTAATTTTAAACCTCTTCTGTGGTTCCAAAATTTCTTATGTGATTTCCCGGAAGGTTTATAATTAATTAATGTTTATTTTTTATTTTTTATTTAAATTCGGTTATGAATTATTAGATGCTAAGTGTTAAACACCATGTTAAGCACAAACATGGTGTATGAGGAAGATGAACACACACACACAAGAGACTCAACACACAATGAAGGATAAACGTGAAGCTTTCTTATTTTTCCATTATACATGATATACATTTATAGTACAATGGTGTGACTCTTGGTTTCACATTCCAAGGTCACTTGGACTCCATTGTGACTTTTCACATTCTACACCTACCCATAGAGGATTAGGTGTTCCAACATCCCCCCTTAATTCGAAGGGGTATGTGTGAGTCCAAGAGTTATGCCTGCAGTATACATGGCGGCAGAGGTGAATCAACTCTCTTATTTTGGAAAAAAGGGTAGTTTTAAGGATGACCTGCATTGGAACACAAAACTTGTTGCGAGTTCCCGAACGCCTCCAAAAAAGCGGCAGAAGCATTGAAGAGCCTTGCACAGAAATTTTCCTCATTAAAAGGAGAACTGACCTAAAGAGGTCTACTACCTGTGATGGTTTTAGGATTACCAACAACTATGGAATGCTTTGAAGCATTTCCTGGAACTCAACCAAAGCTGGCAAGAAGCTGAAGGCTGCTAAGCTGAAGGCTTCTGCTAGAGGAAGTGTTCCTCATATATGAAAGGGAGACCTTCGACCTAAAGAAGGGAGGTCTACTACCTGTGGTGGTTTTAGGTTGTCCACCAACCAAAGATGATGGTTTTAGGTTATCCACCAACCGAAGGCATGCTCATGGGCATCCGTGTCTCTGGCTACATCTCACGGTCTGAATGGCCAATTGTGGCTCGGGCTAAACTGAAGCCCATTGTGTCTCACGGCTATAACTGGAGTATACTGGAATGAGAGATTGTGGCTCAGGCTCGCTTGATCTGTCGTCGAAGCTTGTACATGACCACCATTTTCCCCCCTGTCAGGGACAAGGTGAGATGATGGCGAAAACTCAACTGCAAGTTCACTCAATATTCTTGAACAAGTTCTAACATGTGTCATAAACATCTTCTTGGTTATTGATTCCCATTGCCAAGAAGCGATCCATCCAAGATGAATCTTTGTTCTTGCAGGAGGCTTGTGTCTGAAGCATCTGTCTGAAGAATGGGTGTGTCGACCATAGTGCTTGCATGGATGAAGATCAAAACAATGATCTTTCATATGGCCAACTCGATCACAGTGTTGGCATTTTACAATCTGTTGTTGTGGAAGCGCAACAGGATCTGGAACAGCTGCAGGTGAACTGTCATACAAGAATGCGGCACTCTGAAATATGATGGGCTTGATGTAGTCTGGAATATGAAAGGACACATCCTTGTCATATCCAAGACCAGTTCGGTGCTTGTTGTGGACAAGCTCTTCCCAAGGTCTGATGATGGGCTTGAGAAGTGCAGGCTGAACTGTTGCATCTGCATGTACATCTGCTCTTGAACAAGGAACTGAATGTGAATCATCTGCAACTTTATCTTCTTTCTTCTGATGAGAGTCCTTCACAATCTTCTGAACAGAAACAGGTTCAGAATGGTGACTCTTTTGCTGAAGTTCGTCTTGTTGGAGCTGAGATTCCAACTGCAAAAACTCAATCTTTTCTTGTGCATTTTGCAAACAACTTTGAATGTTACAAAGAGCATCCTTGCTCATTTTTATCACATCATCAACATTTGAATGAATGAGGTTATTCAACAACACTAATGCCTCATTTATTTTAGCCATTTCAACAACTTAGGCTCAAAAAATGAAAGGGTGTCGGCTTCAACCGAGAAAGCACCCGTTTACAATGTGATTCAAGAAATACAAATGACTCAAGAGAACTTCCAACTATGGAGATCAAGTGAAAAATCTGCTCCTCAAATGATGGAGGACAATCAACAATGAGATACATCAACAACCCAAATTTACACTTCAAATCTTGATTGCAACTATGAATGAAGAAGCAATATTCACTCACAATGTGAGTTCAATACAAAATATCTGCAAAAATATTTGAATGTCTAGCAAAAAAACTTGTGCAAGAAGCCTTTAAGGCAGCTGAATTTTCCTTCAAAGAGCTGTTTTGCACCAATAACAACTCGTCTTCAAATGTCAATTTCTTCAAAAAATCACCCTTATGCCACAAATCACACAATGTCAAATCTGCAATTTTCTCTATGTATAGTCCATCTTCTCTTCATTTCCTGCTGTTCATTTTCTCTCTCTTTTCTCTCTCTCTCTGCTGTTTATTTTTTTCTTTTTTCTTTTTTAATTAAAAATTAATTAAAAAAATGAGAATAATTAAAAATGGAGGGGTAGGGGATTAATTAAAAGAGAGGGAATTTAAAAGGGGAGGGAAATTTATTGAAATGGGAGGGGGCTTATAAATTTAAAAAGAAAGGGAAGTGGATTTAATAAATTAAAAAAGGTAATTTAAAAGGGGCGAGGGATGGGGATTTAAAAAATTTAAAGGTCGGATTAAATTTTAAAAAAAATGACTGTTTTGAAAGGGGGGCAGAGTAGCAGTGAGGGGGGTGGGATTTGACTGGGAGGAGGGGTGGCACATAAGGTGAGATGGGGGAGCTGTAAAGGGGAGGGGCGACTGTTGAGAGCCGTAGAAGGGAGTGGCAGTGGGAAGGTCGAGTGCGCAGAGTGGGGGTGGTAGTGAGTGGGGGTGAAGAGCGTTTGAGAGAGAGGTGAGGTGCGGGTGTTGGAGCCCGCGTGGAACTGCAAGTAAGGAAGCTCGAGGGGAGGGGACCGCGGGTTGTGCGTTGTGAGAGAGGGCCCGAAAGGGAGGCGCGGAGATCTAAGGTGCGTTGGGGTGGATTACAGTGAGGGACGTGGGTGCATTGTGGAGTGATAAGGGTATAGCAGGTGTGGTCTGCATTGTGTGGGAATGCAGAGCGTTGAGCTGTGAGATGAGAGGGGGTAGGACGAGGTTTACGAGGGAGGCGCTGTAGAGGAGGGGTGGTATTGTATGAAGGGGTAGGGAGAATTGGGGAGTGAGCGAGGTATGGGGTTGCAGTCGAGAGCGAAGGGTGGGAGGGTTGAGGAGAGGTGAGGGGGCCGATGGTGGAGTAGCAACCGGTGGTTGACGTGAAGTAGAGTGTGGGGGCCGACGTAGCGGAGAGGGTAGCGGTGGGTGCGTTGGGATGAGTAGAGCACGACGCAGGGTCGTGGGATTGAGGTGAGGTATAGGTGGACGCGTGAGGGGGTAGGGTAATGCATATGGCGAGGGCGTAGGGGAAGCCACGAGGTGTGTGAGCCGCAGGGTGGGTGAGGAGAGGGTGTGAGGTATTATTTTTTTTTGTGCAGGTATTATTTTCTAGGCCGAGAGCTGTAGAGAGGGGGTCGTTTGTAGTGAGGGAGATGTGCAAGTGGGCTGGGATGAAGGCCGCGTAGGGAAGTGAGATGTGATTGCAGGGGCATGGGGGAAAGAGGAGGTCGAGGGCTTGAGAGCTCAAATTTTTTATTTTTTTATTTATTTTTTATTTAAATTACAGCAGAGAGAAGACTGACTTTAAAACAACAACATAGAAATGCAATCTAGAAGCTCAGAAATTTTCACCAAAAACCACAGAATTTTTTAGAATATTACATAGGGAAATATAGCAACAGAAAATTGGAGAATTTGTGGAGTTAGAGAACTTAGAAATCTCAGAAATATTTCAGTGAAAACTTAGAAATATTTCTAGTAGCCCAGCAGCAGGAAAATGGACTTTAAAAATGCAGAATTCTTCCTGAAAATTTCAGCAGAAAACCCAGAAATTTGCACAAATTTTTCAATGAAAAACTCATAATTTTTTCTCTCAGAAACCCTCTTTAAACAGTATTTTCAGCAGATCTCCAAAATGCAGAATTTAAAAGACAGAAATTGCAGGAAGAATGAGCAGTGAGAAAACCTTCAGATGCACAATACTGCTTTTCTTCAAACCAATCTCTGAGTGCTGCCACGGATTTTGAATGCTGCTCTTCTCCAAGATAAAATTTATGAATGTTGAAAAATCACTGCTACAAAAACTCTGAGTGCTGCAAAAATGCCAAGAATTTTTGCAGATATGCATAGGCCATAAACACAAATGGCTCACTCAATGTGGAGTAGGGCCAGCAATCGCCCTCTCTAATACCATGTTAAACACCATGTTAAGCACACACATGGTGTATGAGGAAGATGAACACACACACACAAGAGACTCAACACACAATGAAGGATAAGCGTGAGGCTTTCTTATTTTTCCATTATACATGATATACATTTATATTACAATGGTGTGACTCTTGGTTTCACATTTCAAGGTCACTTGGACTCCATTGTGACTTTTCGCATTGCACACCTACCCATAGAGGATTAGGTGTTCCAACACTAAGAAAGGGTTCACTTACCGTACAGTTAAGATAGTCAATCTTCTCCCTAGAGATAAAATATCTAAATTAGGGAAAAGGGAGCTAAAAGGGTGAATGAGGCAACCTAGAGACTTGGATCTCGTTGGAGGAGGTCCAAGAGAGGAAATACAACTGGTTCCTCACACAAGACGTCATGGAGAAAGGGGGGAATGTTGTCATTTCAGGTATTCTTAAGCTGGTTGTTGGCTAGTGCAAACCCTAAGATAGACTTGGGAGTCTGTAAGTTCTTGGTTGGACTTATATAGTCTTGATGCACTATAAGGAAAAGACCCTCTAGCGGATTTTTTTGAGGAACTCCTTATAAAAATAGCCCAGATATCCGTTTGTAGCGGAGGTCTATAGAGGAGGTTGGCGGGTGGAGGTTTTTGCTGATTTTTTTTGTCTGGTGCATTTCTCATCATAAATTGTACTGATGTGTTTTACTCTAACGTAGAGGTGTGTACTAAAAATTGGGACACCAAGACACCATGCTCTACATATAAACCTGATCGATGCATCTAAGTACTATAGCACATCGGTGCTCTATGCATAAACATGCTCGGTGCATCTCAATAATCCAGTGCACCGTAATGACGTGCGGTGCACCAATGATATTACTGCCCGGTGCATCTCAAAAACCTGCACAGCAAAATAGGGTTAAATAAAAAAATACCGATCGTAAAAAAGCCATTTTTTCCTCTTTAGTGCTCCAAACCTCTCAAGAACCAGTGTGAATTTTTATTATGTGAGGCACCTTGCCATCGGTGCTTCCATTGCATGCACTACTTCCGTCCATTGCCCACCTTTTGGAGTTTGAATTTTTAAAAATAGTGAGCAAATTTGGTTTCTCCAATTCCTCGACAAATATGCCTCCTCGACGCATAAATGTACAGATATTTTACTTGTTTCTCAATTACTAAACTTTTTAGTGCATTAGATTTCTAAAAAACCTTAAAATTAACCTCTTAAAAAAAAAAAACATTGCGCGGTGCACTCAAGCCGTTTGGCTAGCACCGTTCCTGGTGTTTCCTATAAATTTACAGGCTGCACCGTGAATGGTGATAATGGAAACCACACCGGGGTCTGGTGTGGTACCAAAAAAATGCGCACCGTGCTTAATTTTAAAACTAACATGGTGGTGCAGTCGTTTAAATGACTGCACCATTGACCATGTGCTAGTGTCAGGAGGGTGGTGCGTTGAAAAAACTATTTGCTCTGGGGCGGATAGTAAGGTCCGCAGACTGCCCGTCTGACATCATTACATAGTCAATGGTGCAGTCATTGAAAGGACTGCACCGTTGATCAAGTAATGATGTCAGGCGGTACATTGACCAAAATATCTATCCCAGGGTAGATATTTTGGTCAGCGCACCGCTCGCCCAACACCAGAATATAGTCAATGGTGCAGTCATTTATAGGACCGCACCGTTAACCATGTATTATTTTTGGATGGTTTGTTGACCTAACTGTCTGCCCTAGGGTAGATATTTTTGTCAACACACCACAAAAAAATAACATTTTATGTTTTGCGGTGCGCTAAAAATTTCCATGTGCACCGAGAGCAATGTGCGATAAAAACGTACGCACTAGTAGCGGTGCCTGACAGTTATTTTGGGCCCACTAACTGTTTTTTTTCAAAAAAAAATTATATATATGTATTTTTAAATACTTGTCTCATTTAATAAAAAAAAATATTTAATATGTGAATCATTCAGCAATGTCAATAGAGAGAACAAATGGAACAAAAAGAACATATGGAGGACCAGTATAACGTGATTCACCCATGGGAGGCACGAGAGAGGGAGAGACTTATGTACCCTCTCCCTATTACGGAAGTCACCCAGTTGCCCCTAAGGGAGGTAGGCCTCCTCAATTTCCATGAGGATGCTACATCCCTGAAGGGCCATAGTGGGTTATTGGGACAACTCATATTCAGGTGGGATGCCCACCGATATGCTTTCTGGGTTAGTCCTGGCCAGTGGTACGCATCCGCTAAGGAGTACATATATGTTATTACTAGCCTATCTAGGAGAGGGCGGGATTTGCCTGATTTGCTAGATGTCCCCGTCGGCTATGCAACAGGGAGTCAGTTGGAGTAATCCTAGAGATACATTAGGGACGATATAGTCCAAATATTGTGGCTATAAGATGCAATGTTATAATTGGCAGGGTGAAGCGTCTATCCATTTTCATCTACCAAATGCGACTTGCGGTATGCTGCTCCTAATAAGAGCTTCAGACACTTTGGATCTATTTGAATATTTTTTGCATTTGAACTCAATTATGAATCTGCATGAACCTACAAATTTGTATACATTAATTCTATTCAGTTCATTGACATGGATAAAATAAATAAATTCAATTAGATAATGAAAATATAAATAAAATTTGAAGTAAATATTACGTCTGGAGATGGATAGGCAGAACTCCGTGATGGACTTTCAGAAATATTATGGAACGAGCTGGATTTTGAAGAATTGTCCATTTGATATAATTATGAGATTTTCTCCCTGCATTTGAGAAAAATCAACAATAAATTTTGGTGTACATACCTAAAAGTAATTTTGGTGCCTTAAAAATGGACTTATTGTTATCGGTGCTAATGTACAATTAACCGCATTGGTGCATTTTAGTTATTGCACACCGGTGATGTGTTATTAACTGACGCACCAGTGCGGTTAGTTAACAAATGCACTGAATATCCAGAAATAAAAGAAGAAAAAATTTATTTTTTTGAAGTGAAAAAAAGTGGTAAATTGAAAAATGGGTGGTAAATTATTTTTGGAAATCTAATTTCATAAAAAGGTTCTTTAAATAGTAAAAGCTATTCATTATTTAATTATTTTTGCAAAACTTTTCAGGGAAGGATTTGCATGAGAGACATACCTGAAGCAAGAGAGCATGAGAGCACTGTGGAGTAGCAAAATACTTTTGTACAATAGCATTATTCAGAGAATTATAATTTGAAATATCTAGTGATTCACACAAAAACCTTGTAGTATAGTAAAAATGTTAAATTTTACTGTAATAATTGTTTTTTTTACAGCTTCTGTTGGATTTAATACATGCATGGTAAAAAAATTAAATTTTACTGTGCATTTTCAAAAAAAAAAAAAATCCATTCTTACATTAAACCCTTGCTTCTTCTTGTTTATGCCCTTTCTTCTTGTTTCTATGACTTCATTAGGGATTTTCATTTTAGTTTTATAGGGTTTATATTGCTATATATATAGGTGTATGACATCTAACCCACGAGACGACCTTCAGAGTCATATCCCAATCCATATCGGCCCTTGCATGTTTTTTTAAAAAACATATTTTTTTTAATCGATGCGCCCTGTGTAAAACAATGTGTCGGTGCGTTATTTCATTATAGCGCACCGGGCACGTGTTGTTTGATAAAAACAGAATTTTATTAATTTATGTTTGTGTTAATCGGTGCATTGGTTAACATATAATGCACCGGGTCTCCTTGTTGACAAAGAGCACCATACGGTGTTTCTACTCTTTTGGAGGTGCGTTTATAAGAACACGTCGCACCACCTTCGGGGCATACTGTTCCAAAGGCGCACCGTTTTCTTGATTTTTTTTTTTTTTGTTTTACCTAAAAGGTTGTGATTTATTTATAAAATATATTAATGAATGGTATGTTATAGGTTTCATATTGATAAAGAAATGGCTGACAAGAGATCAAGTAACAAAAATACTAATAGCACATCGATAAAAGAAAAAAATGTAAGTTCTTTGTAAATTCTTTATAAAAAATATTATTTTTGAACTATATATAAGTTTAAATAATATGTATTGTTTATTGTGTATCATGCAGAGCCAGAAAATGACGAAGCTCGATAAGATTATTTTTTATCTAAGACCAAAAGAGCGTAAAAGCTTGATAGAAAAATTGCAAAAGGATGAATCAAGTGAATGAAAAAATACTATCAGTCCAATATGAGTTTCTTTTTTTATTTTCATTAATAATATACTTAAAAATATTAGATAACATGTTTCAAACAATCTATTAATTCACATTTGTTTAATGTTCTATAGGGACCAACAACAAAGAAAAGGAATGTTGTTCTAAGAAAAGAAAAGAAATAGAACATGCAAATGAAAATGAATTTATCCTTAGCTCATCTAGAGTGGTGTTGGAGGTTAACGAAAGGGGGAAATATTTTATAAAACTTTGAGGGATCTAGTGGAACAAATGTATAGACATTTTTTCCACTTACAATACAAAAATCAATCCAATGATTCCAGGAACCAAATTTTATTTAAACTATAGGATGAGTTTCAATAACACACAACAACAAAAAAGAAGGAATGAAAAAGTAATATTCCTTTTAATGTTTTTATAGAATTATATGTATATATTACTAGAAAGCAATCATTTATAAATATCACTTTTGTTATATTTACTTTTCATATATCAATATAAAAATTAAATAGTTTATTGTCATGTTACATTTTTAAGAAGATTATGAAAATATCAAAGGATGAACGAGCTGATATCATAAATATGCGAGTAGGAATGTCCAAAAAGGTGTACAAGGATATGGTCAAAGAAATGGACATAATTACATCACAAGAGGAGTCATATCAACAATAACGTGCTTAAAATGTAATATGTAATCATTGAATTTTTCGATTAAGTACAATAAATATAATTTAGCATTAAATATTGTCTGTGGGGTCTTGGTTAAACGGTGATGAGGCGGGCTATTATAGCACTCATCACAGGTTCAATTCCCTTCCCCGATCGGGGTGATGTATTTGGACATGTTGTTGAAGATTGAGTAAAAAAGAAAAAAAAAAGGAGCAAAAAAGAGAAAAATGAAAGGTACTACCAAGCTTACAAAAAAAAAAAAAAAAAAATAGCATTAAACATTATTTTTCAAGTAATTTCTTGCATAAAAGAAAAGAAAATAGAACCCATTCAACACATAAAACAGGATGACAAGGAAGAAAATGGTCGATATCTATGTTTGTGAGTAATTGTCACTTCCTTATAACAACTTAACTAGATTTCATTTTTGTATATTTTAATTTGTTTTACAAAAATCATCATTGAATGTCTTCAAACAGTTATTAACATACAAAGAAGAACCATCAGACGAATTGATTAAAACTTGTAGGAAACAAAGTATCGAACTGTGCCAACAAATGAATTCTTGAAATATGGCATGACATTTGGTTTTGAAATAATGTGTATAGTTCATGAGCCAATTCTTGCTATGGTAAATTTCTTTTCGATTTACATTTATGTATATTATTTAATATTTCAATTTTCATTATTCTCACCAAGGTATATACACTCATTACAGTTTATTTTTATTTTTGTAGATGGAACTTGGAGAAGAAGAAAACAATCAACACAATGAACAAAAAATTACTCAAAATAACCCAAGTCATGGAAGTAGCTCGAGCAGTGACAATAGTTTCATCGAAGAATGATAAGCAATATGTTTCAGTATCATAACAAGGCATTGTATTTTTTGAAATATTTGTCTGCGAAATCAGACATTTCTTTTAATGTAATGGACATACTGTCCCAGTTGAAAGACAGAGGGATACAAATAACTTTCCCATTTTGTATGACAAAGAGTGTCTTATATATATATATATATATATATATAATATGTTTTAATTTATTCTATTGTGTTCTCCATTTTTGTTGTGAAATGTTACACCACTAATTAAATATATGGATGATTAAATATTATAATAAAGAGATATGAAATCTGATGATATGATATAACAAATTAATCCAAACATCCCATTCAGATGCACTAATAAAAATTTAACTGATATGAATACTGTTATAAGATATGTGTCGACTTTTGATGAATAATGAATTTTAAAAAATCACAATAATTTCACTATCACAGGTTGATGTTTCTAAAAAATACAAAATCAACAGAGGTGTGTATTAATAACTATGCACTGATGCGTTTGTATGATAATGTGCACCAGTGTATTTCTACAACCTATGGGCACCTCGCAAATACCAATACCAATTAGAATGCCCGGTGCGCTTTATTGACGACTACCACCTGGGCGGTCTGATAGGTGTTGCATGCACCAGTGTGGTTTGCCTTTAACGTGCCATGCATTTTTATAACTTATCGGCCTAGCGTGTTTTATCAACTACATGGATCGGTGTTGTTTTAGATCTTAACGGCCCAATGCGACTGGATGGCTGACACGCACCATTAGGGGAATTTTTAGGTCTAAAATGGGCCTCCTAAGGAAATAATAAAATAATAGTTAAATCAATAAAATAATATTTATTAGTTTGCAATTCACTTTTTGCACCACAATCAATGTAACCATGGTTAAATTCAATTCAAAAGTTGTACCAAAATAAAATTAATAAAAAAATTGTATTGATGTGACTATAAATAAGAATGAGATTTTCAAGAAAAAAGTCATTATCATTGAAAAACTAATGCATTTGTCCTTTGTATTTAAATAACTTAAAATAAAATATAAATATAAATTTATAAATTATTAATTATATAATATGTTATTAATTAAAATTTATATTATTTAAATTGTCTAATAACATCTAATTAATGTACTATATAAAAATAATATAATAAATGTAATATATTATTTTATGTATGAATTTTATTCAAAAAATGTGAAATGACATTTATTATGAGTACTTTACTTTGACTTTAAAAGTACTTAGAGCACTACCATGGTTAACCATGAAAATAATATAATAAATATAATATATTATTTTATGTATGAATTTTATTCAAAGAATGTGAAATGACATTTATTATGAGTACTTTACTTTGACTTTAAAAGTACTTAGAGAACTACCATGGTTAACCATGATTTTTTATCCACCATTGAGAATGTGACAAGTAAGTACCTTTAACTCAAGAAATGCCACCTCAACCATTAAGGATGATGTCATCCCCTGAAATGTGATTGGTTCTCATAAAATGAATTTTGATTGTACATTTTCCTTAGGAGGCCCATTTTAGACCTCAAATTTCTCCTAATGCGGGCCATTGCTAAATTCCCCGAGGCGTCCGATTTTTTTTTTCCATCCTGGTGCTTGGTATGCTTACAGTAACAGTGCGTTCACAGTACAATGCACCAGTGCATTGACACCTGATGCGCACACCGATGAGAAAAAAAATATGTAACAACCTCCTGCCTCTCAGTTTTTTTTAGTTGTGTTGAAATTCTGTTAGAAGCTCCGCCAAAACCTCCGTTACCGAAAACAAATGTCTTAGCAAATATTTTTTTGAAAATTTTGGCCAATTTTCTAACACTAACAACCTCCTTTATAACCTGCACTAGAGGGTATTTTCCTTGTAGTGATTCCTCAAATCAGACCTTCCTAGGCCACTTTTTATCAGTTGTTCTAGAAGTGGACTGGCTCAGGGGAGTGTTGGTAGAAGTACAAAAACTCATTGGACGGGAGGAGAAATATTTTCTTCTTGGTAATCCTGTGAAAACCTATCTCTGTTGGAAACTAGATAAGTACCTTTTTATTGTGATCAAATTGATGTCAAGAAAAATCCTTGATATGTCTTTTATTTTATTTCTAAATGAAATGGAATTATGATGAATGAATATAAAATTTCCAGTGTTTTTTTTTTTTTACCGTAAACATGTACAATAACTAGTGTTAATATGGAGATATTTCACAAAGAAAGGTTTGTATTGTTCAATTGACGCTAACCTTCACCATTTTTCACTTAGCTCCTTCCCTTGCTTCTTCCATGTTTTAGAGCTGGTGATTTAGCAGGTTTCTCACTATCCAATTCCCATTTCCCATGCATCTTTACTAATTCACCTCTATAGCAGCAACTAAACGATGAATGTGGGGCAGAATTTATTCATCAAATGGCTCCTCCTCTTGGAAATGTCATGAGAGAGGTGGGCTCCATCATCCTCTGCCACTACATCTTACTCTAACATGTTCTTAGACCATTCTTATACTCATGGACTAATGGAGCTTGTTCGTTTTGAGTTCATTTACATTGCCCCCCTTCTGAACCTGGAACCTATGAGAGAGACTGATGGAGTGATTGATTTAGTTGGAACGGGATTACGACTGTAAGGAATACATTGTTCCAAATACAAAGAGAATGTTCAGAATGCCATTGTGCATCCATTATTGAGCTAAATTGAATAAGACTCGTAGTGTAGGGCTACCACCTGGTATCAAGATCAAAGTTCAATTACTTGTCTGTTATAGGACCTCTGGTAGGTCAGATGATTTTTTGTCATATGACCTCTAGTAGATCAAATGATTTTCTGTCGTACGACCTCTTGCAGGTCCTGATTGATGATTGTACACTTGGATCTATGAAAAATACAAATAATGTTAATAATAATAAAATATTTTTATTTCTCAAGAAAAAAATAATTGAAAGTATAAAAAAAAGTCACCTACTTTGTAATAAGAGTAATATGATGGAGATGTGTAATTCATTAAATTTTTAATATAATATTAATATGTTACATTTAATAATAATAATAATAATAATGATCAATGTAGATTATAAATAAAATATTTCAATATGTAGAGTTAAGTCATATTGAAACGTATTTGAAAATATATTAATGACAAAAAGATAAATATGCACAAGGACCATAAATAAAATATTTCAATGATCATATTAAGTATAATGTTTACACATCAATTATGTATAAATTATATATGGTCTTAAAAAATTGAAAAACAAAATGTGCGGTTAAGACATTTCAAGTAGTCTTACTATTCTACATTTTGTAGCATTTTCAGATATATTTTTTCAGTCAATTTTGTCTAAATTACAGCAAAGTTTTTTTAGGTTTTAATTTTAAGCTATATTCTCTACACAATCCAAGCGTTCAATAGAATTTTCAAATCTCTAAATCCATTTATGCAATAAAAAATGAAAAAAATAAAATAAATAAAATAAATAAATAAATATATATATATATATATATATATATATATATATATATATATATATATATATATATAGGATGGGGTCACGACTCAATTTATTCTATTCTAAAGGGGAACCTCATGGTATATATATATATATATATATATATATATATATATATATATATATATATATGAATATGAAGTATACATACCATGAGGTTCCCCTTTAGAATAGAATAAATTGAGTCAGACCCCTTCTGAAGTAAGACAGAGCCAAGCCACATGGATTCCACTTTCCATCAGTCAAGGTGTTCCCTCATAAGGGAAATCAATTTGGCCCGAGCCCATTTCTCATGTAAATATTGAACCATTAGCCGGATCCTCTTCCACAGTGAGATTAAACCATATATATATATATATATATATATATATATATATATATATAAACCAACCTTGAATCTACTAAGGATCTAATGACTCTACCAATGATCTAATCTCTCATGGTATAAACATTTTTTCAATTTTTGCAATTAAAAGAGGTTTGCACCTTAAGAAATTTGGTTTCTCTTTGCCTTGCTAGATTAGTGGTTAAGATGGATATGTAAATGTTTCATTAACGGAATTATAAGTTATAAATTTTAAAATTAATATAATACAATATTTTTGAATTTTATTATAATATTAAAAAAAATTACTTAAAATTATTATAATAAATTTAGTAAAATAAAAATTTAAAAAAATGATTTTTATTTTAAAACTTATTTTAATTATATATATTTATATAATTTAAAGGGTTAGCTCAAGTGGTCTAGAGTTAAACATGAATTTATTTGATATTGTTGCTAGTTTTTGTTGATCATGGGGTCAACTCTCTCTTATATTTCCTTGGGGCCATGCCCCACTGCTATAATCATGGATGATGATTTACTAAGTTTACCATCCATGAAATGTGGGGAAGTAATCCAGATTAATTATACTTTCATTCCATATAAAATAAATATATATATATATATATATATATATATATATATATATATATATATATATATAATGCTTCTTAATATATATCAATATTTAAATACTTGTAATATATATATATATATATATATAATGATTCTTAATATATCTTGATATTTAATGTATGTGTTCAGAATTTAGCTTTAGGCTAAAATGGAACATTAGAGTTAGCAGTACTTTATCCGGTGAATAAATGGGTAGGAAAGCCCATAAGTCTCCTAAGAAGGAATAAGAACACTTCAAGTGTGAAAGGAGACCCTCTTTGCAGCTCAATGAAACACCTCCATCTATGAACAGGGATAATATCAAGTTGATTCAGTCTACTTTGACCAAGTCAATAGCGCAGATGTGGAGGAGCAGGGATCAAGGAAGGAATAACGCATTTTTGGGGGGAGCTGAATTCTTGATGAAAATGACCTAATTGGGTGGGGCCAAGGGCAAGCAAACTCACATTTTATTTAAGGAAGAGGATGGCAGCCATTGTTCTGTATGTTTTATGGGTGGGGCCAAGGGCAAGAAAACTCACATTTTATTTAAGGAAGAGGATGGCAGCCATTGTTCCATATGTTTTATATTATTCTTTTGGTCTGCTCAAACTTTTGCTTCTTCTTGCTGTTTAGCAAGGTTTCTGTGTTGTTTAGCACTGGGTGTTCCCGAGCGGGAATCCCACCTCTTTCCTTGAGAAGCCTCTTGGGAGAGTTTTTCATGCATTTCCAAATCAGGTTTTTAGGCCAAGGTTCAGCTTACTTCATCAGCGCAATTTCTGCAGGTTATTGTGCTGTGTTGCAAGGTGCAGCAGTGGAGGGGATTGGAATCCCACTTTCTATGCTAGTTTCTCATAAGAGAGAGGTTTCCTTCCATTGGGAGATCTGTTTGGAGATATATTGAGCTCATTTCAAATCTGTGGTATCAGACCACACATTTCCCAACATTCCCAGCATTGTTCCAGCTAGGGAATGTGTTATTTTTGGAGGTAGCTTCAGTGGATGGTCTAGTGGCTCCGTTGCAGTGTTTCCTTGTGATTGAGAGGTTCATTCATTCATGGGAGAAAGCCTTTCAGGGATCTACATCAGATCTGATATCTTTCAGCCTTCTACACTCTTATTCTTCAGTTTTGTAGTGATTATTCAGTAATTTTCTAAAGATCACATTTGTATTCAGAGTGTATGACAAGAAACCCCTTCCGGGTTTTCTTGTAATTGTAATAAGGAGACTAGATCTCAATTTTTTAGCATGATTGTCTAATATACGAGAATATATATTTGTCCTCCTAATTTCTAATTTGAAACCCTCATAAGACTGCATTGTCTCTTTTGTGCATTATTTCTGAGTAGCAGTGTTTTGGGGTTTTAGTGATTTTCAGCCACACTAGGTGTGGGAGGTCTGTTTACCTCACCTAGTTCCTTTTGTTTCTAATATCCTTTTGGATGTAGATGCTAGATGGATATATCTAATGGATCCAAGTGATGTTTTATGTTTTTATGACTTATATTTCTTGAAATGCATTTTTTCTGTGAATGCATTGTTGAGCAGTCCATTTTTGAAATATTGTAAGATATTCTCGTTACTGCTTATTTTCCCTATTTTGGGATATTACAGTGTTATCAAAGCTTCAATCTTGGCTCAGCCTGTGGATCTTAGGCCATTATACTTTAAGGAGAAGGAGAGATGGACAGAAAAGAGAAGGCTCCATTATGTGAAGGGAGAAAGGAAGACAGTCTTACAAAGATTCTTCCAAGATCTATGTAGAGATTTCAAGGAGAGCTGAAGAATATAAGAATGGAGATGGGATCTCTAGAGGAGTTTGGATATAGAGCTAGATTTAGATTTTCACATGGTAAGTGTGAGCATGCAGCTACACACCATGATGCACAGTGCAGTCAAGTGCCCAGATCTATCTTGAGATGGATGAAAGGAGGGAGAATTCCTAAGAGGAAAACTCTTAGTGATTTGTTGCACGAGTATGAATCTCAAACTGAGAGGTTTAGAGATCATACCAATTTCCAAGAGTATTGCAAGATCCAGGTGGAGAAGAGTAAGCAACAGGATGTAGATAGATTTCTTCTATCTACTTTTGGAGGTTCACCTACATGTTCAACTAGAGCTTGGGTGGAGGAGCTAGACTCCTATTTACAGCAACACCACATTTCTGAAGATGAAGCCATCAGAATTGTAGCACTGCATTTCAGAGGTAAGGCCTATGCATGGTGTATTTTTGAATCTTTTTCTTTGAAAAATGCAAACACTTTCTGTTATGCAAGATTCATTGAAACATTGGTGGGAAGGTTTGATGGGAAACTTCCTAAGACACATGAGCAAGAAAAACTTGAGAGAACAAAAACCTTGCATGTGATGGAGGGGACTATAAAATTCACTCCAATTCAGAAAACCAAGTAGAAGCTGACATCTTTCATCATACGTTGTTAGAGGCAAGACCTCTATCTCATATTCCTAAACAAGAGGGCATGGGGATCTCTTTTTCACAAGAGGATCTAATTATTGGAGAGTTGCCCATACACATTGATGAAGATGATGGCAACATCGTTGTCACATCTAGAGCACATCTAGTGCCTCATGCAGAGGAAGGAGGAGCACATGCTCCAACAGGAGGGATTATTGTATCCTTGCAAGAAGTTCCCCAGAATCTCATACATGGAGGTCAAAGCACAATTAGTGAGCAGCATGATTGTGAAGCATTGCAGATGGAAGGAGAAGGTAGGAAGGGAGAGCAACATCACTTGATGAGAGGCACACACCCTTATCTATTTCAGAGAGCTAATGCAAGGAAGAGGAAAACTAATTTGTGTTGTAAGGGCAAGGGCAAGGTTTCCCAACCATATGTGCAATCTACTCTTGACATTGATGTCTCACTACATGGAGGCATTCCACCTCGAAGGCCACCAGATATAGAGTTGATGAAAGACATCTTGTCTTTGGACTCACCACTCTTGGGTTTTGGAGAGGTGAAGAGTTTGGAGGAAAAATTTGGCATGGGGGATGTCAAAGTAGCAGGCAACAGCATGAGGAAAGCTTCACATGCCAGATCACCAGCGCTGTCTCTTAGGAGGATTGATCCATATTAGAGGTCTCAACTCTTGGTAGAGTACTCCAAGGATCTTGGTGCTTGCATGATTCTTGATGACCCGAATGGAGATGATAGATATATGGTGGATGATATGGTCATATATTCTCATGGCATAGTCTTCTTGACTAGAGCTTCTAAGCTCAAGGAGAAGCTGCTACATGTAACACATGAGGACTTCTTTTCCATGCATTTTGATGCATACCTTTATTTGGTAGAGGAGTTCATTTGGGAGGGAATTCAATAGGATATATTGAAACATAGGGAGATATGCATAGCTCGGATGGTGATAGAGGAGATTTCATAGCCACTTTCCTACTCACTGGGAGTGAGGGAACATTTTCAGTTGAGCCAATTTAGCTCAAGGACTGAAGTACATGGTAGAGGAGGTATACATTTGCATTATGATTTGCCTTTATTTACTTTATATGAGTAGCATGTTGTATTAAGGATCATCCCTTCTTATAATTTATATTATGACATAATTAAGGTTAATTGTAGCATTGAGGTTGGTTATCTTATTGGTGGTTTGTGGGGGAAGCCACATAATTCTTGGTGTGTACCATTGACACCAAATTGTATATTCATGATTCCATCTTATGGGATGACTATGGCAGCAAACAAGTGGTTTGGAAAGCACTTTTTATTTATTTTTTTTGATGGAGGAAAAGGATGCACTGCGCTGGTTCCATTTGTGGAACTATGAACCACTTTCTGGTTGTCATATGGCAGCCTGTTCTTATTGCATTCTACTTCCATTTACTGCTGATATTTTCATATCCATGGGAAACATGGTTTGGAGAGTGCTGGAGGTGTTAGATATGCCCATTGGGAGCATGATTCTCCCCTCTTTACATGTTTTACATTTCATGAGGAACCATGGGAAAACCATGATTTCCACATCACCATTTTTCCCTTCTTGTGGGAGGAACCACTTGAAGAACTTGAGGAGGCACTTCATGGCTGAATCGTTTGATGGGGGAACTTGGGCCATTCTTGGAGGCCATGTTATTTCAGCCCAAGGACAGAAACAGCCCCATGTTTACCATAAATGGAGAGAGAAACCATTTGGATGGAAGAATCCCATCTCTCCATGCAGCCCCAATACATTGTATAAAACCGGGGTTGAGGATTCTTTTGATGAGCTACCTAGGATGACTCATTTAATTTGGCTGATAGCATGGGTGAAGGAGTCACTCATTGGGAATAAGACTCCCCATGTTTTTCATCACTCCTACTTTGAGGAGGCCATGGGATAGCAAGCAGGTTTCCACTCACACCTTCCACCTTTGATTGATGTGAGCCATTTGGTTTTGCATACTTGGGAGGAAACATTGGATGGCAGTTTTATTGAAGGTTATTTTGATGCAGTGATGGAGGCCATTGATGGGAGGCCACAAGAGGAGGAGGGGAGAAATTTTGCTCTCCCTATACATTTTCTTGAGGACAAGAAAAAATTTTGGAGGGGAGGACTGTAATGTTCCCAAATTTTAGCTTCAGGATAAAATGGAACATTAGAGTTAGCAGTATCTTTAGACGGTGAATAAATGGGTAGGAAAGCCCATAAGTCTCCGAAGAAGGAATAAAAACACTTCAAGTGTGAAAGGATACCCTCTTTGCAGCTCAATAAAACACCTCCATGTGTGAACAGGGATAATATCAGGTTGATTTAGTCTACTTTGACCAAGTCAACAGTGCATATGTGGAGGAGCAGGGATCAAGGAAGGAATAACACAGTTTTGGAGGGAGATGAATCTCTTGATGGAAATGAGCTAACTGAGTGGGGCCAAGGGAAAGAAAACTCACATTTTATTTAAGGAAGAGGATGGTAGCCATTGTTCCATATATTTTAGATTATTATTTTGGTCTGCTTAGACTTTTGCTTCCTCTTGCTATTTAGCAGGGTTGTTGTGATGTTTAGCACTGGGTGTTCCCAAGCGGGAATCCCACCTCTTTCCTTGAGGAGCCTCTTGGGAGAGTTTTGAATGCATTTCCACGTCAGGTTTTCAGGCCAATCTTCAGCTTACTTCATTAGTGCAGTTTCTGCAGGTTATAGTGTTGTGTTGCAGGGTGCAGCAGTGGAGGGGATTGGAATCCCACTTTCTGAGCTAATTTCTCAAAGGAGGGAGGTTTCCTTCCATTGGGAGATATTTTTGGAGAGATCTTGAGCTCATTTCAGATCTTTGGTATCATACCACACATTTCCCAACATTCCCAACGCTATTCCAGCTAGGGAATGCATTATTTTTGGAGGCAGCTTCAGTGGATGGTCTACTGGCTCCGTTGCAGTGTTTCCTTGTGATTGAGAGGTTCATCCTCTCATGGGAGGAAGCCCTTGATGGATCTACATCAGATATGATATATTTTAGCCTTATACACTCTTATTATTCAGTTTTGCAGTGATTATTCAGTAATTTTTTGATGATCACGTGTGTATTCAGAGTGTGTGACAGGAAACCCCTTCCGGGTTTTCTTGTAATTCTAATAAGGAGACTAGATCTCCGTTTTTGAGCATGATTGTCTAATATATGAAGAGATTTATTTGTCCTCCTAATTTCTGAGTTGAAACCCTCATAATACTGTGCTGTCTCTTTTGTGCATTATTTCTGAGTACCAATGTTTTGGGGTTTTAGTGATTTTCATCTACACTAGGTGTGGGAGGTCTGTTTACCTCACCTAGTTCCTTTTGTTTCTGATATCCTATTGGATTTAGAAGCTAGATGGATATATATAATGGATCCAAGTGATGGTTTACGTTTTTATGGCTTATTTTTTTGGAAATGCGTTTTTCTGTGAATGCATCGCTGAGCAGTCCATTTTTGGAATATTGTAAGATATTCCCATTATTGCTTATTTTCCCTATTTTGGGATATTACAATACTTCATAATATATATCATTGTTTCATTTTGATAAAAAAATACTATGAAATAAAACACTCAAGGCTTTTTTATCCACCTCTTTTATTATTCTTTTCAAAATGAAACTCCTACAATTAATATCCATTATGAAATTTTTAGTCCTTGTCGTTACAACAGGGGACTATAGCGATTGAAACATGAACAATTAGCATTGTAATTTCATTTATTTTAGTGATTTTTTTAGTCCATGTTGGTCGTTGATGATGCAAAGCCATAGTCTAACTAGATTTCGTGGTTTTGTCATCTTCCCAAGGTAGTGAAGGCGTAAGCATAGGTTATATGGTTTTATGTAATTCATTCTTTTCCGAATAGGAAGTAATGCCAGCATTACTTCCTTAACATTAAATGTTTTCTTTACATAGTATCTTGCTTGCACAAAAGGTGGTTTACAAACTAATATCTTGCGTTGTCACCTCATATACATCCTCACCACATATTCCCACTTCTCACTACCTTTGCCCACCTGTCACTAACTCTGCATCACAATACTTTAAACCTATATCTTATGGTTTGCATGAGAGTAACCTGATCTAAGTGCTCACTTCATGCCTCCCTTATTTCAAATATCAAAGTTGAAGGTTGTAAGCCAGTCTGCTTGATTCCAAAAATCTTCTCAGATGCATGCCTCCCTTCTTTCAAATATCAAAGTTGAATTTTTTAAGATAGTTTGTTTGATTCCCAAAAGCTTCTCAGATGCATGCAATTTTTCCTATATAGAACCTGTGTTTTTTGGGGATTTGAGGCATAATATCATCCACCAGGGTTTCAAACAATTAATTTTCTTAAGCGAAGTCGATCATTTACAGTGCCTTCCCCCGAAGCAAGATATAAAAGCTATGTTGGCCTGGCTTATCCTATTTGAAAAGAGAATTTTATATCAGAATACCTTGGAAGCCTTCATTATAATCATGATTTCTGACTTTGACCAAGTTGTTATTCACCCTTCCTCTGGTGAAAAGATCAATTTGTGGGGATTTTATTTAAAGGGCCTCCTAAGAAAAATGTACAACAAAAATAAACTTTATAAGAACCAATAGGATTCAAGTGGATGATGTCAACCATGGGGGATGATTCACCATTTTTGGAGTAAAAAAGTAAAAATGTAAAAAAATAATAAAACTACTTTTCAACTCGTATTTTCAACTTATATCTCTGCGGTTTTAATCAAATTTTGAGTAGGAGTACTCATTGGATGCAAAATTTAATTCCTCATCCAAGGAGTCCCCATGTTGCATACTTTCGATGGACCCCGCTAAACGAAAATTGAGAAATACATGAAAAACGTGGTTGCAATCACGTTTTTCATGTATTATATTTTTTCATGTAGTAGGGCCCATCGAAAGTATGCAACATGGGTACTCCTTAGATGAGGAATCAAATTATGCATCCAACGAGTCTTGCCCCTCAAAATTTGAGTAAACCCATCGGGAGATAAGTTGAAAAAATAGTTTTTCCCTTTTTTCCTCTAAAATTTGATGATGTAATCTAATATTATTTTATTATTTCCACTATTATTTTATAATTTTCTTAGGAGGCCCATTTTATAGCTCAAAATTCCCCTAATGTTCACTGTGTGTAGTACTAGCTAGTTGGATTTCTTTCCACGCACTACCTTCGATAATGAGGAACATGCTTTAGAATAAGGATTCCTTTACTTATTCCTCGGGGTGTTTTTCTCCTTTCATGCCTCGAGGTGTTCTTCTCTAGATTGAGCATGGACCTTCTTCAACTTTGACAATTTGTCATAGATTTCTCAAATGCTTTCATTCAGGAAATTGGATCTGGAACTACTTAGTCACTCCAATATTTTTTCTTGACCTTCGCTACTAGGTCTTCATAGAAAATATTCCATATTCATTTTGATGTCAGCCATATGCAGAAAATTTTGTATTATTGTGTTATTTATGAGTAAAAATACTAAGTTGTTAAGGATTTAAACCTTGGAAAGATACGTATGATACTTATTGTCTTACCATGATGACTGGCATAGATATATACTTTATGAACTTGCCTCTTGAACTCAGATATATATTATTTTATGGACTACAATGATAATATTTTGTAGGAGGGTTGTAGGACAGAAATAAATGCTACAAGATGAACATAAGGAACCAACTACTATGAGAGATTATTTTGTGACAGCTAGTGCCATATATTTTTTTTGTGACAGAAAATTTGGGATAATATCTTGAGATTCTTACTATTATAGATAGACACCCACTGAATATAGATAGATTTCAAATCTAGACACCCCCCAAACATAAATAGGTTTCATAGCTGGGCATTGAACATAGAATTTTCCTTCCGGCCGGATCAGAAAAGTCGAGTCGCACCACTGAGAAATCAATATTCAATAATGAATGAGGTTTCATGAAATGTGAACTCTCGATTAAAGTTAGGGAGAGCATTGTGCGGTGTGTTTTGGGGTCCAAGCGAGCGTAGCGGATTGTATCTGAGTGTAGTGCAATGAGAGGGAACCAAACACTCCATACACCATTCTAGGAAATACCAATAAGATAAATTTATAACTGATAGAGACGAAGAGACAAATATTGTTTCTTTCTTGAATACCTAAATATTTAGTGCCTTCCTTCCCCAACGTTGGCATTTCCACTTGCAGATACAAAACATTTATCATCCTTCATCTTCCTCTACCTGAATCTACTATCAACGAGCATTTATTCCCTAGCGAAGTGAGAATTGCATCTAGAGTAGAAGGTGTTACTATGAATATTTTATCGAAGTGTACAAAAAAAGAGCACTTTAGCTACGCATTAATTATAGCCCTAACATCAAATATGGCTGCCAATATCTTCAGATCTGCAGTTAGTTGATCAAGACAAATGCTGCAAAAATCTAGATCTATGCATAAAAAGACATTAAGCAGTAAAAATAAGGTTTTGCTCCATGCACCCAATAGACAAGACAAGAATAATATTTTTGAAAGGATTGTATATTAAGGGCACCTGGGAGGAAAACAAGAAGGCTGTTTCCAATTCTCCTCAATGGGATGGGTTCTTGAAAGTCCTCAGCACTTCAGATCTAGAATTTCTCTCTCTTGTTGGTGTAGAAAACCCAGACAAACATAGAACTCAAAGGGAGCTCACAAAGAAAATAATGGAGAATGTGACAATGATAATGGCTCAAAGTCAGACCAAGAGTATAGATCCAGAGTGATCTAATAGGCAACAAAAGGTCAAGAATGGTAGGAAAGACCCTTCTATTTATAACAAAATATTAGGTCATTCTAGATCTTGGTGCATGATTAAAATAATATTAACCAAATCTAGATCCACCTTTTAAGGAATATTTTATTATATTTTTTGGAGGCAAAAGGCATTTGACTTGTGTCAAATCCCTTTATTTGTAAATAATAAATAAATAAATGATTTATTTATTATTTTAAGGAAGTGGTTGAACGATAATTAAATAAATAATTATTTATTTAATTATTTATAAATGATTTAGTCATATTTAATAAGGAATATTATTTAAATAAGATTTAAATAATTATTCCTAGAAAATAATAAGATAAATAAGGATTTATCTAATTAATTTCATTTTGGTTAGATATGACCAGAATAATGAATTAAATTATTGTTTAATTAATTATTCATGAGGAAATCAAACAAGATAGATTTATTTATATTTCCTTTGGGTTTCCTAAACTATAAACAAATCAATAAAAGTGTTTTTATTAAAATTATTTTACATAGTGAAAGTACTTTCCAAAATATTCAGACAGTGTACTTGGGTCCATCTAATGATAATAGGTTAGATGACCAAAAAATGGTGTAACAGATTTCCCCCCAGCGTACGAGTGTTAGGAGCAAATCGTATGACCAAAGTACGTTGTAAGAACTCAATCACCAAACATCAAAAGGGAATTCAGAGAGAGAGATGTAAGGTAGTCTAATGTGTTGAAGAACTAGACCCTGAGGAGACGAGACTTACAGGTGCAACAAGTCTCATTTTATGAGTGGGTACCTGTGCTAAAGGCAGCAGGGGAGGCATACCTATGCCCGCTGAGACAAAGTACAAAAGAATAGTGCGTTCAGTAAACAAGGGACCGAACTGTAAACTACATGCTGGCATAAACATGAGCCAGATAAAATATATAATGAGGAATCCCACATACATGATGTGCCTGGGATAACATCTAGGACTTATACAATAATATCTGAGTACATGAGATACAAATACAACCCAAATGCCCCTAGAAACGGGGAAGGGCTCACAAAATCTGACTGATACATGCAAATCAAAGAGGTGTTGCAAGCGACTAAGGATGACATCATCAAATATATGGAGTTGCATCAAAGGCTGCGATGAAGAGGTCATCTGGGCATGTGGGGGGCTACCTGCAGGGCCACCCCCTCATGAGGGTTGAGACATCTCACACACACCCGGGAATCACTGATATTAGCTACTGCATCACTGAACCATACAGTATATGGATCTCGATCATGTTGAAAGGAGCTGGAGCTGAGAAACAATCAAGTCAAAGGGAAATAAGGAGTTCCTTTGCCTGATCTGGGGCACCGAACAAGAGTGGAAGCTGGAACCAAGGTACACCACCCTCTAGACCTATCTTCTGGAATGAATGAGTTGATGTTGATAGAAGGAGGTCCGCCATAGGTGAGGAAATAAGAGTTCCTCAACTAAGGCAGCGGAGAAAATAGTAGAGCGACTAACACACTAATACCAATGATGATGATGAAATGGGGGATACTGAGTAGCGAATGGATGACTTCCCTTGTTAGAGCATAAAGGGCATGGATGACTTGGCAGCGACTGACACAATATCATGAGGGATAGGGGACAGTGGGACTGAAGGCCATAATGTGCGACACAAGAGAGGGACTGAGCAATGAAGGATGGAGGACTATAGCGGGATACAAAGGGACTCAGGATAGACTCCATGAATGCGATGATGACTCAACGCAGATGCTCTAAACAAGGGCGACTCGATGGTGCTGCCACACAGTAAAGGTCCAATGGGGGACCATAAAAACATGAGTACAAGAGGGTATCTCATGACGAAAATCAACACGAACAAGGACAAATAAGGAGGCAAAGAGGTGCCCCAAGTACGAGTGTTGTAAGTTAGGAAATCTAATTTGGAGGAGAGGTGAATAGACCCTTCACGAAAAAAATGTGTCCTGGTGAAGTATCAAGGTACTAAAAACTAACAGGTACCCAGGGCTCATGAACAGGCCAGGTCGCACTTTTTTGGGGCCTGTTCTGTGACCTAGGTAGTAGGTACTGGGAAGAAAACTGCGACCTCTCCCAAGAATGGGCCTGAAAAGTGTGACCTGTCATAGAAAGGGGGATTCAGTGTTGTTTTTTGCTGAGATCTAGGATTTGTATGGTTGAGGGGCATAGGTGCCCCAAAGCATGTGGTGGGCATGCCAAAATGTATTTAGAAAAAGGGGAATCTAAACACATTTTAATGATGTGGTGCACCATTTGTTTTCGTTATGGTTATGCAGTTTGAGAAAGGAAATGGAGGATTACCCATCTATTTTAGTACTGCATATATGAATCAAATGGACTTTAAGTGTCTAGGTTGGCATACCTAGTGTCACTATCCCAAAAAGAGGATTTGGAGATAATGAACTGATGCTCTCCTAGAAAACCTATAGGTTGGTCAACAACAATGTCTAAGAGACTGGGTTGTTGATGTAAGATGAAGGAACGATAAGGGGTATCATCCCTAGAGTGATTTGAAGTGATATGGGACTCTAGAGGTTCTTCTAAATGTGGAAGAATAATGGTACTAGAGTCGACACGACCAGATACACTAGGAGAGTTGGGGAGAATTGCTTCTCTTAGTATCTCAAATATGGGTATCCCCTTACCCAAACATTGGGTGTCAATGTAATGGCTGCAAGGTGTATGTGGTTTGAACGCATAGGTTTGGTGTAAGGGGGAATAGATAAAGTCAGGGGTGGTGATTCCTTCCATAATGTCTTCATCGTGATAAAAGATGGGGTGACTAGTGGAAGAAATACCACCTGATGTGGCGAAGCTACCTGACTCATCATCATGAGAAGAGAGGGTCACATGCGCATCATCACAAGGGGTGATAGAAGAGTAATCAGATAAAGGATCTACCGATGTTGAGCCCAAGGTGATTGTTGAGGGGAGGTTAAGAAAAACATCAGGGGAAGTCTCCAAGGGGACTTCCACCGAGGGTCTCATGGATGATGATAGGTAGAAAATGGTGGATGAAGGCTCCGTCATCTCGACATCAGGAGGGGGAATGTCAATGGGAGCATTCATGTCCTCAAGCTGAACTGAAGCATACTACGCAAATATGGGAGAGGCGGATTGATTTTGTTCAACCTAATGCTCTTGAATAACCTCTAAAGAGGCACGGTAATGCGTCAGGTGGGGACAATGGTCAGAATAATGGCCATGGACACCACATAGAGCACAAGGTTTCTTGGTGCGAATAGTCTTTGGGTTCTTTGCTACAATCGAGGAAGAAACAGAGGTTTCAAGGATCGTAGACTCAGGGAACGCGACTTTAACCATGGGTCTAATATGGGGCAATTCGGGACAAGTATGGGTGGCATGAACGATGACATCACACAAGGAACAAGGCTTTGTGAGCGAAGGAGGGGCCGGGTCAGTCGAGGTGGCCTTGTCTTTGGATGCCCCCTTGCAAGATTTTCCTTTCTTTCCTGGAGCGGTCACAGCAGGAGAAGGGTCCTGTTGAGGCGCTGGTGGCACTGTAGCAACGAAAGAAGCTAGGGGAACTGGTTGAACTGGTTTCAAAGCAAGGTAGGGTTTGGGGTGACCAGGTGGGGTAGCAGCTAGAGGGTCAAGGTACCAGATGGGTATACCCAGGGTCAGGTTGGGGAGAGAAAGGGTGGCCATGATGGGAACTGAATAGACTCCAGAAGGTGGAGCAAGGAAAGGTATCTCACCACCGGGGTAATGACCAGCAGGGATGGATCCAAGATGGTTAAGGCCTGGTGGAACCGACCCAGGAGGATAAAGGGACTCATGGGTACCAGCTGTAGGAGAAGGGCTAGAAGGAGGAGGTCCGACTGGCTGAGACGAAGGGGTAGGAGCAGGTTGTGGTGGGTGATGTTGAGGTGGAGGTTGCTGACTAGCTGAAGCAGGCCGCTTAAGGGTAGCCCGAGACGATTGCATCATGCAAACATTCAAGAAGCAGGGATCAGAGACAGAAGGGGGAGGAATACTAGCGAAGGTTCCAAGCAAAGAGGAGTCTTTGTAGACGTCGGGGGAGACACTGGTCAAAGAATCGACGATTTTCTTATTGGCTACAGAAGAGATGGTCGTCTCAGGGGAGGTATGAGATTTTGGCTCATGATATGTCAACTGGTCAATGGTGACTATCTTTCCATTATGAGGGAAAGACATCTTGTGGTGAACAACGGAAGGGATATCAGACATGGCATAGGTGTAGCTACGCCCCCAAAAAATGTTGTAATCAACAGGGGCGTCGATGACTTCAATGTCAACGCAAACAGTCTTATCTGCAAGAGTGATAGGATAGTTACGGAATAGGCCAATGGGCTGGGAGGCGTGGCCATCCCATGCTCGAAGAGTGATCGTGGAAGGGGCCAACTCAGGAGAGCCAAGTTGCTTCCAAACCAAAGCGGACATCACACAAGTGGATGCCCCCTCATCAATGCTGCACCGAGAAATGTTAGTGTTCCATATTTTGACTAGGATTTGGAAGGCAATGGAAGCAGGGAGAGGAGGATGCTCAGATTGATGGGCGTCGAAAACAATCAACTGGTCATCAGCAGGATCTACAGTGCCCACAGCAGATAGTAGAGCCTTCTTTTGAGAAGGGCATGACTGGAGGAGTTTTAGTGTGGAAATGGCAACAAGGGATTGTGCCAAATCATCTACTATGCTATACAAATGAGCATCTCGACCAGAAGTAGCATTTCGGTGTAGTGGTTCCTTAGGAATATTGATATGAACCTCAAATTTGGGTTGAGGGATATGCAAGGGGCCATTGGATGTCGAAAGAGGCTCTGTAGAACCTAAAGAGGGTGACTCGGGGACAGACGGAGTGGAAGGCTTGGGGTACTGACGGGACCGAGTTTGAAGGTTAAGGTAGACAGGTAAAGGTGTATCAGAGTTCATCATGAGGATATGGTAATCGGAGGAACCAGAAGGGGAAGGTTGAGTGGCTACCGGTCCGTGAGGTGGTTGGGTAGCCATGAATCCTTGCTGAGGGAAAGGATCAGTAAACACGACCAGTTGAGAAGTAGCCACATTGGGGGGAATAGTAGGGGAGGCATGTTGTCCTTGCAATGTGGCCTGAGACTCCCACATCTGCCGCATCTATGGTAATAGGGGACAATCATGAGTGTAACTTGCGTAAACCTGCTTAAACCTGTGAGAACAGAGGCTTATAGATGCAGATAGGCATGCAACTCCCCATGTGCCTGTTCTTGTTTAGCAGTGTTAAGAGTCGGTACCTTGAGTTAGGTCCACAGATGCCAGGGGAAGATGATTTGATTGCCCTTAGGCTTGCTTTGAAGAAGGAGGATTAGTCCATACATTTGTGCAAATACTTGTCTTGGTGTTCTGAGGTCAAAATACCTCCTCATCAGCTCAGAGGGGAAGACAAATATGGAAGGAGTACAAAGACCTAAATTAAACCTATTTTTCCCAGGGTAACGCCTATCTATAACAACACAAGAATGTTATAACGTAGCTAATCAGTGAATGGGCTGCGTTAGTGGCTAGGGCAATGCTCATTTTAACTGAAGGCCGTGCCGTGTTTCAGATTTAGGTGGGAAGAAAGAGCGCGGAGAAAGATTTGAATCTCCGGCTTTCCCTCACAAAGGAGTCAGTGCACAGAGGAAACTGCAGAAGCACCAGTTCATTATTGGTCATTGCCATAGAAGACTGAACTCCAAGAGAGGCAAAAGCATGGAGATCAAGGAAACATCTAAGCCTTTTCCATTCCAAACTAGTGGAAAGAGAAGGGCAACAATGGCCTTCTCCCTCTCCTATAAGAAGGAGTTGAAGGCTCTTAATTGAAAGTCGAAGGATTGCTCAAAGTTCTTGTATACTTGTGGAATAGAGAATAGTGTGACATTGTGAAGGCCAAGAGTCAAAGAGGCTCCTAGAGAGCTTGTTGACTTGGACTTCTTCACTAGAGAAAGAAGAGAGATTGGGAGACTGAGGAGGGCTTGGTACAACCGATGGTTGTAATCCTCCTTCTTTCAAAATCAATAGAACTGTGTTTGTTTTGTCCATTCAATGCTTAATGTTATTATTGTTGTTTCAATATTTACTTAGTATGATATGAATGGCTCAGATGTGTATAATCTAGATGTTTGTAGCATATTGATCTAATTGATAGGATACTTGTTATATTAGAAATTACACGGGTGCTTTGACTATTTGCAGGTCTCAGATTTGGAGCCGGTGAAGAAGGACTCTTACTTTGCTGCACAGCGCTCTCCAAGGGATTCCAAGACCGTCAAAGAGGTAATTCTCTATTGTATTCCTTCAAGTTATTTCAAGCTAATATGAACATACTCATGCCATCTTTGTGAACAGCATAGCTAATCTTACTGTCTGCCTCGGGCACCGGAAAGCCCTGAGAGGGATATACGAAAATCAACCACCCAAGCAGTTTACCCTACAGCACCCGGAGGAGGTTGTAGTTGTTGTTGTTGGGGTTGAGAAGGCAAGGGAGGTGGAGGTGCAAATTCTGGAGGGGCGGGGGCACCAGGCTATGGATAAGGATAATGGTAAGGTTGGGCAACATTGAGGTAAGCAGGAGGTTGGGAAAAAGGATGAGGCATGTCGTATCTTGGATACATGCTACCTGGAGGGGGAAAAGTGCTAGAGGTGCTGGCCCCTCCTGGAGGGAGGCCATAGCCCATGGGAGGTTGAGCATATGGATGAGAGATGGGTCCAACGATACTATCAGCAAAATGAGATGCCCCCGAGGCATTAGCGCCACCGGGTCTGGGGAGGTTAGGAAGGACGATATAAACATAACCGGATTGAGCGTAGATCAGGTCATATTTCAAGGCTATTTGGAGGGTGGCTTCTTCGGTTTGAGGAAAATGAGAGGCAACATCTTTGCCGATGGCGGGTAAGAGAGATCTAAGGAACCAGTCCATATAGACACGATCTTCAAAGGTAGGAGCTCGATAGAGGCTCTTTCGTCTCTGCCATTCCTGAACATGATCGGATAGGTGGGTCACAGATGATTGGCGGAAAGAAGTCAACAGCTCGAAACCAGTGTCGTATCGTAAAGGGAGTTGGAAGTAAGATAAGAAGGCGCGGGCAAGAGTCAAAAATGTGGTATGGGAAGAGGCAGTCTGGTAAACATACCACTTAGAAGCTTCACTTGTAAGCGTGCGTTGGAACAACCGAAGACGGATGGAATCATCGGTAATGGAATTGGATGAACACCACATGTGAAAAGATCGGACATGGTTAGAGGAATCTTCTCCAGCAAGACCTTTGAACTTAGGAATGTCGGAGGGGAGCTTGGTGGGCATAGCAGGCCAACCAACATCGTGGTGGATAGGGTCATTGATCAACTGATTGAAATTGGGGAGACTGAGACCTGCCCTATAGGGGAGAAAAGGTACAGCCGAGGTAGTTCCCGTGGCGGTTCCACTAGTAACATTCCCAGCATTAGGGTCGGGGTTGGTGCTAGCATTAGGTCTTGGACCAGACATGGTGAAGGTAACAGGGGGAGAACCAGAAGTAGGGGGAGAACCTAAAGAATCAGAATAGGAGTCGGAGTGCGGACTCAGGGGAGGACTAACTCAACGAAGGTGGGAAGGAGCAAGTCGACCAACCGAAAACTGAGGGTGAAGGCCAAGAAGTCTCTGGGATATATGCCTTGGGGGCGCAATGATGACGGCATAAAGGGAAGAAGAATGACGAAAAAGGGCAGGGAGGTGCAGAATCAAGTGATTACAATGTCGAAACAAGGGCATAGAAGTGCAGTGTCAATTGATTTTAAAGTCTTTGCCTGGTGGTGTTAACCAGAATCTTCTTTGCTTAGGGTCAATGTGTGGCATGTGTTAATTTTAATTTTTAAACCCAAAAGTTTTGAGAGTAAAAGAAAAAAGTGTGCTACGTAACTGAAAATAGATCTACAAATAACAGTATATAAAATTGAAATAACAGAAAATTAGCAGCTAACAATGCATCAATATAACCCAAGAAGGCAGGTCTCTCAAAACTAGTCTAAAAGAGGGAAAAAAATCTAGTCAAAACACACTAAACAGAGGCCAATAGATCTAAGGTCAGGAGGGACAGGGATCTAAAGGAGAAATCTGCTGGAAAGAGATGCAGAAAACAACAGAGACAGAGGCAAGGTTGCTACAAAACAGGAGGAAATTAGCTAAAGGAAGAAGGGACAAGGAGAAGGCCCTAGAGGCAAACCCAAACAAAACTATATGAGGTGATTTGAAAGGGAGAAGAGCTGATCTAAAAGGGATCTAAAAATGAGGTATCAGATCTGAAAATAAAAGGTTGAAACTCTGAAAATTCAGACACCTGAAAGAGCTAAAACTCTTCCACAAAAAGTGGAGGGTACTGAAGCCCTAGAGGGATAGGTTCCCACTTATATGAGTAAAATAGATCAGAAACAGGTCTAAACGGGCTGAGATGGAGGCTGGAAAACCCTGACAGAAGTTTCAGACAAACCTAGAAAAGTTGCAAAAAAACAGCAGAAAAAGGTGTAGGTCGTAGGTTCTGACCTATTTTCTGTCCAGGTCGCAGATTCTGAGCTGAAAATTGCGTCCTGCAGTCCAGGTCGCATGTTCTGGGCCAAAAAGTGCGACCTGCAGTTCCAACTCTCTCGTCGGCAGATTTCAGAAAATTTTGTCGTCTCAGCTGCGATTGATGTCTGTTACCTGCGCAATAGGGCCAGAAACATGCGGAAGTTGGAAATTTTAATGTTTGAGGGTTTTAGAGATGAAAAACACCATAAAAATAGGAAAAACAAAAATTTGAAGAGAAACCCTGGGGTCTGAAAAAGCTGGATATGCAGGAAAATAAAAAATGATAGCGGTCGTAAATGAAAACTCGTGTGGAGTCACCAGTTGTTAGTATGAATCTTTTGTCGAAGTGTACAAAAAGACCACTTTAGCTACGGATAACTTATAGCCCTAACATCAAATATGGATGCCAATATCTTCAGATCTGTAGTTAGTTGATCAGGACAAATGCTGCAAAAATATAGATCTATGCATAAAAATACATTAAGGAGTAAAAATAAGGTTTTGCTCCATGCATCTAATAGACAAGACAAGAATAATATTTTTGAAAGAATTGTATATTAAGGGCACCTGGGAGGAAAACAAGAA
The DNA here is from genome assembly GCA_034641835.2 of Pinus albicaulis. Classification (NCBI taxonomy): domain Eukaryota; kingdom Viridiplantae; phylum Streptophyta; class Pinopsida; order Pinales; family Pinaceae; genus Pinus; species Pinus albicaulis. The sequence goes on from CM076577.1 coordinate 1,172,541,025, forward strand.
AGGTGTTTCCAATTCTCCTCAATGGGATGGGTTCTTGAAAGCCCTCAACACTTCAGATCTAGAATTTATCTCTCTTGTTGGTGTAGAAAACCCAGACAAACATAGAACTCAAAGGGAGCTCACAAAGCAAATAATGGAGAATGTGACAATGATAATGACTCAAAGTCATACCAAGAGTATAGATCCAGAGTGATCTAATAGGCAACAAAAGGTCAAGAATGGTAGGAAAAACCCTTCTATTTATAACAAAATATTGGGTCATTCTAGATATTGGTGCATGATTAAAATAATATTAACCAAATCTAGATCCACCTTTTATGGAATATTTTATTATATTTGTTGGAGGGAAAAGGCATTTGACTTGGGTCAAATCCCTTTATTTGTAAATAATAAATAAATAAATGATTTATTTATTATTTTAAGGAAGTAGTTGAATGATAATTAAATAAATAATGATTTATTTAATTATTTATAAATGATTTAGTCATATTTAACAAGGAATATTATTTAAATAAGATTTAAATAATTATTCCTAAAAAATAATAAGATAAATAAGGATTTATCTAATTAATTTCCTTGTTTTGGGTTAAATATGACCAGGAATAATAATTAAATTATTGTTTAATTAATTATTCCATGAGGAAAATCAAACAAATATAGATTTGTTTAATATTTCCCTTTGGGGTTTCTTGTTTAAACCATAAACAACCTAATAAAAGTGTTTTATTAAATTATTTTACATAGTGAAAGCAATTTTACTTGGGGTAAAATTAGTCTTACGTGGTGTACTTGGGTCCATCTAATGATAATAGGTTAGATGACCAAAAAATGGTGTAACAGAAGGATTCAATCACATGTTGGTACTGGCTACCTATTCAGCTCGAAATTCTGATGTGGATGTATGAGTTGAAGCTCCACTTGGAAATTTTTATTACTTATTTAACCATTTAACCTTATTTATTAGTTATTGTATTTATTTATATTTTTAATTAAAGTTTTTTATTTTTTATTTAAATATACTAAAAAAATAAAATCCAACATCTTTACTCAATACGACTTGCATCTCTCTTGCATGCAGGAGACATGTCTATGGGATGCTAAACTTATTTTATTGCATCACCCTTGCATGCAGGATACATGTCTATGGGATGGAGGCATGTCTTAATGAATTTTGTTTATTGTCTTCTTAGCTTTTCGATTTATTATAGAATTACTTCATGTTGTTTTTTTCCTTAATGTCCTACAGAGGTCAAGAAATACTCGGGTATCTATTTATTGGCATAAATCATAATCCTTCCTGAATTATGAAATCAATATTATATCACTATATGGTATTGTTATATTTGCTTTCCCATTAAGATATTTGAATTTTCGTGTAAATGTCTATATTGAATATGTAAGTTGTAAGGAATCATAATCAATGGTGGCCTTTTCATACATTTTTCATATTGGTTTCCATTTTATGTTGGATGTTTGACACATTAGATATAAATTTAGTTGATGCTATATTACTCTTTGCCTTCTTTAACTAGGTTCATTTATTGCTCAGGACACTAGACTCATGATTTTTAGTGCAATTTGGAAGCAACAACATGAAGGTGTTGGTTGAACAAGTAGGGTTTTTGCTCTGGAGACTTTTCTGATCCAGTAACTGCAACAACTCTTGGTATTGTTTAGGTTGGTATGGTCAATTCATGTGATTTTTTGTATGGGAGTTCATTATTTTCATGTTCCTAGATAAGTAGACTATGATGTTGTTGTGGTAATTTATTGATATCTATGTAGCTCTTATACATCCAATATTTATTTTGAACAGGTATTTTGGGGGCTTGACAAAAAGCTTGCTTAACGCAAGGATTTTCCATCTGTCAACTGGCTTATTTCATATTCAAAATATACAAAGATGTAATATATTCCTATTTGGTATACAACGTGTTGATTATGTTGTAATTTAAAACATTTGAGTATGATTCATTGGTCCCAAGTTTCTAACCTAAGAATGATTTAAATCACAATGCATTCTAGAGTTATCCATCTATGTTCATTGAGATTATATGGGGCTACTTTGGAGGCATTAGAATCTTCTTGTGAACAATTTGGCCTAGATTTTACTTCTATTAGGACCAAATCACGTGAAGTCTTATATCAGGAGGATGATCTGAATGAAATTGTCCAAGTAAGTTGATTATTTTTATTTTTATGTATTTATTTTTTAATTTTTTAATTAGTTTATTTTATCTTTTATTGTTTTTTTATATCTCAATAATACTTTGTTCCTTCTAAAGATAGTTTTATGGCATGGCTTGATTGTTGTAATTTTTTTATTTGAACTTATATATTAATCGTTATTGTTGGACCCACAAGATTTGTGCAAAGGAAATAGTAATTACGTCTAGAAAGATGAGAAAGAAAGAAAGAAAAGTTTAACATCCACAAGGCTAAATATAGCATATGGGACCTCTTTTAGAGTGAAAATTTTGAAAAATGTATGCACCTAAATATATTTAATCCTCTTCAAAATGGATCTATATTGGTTCTATATATGCATAAAGCATGTGTAACTTTTCATTTTTAAAACTGTATTTTTGAATGCATAAATGGATACAATGCCTTGAAATTTTACTGGAGACTTGGATTGTGTAAACTACACAACATAAATTTTCAATTCCAACAAATATTTCCTAGAAAAAAATTTTATTTAAATTTAAAACTGGAATTAATTGCCACAGGAAAATAACTCCAAAATAATTTACAATTTTTAAAAGGAGATAGCTAAAATTCTAAAACAAACCCCCTTATTTATGTTGATTGCAGAATATCGTGGAATCTAAAGATCACTCTACGGAAATATTCTATTTATTTATTATTTAATCCCATTATCAACACACACTCACTTTAGTCATTTCCTATGTGCAATTACATTTTTTGTGCATCAGTTCCCACGAGGACCTATGGTATTGTTTCTCCTCATTACCTTGCATGTTATAGCTTGGATATAATATGTATATAAGATTTTTACATAGTGGTATGATTAGAAAAAAAATGATTTAACGAGGTGGTTCAAGCAATAGATAGCCATCGACACAAGTGTGAGAGTATTGCAAGCCTCCCCGCCCTCCCTTTTTACCTTCCCCCCCCCCCCCCCCCCCACCCTTTAGGTTGTTGTATTTCCTTTGCGGCAACATTTTTGCAATAAAATCATAGAAATGTTCAATTCCTTCAATGTATATTTTCACCTTTAGGGGTAATTTCTAGTTTAAACATATATGTGTTTATAACTTACATTAAATTTATTATTATTGTTATTATTATGTAAATGTCACACATCAATTTTATATTAAGAATTGAAAGAATTATACATCTCCTTCCTATTAGGAAGAGCTAATTGTTTTTTAAAATTCCAATTAATTCTTCTCTTAAAACATTAAAATATTTTATTAGAATTGAAAATAATTAATATATTAGTTAACATACATATTAGTTAATTTCCTTTCATGGTAAACATCAATTTATTTTATTAGTGCAAACTTCTAAATCATAAGACTCTGATTTTATCAAAGCCAAGTGCTTGCCTCAAGCGCTAGTAATAAATATTATCCATATGAGATTACATTACAGTTGTTTATGCTATAGTTGTGCATGTAATAATCATCAGTAGTTCATAAATATTATTTACTATTATTTTTATTGTAGTAATTGGAAGACTACCTAACAAGGATGGAAAATGTTAGGATAGATAATAAATATTAATGTTTATTTTTAATTTTTAATTGAAATATAGTTATGGCGTGCCAATTAATTATTAGATTCTAAGAAAGAGCTCACTTACCATATGCTTAAGACAATTAATATTCTCCCTCGAGATAAAATGTCTCCATTAGGGAAATGGAGTTAAGAGGGTGAGAGAGAAGAAACCCGAGGCAGCCTAGAGACTTGGATTTGGTTGGAGGAGGTCTGAGGCAGGAAATACAATTGATTCCTCACATAGGACGTCATGGAGAAAGGGAAGGATTCTATCAGTTAGGGTATTCTTAAGATGGTTTTTGGCTAGCGGAAACACTAAGATATACTTGGGAGTTTGTAAGTTCTTAGTTAGACTTGTACATTCTTGATGCCTCAGAACATGCCTTGCTAGGTCACTGTTTATCAGTGGTTATAGAAGTGGACTAGCTTGAGGGAATGTTGGTATAAGTACCAAAACTCATTGGTCGAGAGGAGCAATATTTTCTCCTTGGTAATCCTGTGACAGCCTAACTGTGTTGGCAACTACATAATTACTTTGTTACTGTGATCAAATTTATGTCAAGAATAGTCCTTGTTGTATCTATTATTTTATTTCTGAATGAATGATCAGATTTGGATCAAGGACCTAAGTGATAGCTCAAATTTCAAAGTGTTTGAAAGTGTGTCAAACCTAAGCAATCAGATAGATCTCGTCTTCCTGATTTCAGCGCCGCGAAAGGTTCAAAAAAATGACACTGTATGAAGAATTTATCACGATTTGAAAAGTCCAGTAAACTATAAATTTTGGATTTTTGACCAGGTTTCACTAGATTTTTGGAAATTCAAAAAAAAGAATATTCTAGGGAATATTCCTAGAATATTCCTTCTGAGCCATTCAAATCATGACAAGTGGAAGTTTATTATATGTCAAAGGGTTTTGATGAGCCAATTAGAGGCTGCCACATGGCAAGCCCAGAGGCCGCGACGTGGCAGGCCCGAAGGTTGCGACGTGTCAAGCCCGGGGCTGCCACATGGCAGGCCCGGAGGTCACCACGTGGCCCAGGTTCGGTGTTGTTAATTCCCCATATTATTAGGGTAGTCCCTTATTGTTATTAGTGTAGCCCCCTTATTTTTATTGTTGTACCCCTGTAACACCCATATTATTATTATCATTCCCTTACATTAGTATTGTTAGGTCGGCTAGGATTATATTGTGACCCCATGGAACCCTATATATAGAAGGAGGTTTTGTCATTTTTATCATCCAAGAATTGTTAATTCATGTAATGTATTGGAGGTTTCCCCCTTGAAGTGGCTGATTTCTAAGGCGTTTATCTCTCTTTTCTTCTATTTTTGGAGCTGGTTTCATAACATTTGGTATCAAAGCTTTGGATTCCAGGGTTTCGCTGCTCCAAACAGGTCATCGTGGAATTTTCGCTATAACGTTTTTTGTACGAAGGTTCAAAGCTGAAATTTCTACAGAGCAAAGCCAAAATCCTAATGAACCTCATGTAAAAATTTCAGATCTTGGTTCACAATATTTTCAGAGATATAATTTGTGGAAGTTAGGGTTTTTTTAGGCTCCCGAATTTCACCTAAAACAGTTCATCGTGGAATTTGCGCTATAAAAAAATTTCTACGAAGGTTCAGAAGTTGAAAATTTTACAGAGCGAAGCCAAAATATCTAGGAACTTCCTATAAATATTTCAGATCTTGGTTCATAATATTTTCGGAGATATGATTTGTAGAATGTAGGTTATTTTCAAGCTCTCGAATTTCATCTCAAAGAGGTGACTGGGGGAAAATTTTCATAACTCTCTCTCTAAGCGTAGGGTTGGAATTCTGTAAAACGTGGCCACAAGTAAATGGACTATAGTTTCCTGTGTAGAAATTAACAGCTGAAGGAAGAAACAGTGACATGTGGCACATAGTACAAGTTCGCCCTACTAAACTAGTCCATAATTAGGTCATTGTGGGATATTCGACATAACTTTGCCTTGAAGAATCCAAAGTAGGTCACACCTGTGGCATTCGAAAGAAGCTTCATAGGGATATTATAGGGATGAATTTCAGATATTTAAGATCCTAAATCACATAGATAATTCAGTTTCAATATCGAGCTCCTCAAAAGAAAGAAAAAGATGTGTATTTTTTTTTTCAAATTGCATAAGTCTTGTGTGAAAAATCAGTTTGAAGTGATTCCAAGGGCATCTTGAAGCATATATATCAGTATTGGATTATAAAATTCCACCTAAAAAGAATTAAACACCCATTAAGCCTTCATAAGGCTCTACTATGACTCATGAAGAGGAAGAAATGCAACATAACATATCAAAATTACAAGAGCAAGTGCACAAAATTTCTCTCTCGCAAAGAGCAACAAAAAATGAAATGTAAGTTTTGAAGAAAAGAGTGGAAGCTAAGATGGATGGTTTGAAGGAAGGCATGGATGGTTTGAAGAATGGCATGGAAGCTAAGATGGATGGCATGGAAGTTGGGATGGAAGCCAGGATGGATGACATGGAAGCTAAGATCGATGAAAAAATGTAAGACAACATGGAATACATGAAGAATGATCTAAAAGTGGAAGGTTTGATGACAATGTTAATACACGAAATTATTCCTAATGGTGGAAAGATAATAGAGTAAAATCATGATGAGAAGAAAATAAATGTTAATCATGATTTCATAAACTCTAATGTTGGATTGAAGAACCACCATATTCCAAAGATGGATATGAGGAAGTTTGATGGCAAAGATACCATAACATGGATACTACAGATGGAGCAATATTTTGATCTCAATAAATTTCAAAACACACAAAAGGTATGCATTGAAACTTTACATTTAGAACAAAATACATTTGTATGGTATCGATGGCTTTTCTCCCGTAAAAAAATTGTCACTTGGTCAATTTTTACAGAGGAAATGATAGCACATTATGAGGATACAAAGAGAAACACCTTCTTTAGCCAACTGATATATCTCAAACAAAAGGGTTCATTGGTGGATCACATTGAGTACTTCCAAAAATTGAATATAAGGGTAATTGATATTCCAAAGGAACACAGGATTGATGTCTTCATAGGGACTTTAAAGGATAACATCCAACATGAAGTTCGCGTTTGGGAACCTAATTCATTGGAGAAGGCATTCAAGTTGGAAAGAAAAATTGAATGTAAAATTATAGTGACAAGGAATCCTACCACTCAAATCTATAAAGATGGAAGTGTTGCTACTCCTAGACTTCCACAACCTACAAGGTTGACACCACAGCAATTGGAAGGAAAAAGAGAAAAAGGGCTTTGCTAAATCTATGATAGCAAATACACTAAAGGTCATAAGTGTGCTGAGAAGAAATTATTTTACATAGATTGTGAAGAGGAGGAATAAAATGAACAATAAACTTCAAAAGAAGAGGATATACACCAGGAACCAACCCTAGAAGAAGAAGAAATGATTCCGACCATATTGTGTAATGCATTGGCTGGAATTACCACCCCTCAAAATCTCAAGATAGAAGGACATATCAAGAAAAAAAAGGTAATAGTTTTGATTGATTCGGGTAGTACCCATAATTTTATTCATTGTAAGGTAGCCAAGGAATTGAATTGTTTCCTATACCCAGCACCAGAATGTCAAGTTATGGTTGCAAATGGAGGAAGTATAAATTGCTCTGGAAAATGCCATAATATCAAGCTAACCATGGGGGAATATGTAATAAATAGTCCAATGATTTCCATTCCAATGGGAGGTGTTGATGTTGTAATAGGAGTATAATGGTTACAATATTTGGGGATGGTAGCTTTTAATTTTCAAGAACTTTTCTTGATTTTTTTTTCAGAAGGATAGGAAATCGAATTACGGGGTATCACAGGGAAGCCGGGAAAGATAATAAGCTCTAATGTCATTGTTAACACTGGAAAATCGTAAAGTAGAAGATGACATTAATTAATGTCAAGCCAAAGGATTTACGGGGCTGGAAGACATTACAGAATCTAGAAAGTATTTAAAAATCTCAAAGGTTTGACGAAAATCAAATTTGAACTAGTCTTAAATGTTATTTGCACGCATTTTTTCCCAATATGCCCACATTCCTGAGAGTGGAGAAATGTCACTATCCGGGACCACATAAAGAAAAGGGCAAGTCACTCCTTACTTGAAGCCACCTAAGGACAGCCACCAATGCCTCCTTAGACACTATGTGAGAATACAATGGAATATTTGGAGCACACAAATGAATCATACCCCTCTCTTGGGTCACCATCCTCCATGTACCAAGAGAGGGAAGGAGGATTTGAAATCTCCTATATAAAGCCACCATGAGATGAAGAATGGGTGATCTCATTGTTATGATGGGTGACCCAGAGCTGAAGATAGAGGGGACTCACTTGTTGGCCACCCAACAAGTTCAGTCCACACAATAGAGAGAGAGGGAGACTGCACCGAGGCAAGCTTGGGATAAAAACATCCTTGCATCGGGACCTAGAACCATTGTCTAGGGGCCCTTTGGCAAGATGGTAAAGTATCACTCTTCTTACTACCAGTACTCAATAAGAGGGGCCTAGAGCCACCATTTGCATTATTATGTCATTTGACTTGTTCAGAGCTTTTGTTTATTTATGTTTATTTTTAGTTTAGTTTTTAGGTTACATTTGCATGCTTTTGCTTTTATATAGTATGCTTATTGACTCCACTTCTTTCCGCCTGTTACTAATAGTTTAACGGGGTAAACCACACCCCTTAAACTGGTGTGATTTCGTACATACTTGCACCAAACACACCACAACCGGATTGGTGACTCCAATAACATTTTATTACCAAGTTTATGTGGTTGTGCCTTCTTTTGCAGGAGACCTCTGTCTATGTTGTGGAGTGGAGCTAAATGTCCTCTTATTTCTCTTGCAGTCCCTAGATTCACCCCGAATGAAAAACTGAAGAAGAGAAACTCCTAAAAATTTTACTTGTAGGATTTTGCACATGTTTTTTCCTCACAAACGTGCAGGGTGTGCGTTCATTGCTGACCCGCGCGCAGAAATCACACCTGTCTCATCCTTTTGAGCGCAATTTACAGAATGAGAAATTTCTCCCTAAATTATGTCTTTTTCTACTTGTAAAGTGCTTGGCAGCCCCTAATGCATCTGCCAGCACTGGTTGTGGTACCCCGCAGCTTGTTAAAACTCACTTTTAGCTGCTTTTTGTAGGCTTAGTGTGAGTTTTACTTCAAGTTGATTTTTGCAAATTTCACACATAGTTTAAGTAGCGGGGAAAAAATAACTTGCATTCCAAAAAAATTATTTTTTGCAAATTTTGGTACTTACACCTAGATAACTAGTCCAAGTAAGTGGCCCAAGATCATGCATGCATAGCTAGTTTTCTTTGTTCTAGTGTAAAAGTTTTTAATTTAGTTCAATTTTTGCACTAGGAATTTCAGGACTAGGATTGAATTGTTTATAGAAGAGAAAGTAATCTATGCTACCTTTGCACCCTCTAGTGATCCTAGGTAAGCATATTAATGCTCCATATTCACAATTTTCCATCTCCCTATAGTTAGTCACATAAATTAACTAGAAAAATTGAAAACGACCCATTATCAGCACATGTTTTCCATTTGAGCGAGGAACAATAAAACATAGTTTAAATAGGGTATTTTGTAAAGGATCAAATATATCCACATGTTCAAAACTATGTGCTTTTCCAATTTGTGCTCACACACACTCACCCACTAAGTGAAGCAAAGACACCTAAAACTAACTTAACCAAACTCACTAAATTCTTCCCACAGGGGCCACAAAATAATTTATAGCTTAAGTTAGGATCAAGGGGGTAGGCATCCAATAAGCCACCTTGATCATACTTCATATTGAAACATAGAAGTTGTGTCTTTAAGGAGCTTCAAATCCACCTATCATCCCACGACAAAGAAAACCTGAGTGCAACAGAGACCCGTTTCAAAGGGGATTAGTCTTAGGCGCAGTGTGTGCAGTATCAGTTGGGGCTACTTGACCTGGCTGATACTCGGTACTATTAGCTGACTACCAAGAAGCCCAAGACTCAAATGCTCACATGGGACGGTGGTTCTTAATGGCCAAACACTAGGGCAACCTTTACCCTATAGGTGACGGTGCAGGCAAGCACCATACCCTCTACCCTTACCTTGGTGGATTCTCTTCGGCTGACTGGGGGCGTCGCCAGCTCTTACAGGACATTGTGCCAACACTCACAAGAAATTTTCTCAATGCCCAGCTACTTTTGAGTGTGTGAGGACACACAGGTCTTCTAGAATTTTGAGTATCATACGCAAACGAACAAAAAACACTTTTTTGATTGCTTGATCACATAGATTAATTTAAAGGGACATTTATTTTATTTTTTCTATGTTTTATATATGTGACAGGAAATTTGCTTTGACCATAGACTCTATCCTCTCAAAGTTTTCCAAAAAACAAACCTGGGTGACACCTGATAGGTCCCAATGGAACCTCGTCAATCCAAGTGTCTTTTGGACCTCCCCCCATTACCGGGAGGGGTTCCAGGTATTTCATCGTTCAGGCGTCAAAGACGAAACACTGCCACCATTATCAATTCGTCCTTTATCGAGGCAGCCATTTTTGGGAACCCTAGTTAGTCTCCCAACACCACACCGCATACCACTCCTCCCATGACCCCTAGGGAGCAGAGGAGTGTGCCCATTCAGGAAGCCAGTTGAATACACAGCAGGGTACATTGCAGACTAACCCTTGTTCTAACCAGAACTTTGTGTCTTCGCACATTTCCATGGCGTCAACCTCTCTATCACCTTTCTTAGCTTCGTTGAATATACCCGATTTAAGCAAGCTAACGAATGACCCCATCAATCACAATCCTACATGGCCTCTCATGCCCACGAAGCTCCCTTCAGATATACTTAATTTCGAAGGCAAGTAAGTGGAAGACCCAGGTAATCATGTCATGACCTTTCACCTATGGTGCTCATCGAACAATATCATTGATGAAACTATTCGATTGAGATTATTTCAATGCACTCTTACAAGAGTAGCCGTGAAGTGGTACGTGGAGCAACCCTCAGCTTCACATGGAACCTTTAGCACCCTCGTTACCGTGTTCCTAACTTATTTTTAGTTACCCATTCACCATGATTCCAAAATGGAATTACTGACGCATTTTGGACAGACCCCTGCCATCCATATCTCGAAGCATCTCCATGAATGGAGGCAACATCACAGTTTATGTAAAGCTAAACTCAATGACTAGGTGCTCTTAGATTTGTTCTTGAAAACTCTTAAGGCAGAGATTTCAAAGGATTTGGCGCAGCAGAATCCCACATCTGAAGAGGATGCAATCAGTAAAGCGTAGAAGCTTGAGCTGATTTATACGCAATTAGGATACATTTACAACATCCTGCCTAACACCTCGCGCCTACAAACTTATCAAGAATTTCCAAGCACGTCGAACTCTGCAGACAAACTAATTGGGTCATTAACCCAAGTTTATCTAGGCAGAAGTATTCAAAACCCTGGTTACACATATAGTTCTACCCATAACGTGCCTCAACCCGGTTTTCAAAGTCATCATATGCCTCAAAAAAATTTGTCCAATAGGGCACCAGCATATCACCAAGGATGACCCTATCCTCCGGCTTAGGGGAATCAGTATGTAGAAAGAAAAAATGATGAAATAACTCCCCTCCAACAATCAGGTGAAAACCTAGGACCGCATTACGTTCAGTCCCTAACATAGGACCCACCTATGAAAAACAATGCATAAGTGAATTTTGTGCAGTCGTCCCAAAACAAACGACACCAATATAATCGGGAGAACTACCCTCCTAATGTGGCAAAGAAAAAATCCAAAAACAAGCCAAAAGGGAACCCTAGACAGGGGAGGCAACAACCAACAACGTCCATCGCGATCCCAGGCTGGAGGCAACTCCAACCGGAATCAAAACTAGGAGTCGAGCAATGCCCAACGGCAGAGAAAAAGACCACCTCTTTGAACAAACCATTCCTGTTTGATATGTGGTGAGTATGGTCACTATACTCACCATTGTCCCGATCACCCTGAGCTAAAGAAGCTACAAAGTCATCGAGGACAAGGAGGATCTTCCCAGCAACCAACTGTGATGCAAGAAACTTTCCCCAATCAAGGGACAGTAAGCACTCACCAGCAAAACCCAGACGACTCTGGGAAAAGTAGCCATGAAATCTGCATGACTAGAGAAGAGATGATTTTCCAAACACGAAATCGCAATTATGACACCCCACCAAAAACCAATACATCAAGGGCAAGTACTAGTGCACCGACTGCACCTTTGACCATTTCAAAGATGCCTATAGAACCATTACCGAAAATGGAAAAGGGACCTAATAGGCGAGTAGGAAACTACTCCAAAGCAGCCCATAATTATAGTATCATGGATGATTTAGCACAATCTCCCGCTGCCATGTCAGCTATGGAAGAACTACAGTCATGACCGAAACAACGGAAATCCCTAATTTCCGTGTTAGACTCTATCGATATTGTCGATACGCGCCTAATGGCTTTTGACTTAGACAAAGCCACCCCGCGGCTTCCTTCCATGGTCACCTTCTAGATACCAGTGTTGGTGCAGAATATCACTATCCACCGATGTGTCATAGACGAGGGTGCATCTACATGCATAATGTCCAAAAAATTTTGGCAGGAGTTAGGTTCTCCCGAACAAAAACCCTTAGTCATCACGCTTCGAGCATACGACGGTTGTCCCTAGACTCCCATCGGAATCTACCAAAATATCTCGGTCTATTTAGCCAGAAAGAAGATCCACATTGATCCAGGTGGATATTTTTGGTCACCTACCTATTCCACTTGGGGCCCCACCATTGTCTCTTTCAATTTTTCAGTTTCGGCACAACTTACTATTTTTGGCATTTTTTTGGGTCCTGAACTTCGGGAGCCGTTTTGAGGTCCTAAACGACGTTTTTTGGGAAAACCGGGAGCAACATGGGTCCATGGATTGATTTTCTCACTCAAATTTTGTAGTCATTGGATAGATATTTCTAACGAGGTATGGTTGGCATCAAACGGAGATCGTATGCGAAAGTTATGTCCCTGGGAATTTGAAACACCAATTTACCCAAACGGGGCCCATAGTTTTGGCGCTTCATCTCCTAGGGTTAGGGTTTTGGATTTTTAGGGTTTTCCATTGTTTCTAAATAATAAATAGGCCCTCGAGCCTCATTGTAACTCAGTTTAGAGGCCTATAGCCACCACATATCTTCTCAAAGATAGCTACCAGCGCCCTAGCTAGTTTATTTCCATTCTGTCTGTAAGCAAATTTCAGTTCTTTGATATTAATTAAATGAAGTGATTCTTCTGCTGCATCTTTGTATTTATGGTTATATGTTTATTCTGTTGTGTTCCTACATAAATCTAGATCAGTGGTATCATAGCGGTCTGTTTTTTCTCGATCCTTCTTTGCATGTCCCCAACGAGGTCGGGGTATAAGGAGTTATGGCTCGATCTGGTGGAACCCTTGCAAGATCAGCCTCGCAAACCCTGACGGACGCCCATGGGGGACGAAAAGAAAGATGAGGGAGCAGGAGATCCTATCAAAATATTGCTCTAGGAGGCCCTCAAAAAAAAAAGGAATGCAATGGTGGATAACTTTACCCAGATCCTTCAATGGTTGCCCACCGGCGGCGCATCTGCATCTAGCAGCCACTCTAGAGGTGCAACTCCTTTTAGGGTACAAGTAAATTTTGACATTCCCATATTTGAGGGTCAAATAGATGCAGATGTTGAAGATAGATGGTTGAATCTATTATAAGGATATTTCTTGGTTCATGACTTTTCCAACCGAGAGAAGATTATTTTTGCACTCCTCAAAGCTACCCCCCATGTCAAGGACTGGTGGGAAACCTACTGTGAGAACAAGGACCAGAAAGAACCCTCTCTATTCTCGACCGTACCAACTTGGAATTATTTTTGAGACTCCATAAAGGAACAATACTATCCCGTGGGGAGCTATGAGGACAAGTACATACAATATTGGACCATGTTGCAGCAACAAAGGGATCAAGATGTGCATGAGCTGACGAATCTATTCCATACCCTGCACACAAAGTTGGGTATCAAATATTCAGAGAAACATCTGGTGCTAAAGTATCGCAGTTGTCTACACAGATACATTCAGGAGGAAATGGAGTTCCTCGACATCTCCTCGCTGGGTACGGCATACCGGTATGCTGCCAAGATTGAGCAGAAATTCAAACAGAAGAAGCGAGACTTTGGATCTGCGAATCAAAAGCAAGGGAAAGGTGCTCCCAAACCGCAGAACAAAGGACAGAGCCAATGCATGGCGGCTCAAGACAACTTGTCGAAGCCACAAGAAAAGAACAACACCGCAAAGCCAAAGAAAGACACGGGAAAGTGGTGTGAGTTCCATAAGAGCTCCACTCACAACACAAGTGAGTTTCGGGCCAAGCAGTCGCTAGTGGCCGAGATGAGGGCTTCTGAGTCAGATGCATGCTCCAACTCTAAATCAGAACCTGACAAGGGGAATGAAAAATGGAAACAGATTATTAATGCAGAGCCCAACGCCATTGTTTCCACTACGAAGATCCAGAAGGAGGAACCAGAAGATCCAGAGGAGGAGGAACATCTCTTCCACTCCCAGATGTGGGTAAAGGGCTCCACGATACAGTTCATTTTTTACAATGGGAGTCAAAAGAACCTCATTTTAGCAGACGTCGTGAAGTGGTTGGGATTTCCGACCACAGCTCACCCACATCCATACACCATCGGGTGGCTTCACAAAGGACAAGATGTACACGTCAGCCAGCAGTGCTGCCTTTCCTATAGCATCAAGCCCTTCACGGATGAGGTATTATGTGACGTTGCTCCTATTGATGTTTCTGATGTATTATTAGGACAACCATACTTGTGGAAGCGTCATGCTGTGTATGAGTCTCGACCTCGTGCTGTTATTATTACTTTGGGAAATAAGTTGTACAGAATACCAGAGGTACCACCTCCTACGACTATCTCTTTGGTTACTGCAAAACAATGCAGTAAGCTCATTTCCCAAACCAGGAAATTCGTTTTCCTGATGATCCGCCCCCAGGGCAAGAAGAAGACTGTGGCCACGACCTCCAGACAGGGCCCCTCTGCACGACAACAACAAATGGATAAGGTTGTGGAGGATTACGGGGACATGTTCACCTCACCCACAGGGGTTCCTCTGCACTGTCAGGTCAAGCACCCGATTGATCTGACCCCAGGTGTGCCGCTACCCAATGGACCGATCTATCGACGCTCTGTTCTGGAAAATGATGAAATCAAGAGGCAGATTCAGGAGCTGTTGCAGAAAGGTCACATCAGACCAAGTTCATCGCCCTATGGGAGCCCGATCGTGTTGGTACAGAAGAAGGATGGGACGTGGAGACTCTGTATTGACTATCGGGCGTTGAACAAGATCACTGTCCAGAATAGGTACCCAATCCCACGGATTGATGACCTTCTGGATCAACTCAAAGGTGCAAAATATTTCAGCAAGATTGACCTGAAGTCTGGGTATCACCAGGTACCAATTGAACCCTCCGATGTGTGGAAGACGACCTTCAAAGCCAAGGAAGGCCTTTTCGAATGGCTGATCATGCCTTTTGGGTTGACGAATGCTCCCGCCACCTTCATGAGGATGATGGATGACATCTTGCGACCATTCACCAACTCATTTGTAGTGGTGTACTTGGATGATATTCTAATCTTCAGCCAGACTTGGGAAGAGCACCTTCACCACATCCGACAAGTCCTCCAAACACTGCGGCAACACAAGTTGTGTGCCAATTTGGAGAAGTGCACTTTTGGCATGACCCAGGTTCAATATCTGGGATACATTATCGATGAAAGGGGGGTGCATGTGGATCCAGCCAAGATCCAAGTCATTCGGGATTGGCCAGCCCCAACCACTATAACAGAGCTTCGCAGCTTTCTGGGTCTTGCTAATTTCTATCGGAGGTTCGTGTTGGGATTCTCTCATATCACTTGGCCCCTGAGTCAAGTCACCAAGGGAGGAGCGAGAGCAAAATTTTTTTGGTCGGAACCTCAACAGAAGGCGTTCACAGAACTGAAAAACCGCCTCTGTTCTGCCCCAGTGCTCACTTTACCAGACTTGCAACAGCCATTTGAGATCGAGACAGATGCCTCTGACTATGCTATTGGGGCAGTTCTTACTCAACATGGACATCCAGTGGCATTTCACAGTGAGACATTGTCTGACACAGTTTGCAAGTAGCCCACATATGACAAAGAAATGTACTCCATTGTGCAAGCTCGTCGACAATGGAAGAATTACATTTTGGGGAAGGAAACAATCATCCACACAGACCACAGGCCCCTGCAGTTCATACAGACACAAGGGAAGTTGCAGAATGATCACCATCAAAAGTGGTCCACATATCTGCAACAGTTTCATTTGAACATCAAGTACAAGAAGGGTAGCACCAATAATGTTGCAGACTACCTCAGCCGACCACCGATCGTGGCGCTCACCACCGTTCTCAACTCTTGTGGGCACGAGACTTCTGATTGGCCGCTTCTCTACGAGAGCGACCCAGAATTCGGCCACACTTACAAGGCACTCTTGGGGGGTACGCAAGTTCCAAATTTTCACCTCCAAGATGCACTTTTATGTCACTTGGGACACCTTTGTGTTCCTTCAAGCGAGCATGCCAAGATGATATGGGAAGCACACTACAGTCGAGTCGCTGGGCATTTCGGGGTCGAGAAAACAGTAGCAATACTACAAAAGTATTTCTATTGGTCGAACCTTCGAAAGGATGTCAAGAAGCACATCAGATCCTGCACTGCTTGTGCCATTGCCAAACCGACCATCAAGAAGCAAGGCCTATATACTCCACTACCTACCCCTAGTCGACCTTGGGAATCCATCTCCATGGATTACATGTTGGGCCTGCCTTCTACTAAGCATGGAAATGACTGTGTTTTCGTGGTCGTCGACAGATTCTCAAAGATGGCCATTATGGCAGCCTCCAAGAAGAATATCACAGCATAAGCCACTGCTAAACTCTTCTTTGAAAGAGTGTGGGTGCACTTTGGGATCCCACGGTCTATCATATCAGATCGGGATAGTAGGTTCCTCAGCAAATTTTGGTCCAGCCTTTGGTCAATTCTGGACACCAAGCTCACCAAGTCCACAACTTTCCATCCCCAAACAGATGTCCAGACAGAGGTCGTCAACACAATTATTGTACACATTCTGCGCATGTAAAATTCCAAGCATCCACGCACATGGGATGAGAGCCTTCCCTATGTACAACACAGTTATAACCAGGCTTTCCACAGCTCAATTAGCCACAACCCCTTTCAGGTGGGCTTGGGATTCCAGCCACTATGTCCCATTGACGTAGCCATGCCATTTGCGGCTACTCAGGCTGATTCGGCTCATGTCCAATCGAAAGTTGACAAAGCAAATAGATTCATCGAGCGCATTCAACACATCCGCCAACAGGTTCATGAAATATTGGACAGAGCTAATGCTAATTACAAGCAACGCCATGATCAACATTGGGTGCCACACAAATTCCAGGTGGGCGACAAAGTATGGCTACATTTGTAGAAGGAGCACCTCACTGGACCCCACCGCAAGCTTCTCCCGCTCCGATACGGGCCGTACACCATCACCAAGGCTGTAGGGAACAATGCCTTTGAGCTCAGTATTCCACCATTCCTTGTTCTGCACCCAGTATTCAATGTGCACCACCTTCGTCCTTACTTCCCACCTCTACTGGACACCTCTGACATTGCAGAACAACTCACACCAACAAAGTTAAACCCAGACTGCATGGAACAAGCCACCACAGATTGTATCATGGACATGTAAATCAAGAACACTCACCAACAGAAGATCCAACTATATCAGGTTTTCAAAGCTAGCCAACTCCTGCACCAACGAAAGTGGTTCCCCAAGGACCAAGTTCAGTAGAATTTTCCTCATCTCAAGGAGGAAAATAACGCAATGGGGACCATTACTTCCTAAGGGGGGAGGAATGATCTAGATGGATATTGGTGGTCACCCGCCTATTCCACTTGAGGCCCCACCATTGTCTCTTTTATTTTTTCAGTTTCGGCACAAATTACTATTTTTAGCAGTTTTTCGGGTCCTGAACTTTCGGAGCCGTTTTGAGGCCCTAAACGACATTTTTTGGGAAAACCGGGAGCAACATGGGTCAATGGACTGATGTTGCTCACTCAAAATTTGTATTCCTTGGATATATTTTTCTAACGAGGTATGGTTCGCATCAAACGAAGATCATATGCCAAAGTTACATCCCCAGGAAGTTGAAACACCAATTTACCCAAACGAGGCCCATAGTTTTGGCACTTCATCTCCTAGGGTTAGGGTTTTAGATTTTTAGGGTTTTCCATTGTTTCTAAATAATAAATAGGCCCTTAAGCCTCATTGTAACTCAGTTCATAGGCCTGTAGCCACCACATCTCTTCTCAAAGATAGCTACCAGCGCCCTAGCTAATTTATTTCCATTATGTCTGTAAGCAAATTTCAGCAGGGATAATTTTAAGGATGGAAAATTATCTTGATGTTTAAAAAATTGGCGAATCTCACTAGTCCCTAATATTCAAACTATAAAATGTTTATTGATGTATTTGTAAAATTATTCAAATTTATAATGATATTATATATATTGTCTATATAATGTTGGCGATTTTTAACGTAAAATAATTTTATACTGTAAAATTTGGGCGAATCATTTTTATAAAAAAATGGAAATTGGCGAATCTTTTTTTTGGAAAAACCATGTAAAATTAGCCCATCTGCAAATATTATCCCCTAAAATTTTCCATGAATTTTAGTTCTTTGATATTAATGAAATGAAGTGATTCTTCTGTTGCATCTTTGTATTTATGGTTATATGTTTATTCTGTTGTGTTCCTGCATAAATCCGGATCACACATATACATCGAGGTCTTGGACGCTCACTTGGATTACAATATACTCCTCGAGCAGAGTTATATGTACACCATGTATGCCATAGCCTCCTCCATCTTCTGCATTATGATGTTCCCCCACGAGGACCACATTATTACTGTAGACCAATTGATGCACAACGAGAAGCGACCCCTAAAAAACATGGATGTAATTCTACCCTATATAGATACAGTCTTGGATGGCCTCTCATGGTACCAAGAATATGGCCCTGGCCAATTCAATCCATCATCCGTTCTACAATCATTCATAGGAGATCCTCCCATTATCCCTGAGTCATCACCAGATGTCACAGGGGCTCCGGTCTGCATAATTTCCACATCAAGCACCGACTCTAGTCAGGACATGGACACAAGTAGCGCCAACACTGAGGCATCAGCCACGGCAGCCTCCCTAGCCTATGCCGCTTCCCAAACCCCTTTCCTCTACCCCCCAGTTGGCTTCATCTCCAGGCAAGTTTTGGAAACACTAGTGTTACCCAACATATCATTGGCATTCCTAGTTTGGTACCTCGTTCCTCCTTCCGAAATAGGAACTACGCATGTTACTACCATAGGGTTGAAGCCCCTCAGTCCCGAGGAGCCCCCACCCATCCAAGAAATAGGTGATACCACCCCTACAAAGGAAGTTCCCATTGTAAAATCGGTGATCACAGTTAGGAAAACTGAGAAGAGAGGAAATAAGATGGTGACCCGCGCCAAACAATGGGAATCAGCCTGCACCATATGTGACGTAATAGGTCATCCTAACCATATCTGTCTAGAGCTAGATGAATTAAAGCCACTCCTTGGCTCCGAAACAGACATTGTGATGCCGCGTTCCCATAAAAAGGAACCTACCACCAAAGGTAAAGGCAAAGCACTACACACCAATCACACATGCGCTCTATATAGCAACTATAGACATTATACCCACCATTTCTTAGAGATACCACAGTATAGGGACACCTTACATGCCATCAAGCGATCCTATCAAGAGGATCCCTCCACCCAGACATCCAAAAATGAACCTCGTTCCATCCTATACCTGCAGGAAGAACGAAGGGATCTAGAAAGACCCCCAGTCATGCTCGTTATACAATGCACGCTATGCGATGAACGTGGTCACTTCCTCGAAGATTACGCAGCCCTGGAACTCATCCATAGATGGTATCCAATAGAAAGGGTGTACTACGTTGGATTTTGGGTAGCGTAATTCACATGTCCATTATGCGCTGAAAATCACCTTTTGGAGAATTGTCATCATATCCCCCAATTCCGGCTAGCCCTAGCTAGTTCGCACTCCGCTATAGTCTGCCTCTCCCAAGAATATGACATGGATGCAGAGTCCACGGATAGCTCCACAACCCAAGAAGATGTGATGAGCAGATCCATCATGTTTTTTTTCTGTCGAAGAGCGATCAATCAAGGAACCCCTAGTTTCCCCTAACCACCCTCCACAAAGACGGCCAACATGCATGTTATGCAAAACGTCAAATCATGCGGTCGTCCATTGTCCTAATTTAGCCGCATTACGGCATTGGTTACCCATCAGACCTCAAACTGAACCCGAAGGAACCTTCATATCAAGGATATTTTTCCATATAGGTTAGGGCAATCATTATGAGTGGCACTGTATTTATGCCTCACAACTTTTTCCCACCATTGACATAATTAATACCATATAGAAGAGATAGGACGAACTTTGAGAATGGCATAAAAAATACATCATCAAATCAACATCCTCACCTCGACAATGGCGCGACAGAAAAATCAAGACCACACATAAACTAAGCATGACCCCGACTAATCCTAGGATAACATGCTGACTATGTGATCTGAACAATGACCGAGTCAACCAATGCAGAGAATTGAAGCCCCTTGCAAATAGTCTTTTAATAGTCTCTTCTCTCCCTCAAAAACTTCTCTCAAACCAAGAGAAGATCACACGCACCTATTTCCGGATTTGTTTGCACTTTCACCATATGATTAAGTGCGTGCACCTCCCCAAACTAAGAGAGGCAAGAGCTGCATTGAGTTTACACTCCACCAAAGAGGTGGACACACCTAAGCCAACAATACGGAAATGGAAGCAGAAGACAACTTTTTCTACACCATACCCTTTCCAGACATCCACATCAGGAACAACGAGTAGTGTATAATCTCACATTATCTACTCCGTTGGCTCAATGATACCATGCACCATTTGCACGGGCCAAAATCACACTCTAAATTCATGCCCACTAATGGAAACATTCAGGCACCTCTGTGGCAGACACAATTTCTGACTACCGAAAATCGACCATCCTAGCGGGGAACCCAACCGTGCGCTCATACAGAATCCCATTATAGAGATTCTTCCCCCACCAAACGCTAATGACACAATCCACCATATACAATTTGTATCAGCACATATTGGTGTTAGGATTAATGTCCTGTCCTAGTCCCAGGATTTCCATCTCGTTTCTGTCACAAAAGACCAAGTTACCTTGCGCTTTTGCATAGATTTCAACGAAATCCCAAATTTACATGCCGCCATCGAACTCCTTGATGACACCCAACCTCTAGAGCAATGCCTAGTACAACTAGAGCTTGTCTACGAAAATCGACGACAGTCACTGCAACTCAACGAGGCCCACAAGAAAAGAGTAAAAGCATTATTTGACCACCACATCACCCCTCGCTCATTCACCGAGGGAGAATTAATCCTTTGCTATGATGTCGCAAAAGAGGCCCTAGGGCCAGGAAAGTTCAAAACCTTGTGGAAAGGACCCTACATCATTAAACATTGCCTCCGACAGGGGGCATACATCTTGACGAAACCGGACGGGACCTACCTCAGTAACCCCATCAATGGCCTTTACCTCAAGAAATTATACCCATGAGGGCCAGGACGACCCTTCCCTAGAGTGTTCATACAATAACCTAACCACTCAAAATTTTTTACCCAAAGACTTATTTAAAAATGCTCAAAGTATCACCATGGATCACCAATATGAACCCTATTTCGGATTTGCTGACGGAGCATCAATATGGTCTCGAATTTTAGCCGCAGCTACCTGGGTCATTTACCAACCTCACCGATCGCCACTCTACTCAAACGGTGTGTACATCAGTTCAGCAAAAAATAATCAGGCAGAATATGACGCCATCATTAGACTTATGTGTGACGCCATCCATCAGGGCATACGCCATATGCATGTCTACCTCGATTCACAGTTAGTAGTGTCGTATTTAAACCAAACATTTGAGACAAGAGATACACATCTGTTTAGAAAATATTTATGTGCCAAAAGATTAAGCAGACAATTTGAGTATATCACATTTACACATGTACCAAGGAGTCAAAACCAAATATATGATCGCATATCTAAAAATATCCTAAACTGGAATGCATCTCGAATAAACCATCATACTTAAAACCAAAAATATAGATATTTGTCATCGTAACAGAACACATAAACCGAAACAGGTGATACATCATGTAGAGCCGCAAAAAATATCTCTCATATATATATATATATATATATATATATATATATATATATATATATATATAAATATGTGTATCTGAGTACAAAAAATAATTTCGTTGGCCCATTGGCCAACCCAAAGATACAAAAGTCGTCAAAAAATCAGGGAAGCATCCTCATAACGGGTGCTTTCCCTATGTACAAAACTGCTCTATGGGGGTGCACCATCAAGAGGGGCACCTAGACTCACCACCGGCCCTGCCATCACTCGAGTTTGCTGCCGTGTAAATCGCAATCAATACCATCCGACATAGAGTCTTCTAGTAGTCCCCTCGCAAACCATCACAATACATTGACCAAACTCCCTCGAAGTCATCCACAGAAACCCGAGTGTAGTATCCCCCGTCGGGGCGTCCACTGACTCGTGTCGGCCAAGAACAGACACCTAAGCTGTCAATTCTGCAATGTGAGCCTTTGTCGTGTCAGCACGATCTCGCTTGGCCGCAACCTCCCCAATAGCCTAGATGTTACCCTCCCCAGAAGGGCCAGCACCACCACTTGGTCCACCTACATCACCTCCTCCCTGACCACCCCAAGGTCGTTGCGGAGGATTGCGGCCCACCAGTCGAGCCATGGGGCGACCCACCTCGCCAACATCTGCACGAGTAACCAAAATGATGTCAATGTCACTAACAAAAACACATAAGTACATATATACTAAAATAAATATAGAAAACATATAAAACATACCTGTAGGCCCCCAAACATAACCAAAAGGAAGACCCATGTCTAAATTTCCCTGGAAGTCCATTCCCGCATACGGGTATGGAAAGAACATCTGTGGGTTGGCCTCAAACCAGGCCTCTGTCATGGTGTTCCAATAACACCCCACCATACCACCACTGTCTCGCAGCATCACCAGATCCCACCTCCTCATACGTGGCTCCCGTGGCCCCCCAATAGGCACCACCACTATTGGCCTCAACAACACTACCCTCTCATACATGATGTTGCACAAGATACTAGCGTACGCAAATGACTTAGATCCATGTTGGACCTTTTTCAATTGTGACACCATACCATCAAAACAAAAGTGGGAAAAGTCGAAAAAATGCTCGGACCTCAACCGATGCAAAACTCCAACCTGTGGGTCGGACGCCCAATGTAGAGAAAACAACCCCACGAGTCGCACGATCACTGCCAGAGCACACTCCTCTGCCACATCTATAATTCATGCAATGTTGATGCATCCCTCTATAAGAGGCACCCCACCGCAATGCCGCCTCCAGAATCTATTCAGGTCCACTCTCCCTGTAGGGAGTGGATACTGTTGTGCTCAACTTAGTGTTCCTAAATTGAGGTCATAAATTATCAACCAGGGTTAGTAAACTGCTGAAGTGTGGTGCACTATATGTGCCTAGGTATCTGTTTCTCACTACGTTGTGTTTAGTGTTTTTATGATGTTTTTGGTTTTATGGTTTTATGTCAAGAAGGAAAAGAACTAAGTGTTGGTAAAGAGAAGTGAATGGTTACACTAAAACAGAGCAAAACCTATTCTAAACTGTGTATGACACTAAAGAACAGAAAATGCAAAGTTCAGAAAGTCAATTGAACTAGGAATGAAACGAGACTAAGTTACTTATCTAAATCATATGAAAAAATCTCCTCAGGTATTAGGGGCCCTCTACCACTGGAGTAGCACGCAAATCTACTCAAGATTGACTCAGCTCGTGCAATAAAATGATGTCTCTTTCATTAAAGGAGAAATTATTCAAAACAGAGTATTTACGGTCTTCAAAGATCTAGGCAACAAAACAAAATCTAACCAACAATTTCTCGGTCTCCCGAGTTATACTTATAATGAAATTACATAACTACTCTTGAGAAAAATAGGGATAAGTGTCTTTCCCACTTCTAATCAAATTAAAACTCTTATTAACAATCTTGTGCTTTACTATAGACATCTGTCGAGTCCGTGTTTTGATAGGAAACTGCTTCTCCTCTACGTGCATAGCCACTTGGAGACTTTAACTCAGACTTCATGGGGAGCAAGAGATGATGGGGAAGTGTTGTGGATTTCACCCATATGCCTTTTTCTTTGCAGTGACACCTGGAACCTACGTAAACATGAGGATGGCTGCAGAACAGACGACTGGCTACGGAATGCCTGTATTCTGTAGCCGAGTCTTAGTCAAAAATTACTACACCAACAAAATCATGAAAATATAACAAGCTAGCCATTATATAAATTCTTAAAGCAAATTTAATTAATATTATTGATCATTTAAGCCTGTAATTGATGAGGGACAAAGAAAATGAAGTAGAATGTGGTGAAAGAGAAGAACATCTTTGAGGCTCAACAGATACCTCAGTGCCTTGCCCTAAGGCATTAACCCAATCACAAAATCTATATCTGTCTCAAGATGGATGATCAAGTTCGTACCACGCAACACGAACATGTTGCACCTCCTACGCCAATGCTAAATAATGTACCGTAGTAATTGGTCCTACGACCGAAGAAACTCATTCTCAACAAATTTTAGAAGGCCCCATAGCACCAACTGACAATGCGCCCCTATATCAACAACTAAATTGGTTCGGATCTCGGGCCAGTCCCACTCCCTCCACACTAACCTATAATCAACACAAATACCCATTAGTATAGAGAAAAAACCCAAAAATAGACAAAAAACAAATTATTTTGTCATCTCGGCCTTTGCATGCTTATCCCTCAAACAGACGCACTTAGCGTGCGCCTATATTTGACACAAGCGCACCTAAGGCGTGCTAGAATTGGGGAACAGAGCGCCCTCGCACACTTATTCCCTGAAATTGCACGTAATGAAGGTGCACTTTTTCCTAGATCGCCCGCGCAATCTAGGGCAAAATTTAATCAAAATCTGTACAAACCTAGTCTGTACGAACCCCTGCACCATCAAGCTATAAAAAATTAAGTGCAGGACGTCATGAAGGTTACCTGGGCATAGTATCGCTAGTACCTGGTGCTCTGGTTGACTGCAACAACAAGAAATGCTACGTAGAGTCCTCTGACCTCTAAAAACTCAACAAGTACAAATGAATTGAATCAGGGCCATATTCACCTATTTATCACCCTTTTCAAAAACTTCAAAGGGCCATAACGAGAGATCAGAAGGTCCATTCTGCGAACTGTAAGTTGCACCGTAATCAGCACTCCATGATGAACAGAAGCGATGCCACACATTCGCATTGCAGAAAAATTAATTTTTCAGCACCGGCATGTATGCCCTCTCTCATCTTCCTTTTTAAAAAGCTCATGAATTTCAATAATATTTGATGAAGAAGATGCTTTCACTTGAGGTAGTTGGTTTTGCAGGAAAAACTCGCAAACCATCCACAACATTATCTCCTGAAAGTTCCAGAGCAGGTATCATTCTACCCCTAGCATGATAGAGTCCCAGAAAACTTTGCATATCCTGACATCATCTCTCCATCAGAAATAAACCATAGGGTCTTCATCTCTGACCATGTTTATCATCGCCTCACCCTACATGTGATAAACATCTATTTTGGTCAGTAGAGCCTCCCCTCCATGGTGCTCATCACCCACAGTAGACCATATATCACAACATAAGTGATGCCATGACCATACCACTTCAGTCCGAGAAGCACCTTATACCCATCCATTCATCATGCATAAGGTTAAGTTTACCATACAAACTGAACCCCCTTCCCAGACGACCAGGTTGTACAATTAGATAAAGAGCGCATCACCGTGCCTTGCATTTGTCCCACCATACCTCCACCAGCACAATCCCATCTGTGATACTTTTTCATCTGCTTCATCAACCCCACACATGAGACCAACCAATGGGACCCCCACCCTCAACAAAACACCTTCCTCACACCATCAGTGAGTGAACAAATTCATGTTTTATGGTATCCGTCTTTGTGTTTTGTACAAACCAAACCCTATTATTTTATTCTTTTGGTAAGTGTACAAAGACTGGAAATGGTGCACTTCGTCCCTCCACCCTCTCATTTCATTTTTTCCACCATGGCAGCAGTCCCTAAACACCCTTGGTCAGAGTATTTCACCCCCATGCACAAACCATCACGACATTCATAGCCGGTTTACACCCACCCTGGAAGTCCTACCGACTCCAAGGATTTCCCCTTCAGAAATAACTATCACTATTTCCAAGCTGCTGAAGTATACTCCAACCTCGGGCCACTGAATCCCCATCATCAGTTTTTAGTCACCCCTTGCCAACATTCCTATGTTAAACCCACCACATCGAGGTCCCAGATCCCTCATATCGACGACCCCTCATTTAGTTGAGGCTTCCTCTTTGTCGACTTCAACACCTACATTCCAAAAAGGAAGCGGTACCTTGGATCACCCCTCTCTATACAAGGGGCATCCTCGAGTGGCACTGTGGGAGACATCATTGTCCACAGATGTAATTGATCCTCTTGACATTCGACTACGACAAAAGCTCTCATGTCAAGATGGTATCATACCTCACAACCATTGCACTTTGATCAGATCCGTCAAAGACTCGTGCCTCCATAAGCGTCTATGTCAACAATGCCTACACAAGAAGGTCCCATCCAACACCAATCTGTACAATGCGCAGCTATATGCCATACCAAGTTTACGCATATGGGTATCACATTCCACCTATTTTCAAAGAAAAAATGCCCCTGAGAGCATTAACAGTCATCGTCAACAACTGCCAAAATCACTACCATAGTTGTGACATAGACAGAATATACAATCTGTTAATTTTCTTTAACTAGCCATAGCATCACGAGCATGGGACATGCCTGCCTTGTTGAAATTTTTTATATATTGTTAATTGTACTTGCTTGCAGGGATCCCTTAGGCCATGATCATTCTTGGAAACGGTGCAGGGTGTTTTCAATTCCAAATCTTCACACAGGTCTATCTCTCTCACTCTACGCACGATACAAAAAATAAACTATAATGTATTTCGGCTATACAGTTCTTCCTAGACCTCACACATTAGGGGGAAACTGTTAACACTGGAAAATTGTACAGTAGAAGATGACATTAATTAATGTCAAGCCAAAGGATTTATATGGCTGGAAGACATTACAGAATCTAGAAAGTATTTTAAAATCTCAAATGTTTGAGGAAAATCAAATTTGAACTAGTCTTAAATGCTATTTGCGCGCATTGTCCTTCGAGAAGAGTGCCTTCTGTGTGCCTTTTTTCCCCATATCCACGCATTCCTGAGAGTGGTGAAATGTCACTATCCGAGACCACACAAAGCAAAGGAAAAGTCGCTCCTTACTTGAAGCCGCCTAAGGACAGCCACCAATTCCTCCTTAGACACTATGTGAGCACACAATATTTGGAGCACACAAAGGAATCATACCCCTCTCTTGGGTCACCATCCTCCATGTACCAATAGAGGGAAGGAGGATTTGAAATCTCCTATATAAATCCACCATGAGATGAAGAATGGGTGCTCACATTGTTATGCTGGCCAAAATTGCCCAAGAAATACCAGCAGTGTGTGACTCGAAGCTGAATATAGAGGGAATTCCCTTTTTAGCCACCCAACAAGTTCATTCCACACAGTAGAGAGAGAGGGATATTGCACTAAGGCAAGCTTGGGATAAAAACATCCTTGCATCGAGACCTAGAACCATTGTCTAGGGGCCCTTTGGAGAGAGAGTAAAGTATCACTCTTCTTACTACCAGCGCTCAATAAGAGGGACCTAGAGCCACCGTTTGCATTATTGTGTCGTTTGAATCATTTAGAGCTTCTATTTATTTATGTTTAGTTTTACTTTAGTTTTTAGATTACATTTGCATGTTTTTATTTTATATAGTATGCTTATTGACTCAACTTATTTCTGCTTGTTACCAATAGTTTAATGGAGTAAACCACACCCCTTAAACTGGTGTGATTTAGTACATACGTGCACCAAACGCACCACAACAGTCATGAAAAAACTTCTGAAGAAAGAACAACGAGGCGTAATTACACAATTATTCTCACTAGAAGTTCCAATATCAAAATCATATATTTCTCCAGATCTCCAAAAAGTCTTGGAAAATCATTCCAAGGTGTTTGATAATCCCAAAAGACTCCCACCTATTCATGATCATGATCACGCTATTCATTTGATTCCAGGAAGTGTTCCTCCAAACATCAGGCCTTATAGATATCCTTATGTCCAAAAGAGCAAAATTGAATGTATGATTGTAAAAATGTTAAAGGCTGGTATAATTCAACCTAGTCAAAGTTCTTTCTCTGCTCAAGTAGTATTGGTGCACAAGAAGGATGGATCATGGCACATGTGTCCGAATTATAGGCAACTCAATAAGCTCACTATTAAATATAAATTTCCCATTCCTGTGATTGATTAATTATTGGATGAATTACATCGCGTTGTTTATTTTACCAAGTTGGATCTTCGTTCAGGATATCATCAAATTAGAATGAAGACTGAAGATATTTCGAAAACATCATTTCGAACACATGAGGTTCATTATGAATTTTTGGTCATGCCTTTTCGCCTTACCAATGCACCTTCTACATTTCAAGGGTTGATGAATTCCATTTTCAAACCCTTCCTTAGAAAAATTGCGCTAGTATTTTTTGATGACATACTAATCTACAACAAGTCTTGGAAGGATCATGTTCAACATGTTGACATGGTGCTCAAACTATTGGAGGAGAAACAATTATATGGAACAACATCCAAATGTTTCTTTGGAGTACAATAGGTGGAATATCTGGGTCATATTGTATCTCACAAGGGTGTTAAGGTAGACCCTAAAAAAATTAAAGCCATTAAGGAATAGAAAGTCCCCAATAACCATAAATAAGTTGCGAGGATTTCTCGGGTTAACACGGTATTATTGCAAGTTTTTTAAGAATTATGGAAGAATGGCAACACCTCTAACAACATTATTGAAGAAAGATGCATTTTCATGGACTCTTGAAGCAACTAAGGCCTTTGAACATCTTAAAGAGGCAATGTGCCTAACACCGGTCTAAGTTACGCCAGACTTCACAAAAACCTTTATTATGGAATGTGATGCCTCGGGAAATGAAATTGGTGTTGTTTTAATGCAAGAAGGAAGACCCATTGCTTTTGAAAGTCGTCCAATCAAAGGAAAGTATTTACAAAAAGTATTTATGAGAAGGAAATCTTGGCAATACTACATGCACTAAAGAAATGGTGACCTTACCTAATGGGAAGGCACTTCAAGGTAAAAATTGATCATGGTAGTCTTAAATTTTTTTTGGAGCAAAGACTATATTCAAAAGAGCAGCAAAAATGGGTCACAAAGATGTTGGGTTATGACTTCGAAATCATCTGTAAAAAGGGAAGTTAAAAGTTGTTGCAGATGCACTCTCAAGAAAGGATGAAGAGGTGGAAGCATTTCTTTGTGCAATTTCTATTATCCAACCAGATTGGATAACCGAAGCAAGGGATGAATGGAAGAAGGATGAAGAAGTTTGGAAACTCATTCAAAAATTGAAGCAAGATCCTAGTACATATGATACATTTAGTTGGAAAAATGATTCCTTATGGTAAAAATATCACTTATATCTTTGTAATAATTTCCAACTAAAACAAAAGATTCTTTTGGAATTGCACACTTCTCCTTTAGGAGGACACTCAAGATTTTAAAAAACTTACCACAAGGTGAAGAAATAATTTTTTGGGGATGGCCTTATATCTGATATTCAAAAGTTAGTGGCAGAATGTTTGGTTTTCCAGCAAAATAAAGTTGAG
The DNA here is from genome assembly GCA_034641835.2 of Pinus albicaulis. Classification (NCBI taxonomy): domain Eukaryota; kingdom Viridiplantae; phylum Streptophyta; class Pinopsida; order Pinales; family Pinaceae; genus Pinus; species Pinus albicaulis. Next base: position 1,172,570,967 of record CM076577.1, read on the forward strand.
AAAATTAAGACCCCGGGTCTTCTACAGCCTTTATCCATTCCAAATCAACGCTGGGAGGACATTTCAATGTATTTTATCATAGGTTTACCAAAGTCTTAAGGAAAGAGTATCATCATGGTGGTAGTTGATAGAATTACCTAGTATGCACACTTTTGTGCATTATCTCATCCATTTAAATCAAGTACAGTTGCTACTATATTTATGGAAACAATTCAAAATCTACATGGAAACCTAAAGATTATGGTAAGCGACAGAGATCCCATTTTTACTGGAAATTTTTGGACGGAAATATTTTCTTGTTTGCGTGCCCAACTATCTCATACCTCATATTATCATCCTCAATATGATGGTCAAACTGAGATAGTGAACAAATGTTTGGAAGGATATCTTTGTTGTTTTGTATCTGATAAACAAACATAATGGGTCAAGTGGTTACCTTTGTCTAAATAGTGGTATAAAAATTCCTTCCATACTACAACAAAAATTACCCCATTTATGGAACTTTATGGATTTCATCCACCGTCCATCACATCATCTTTAAGAGAAAATTTTAAGGTGCAAGCAGTGGAAGATCACATCGAGCATCAACAACAAGTTCTCCAACTCTTAAAGGATAACCTCAGTTTGGCACAAAATCGAATGAAACAACATGCAAATCAACATCGCAGTGAGAGAAGTTTTGATGTAGGAGACTGGGTATTTTTACGGCTACAACCATACAAATAAATTTCCCTCAAGCAAGCTAAGAAGGATCATAAATTATTGCCAAAATACTATGGTCCTTACAAGGTGTTGAAAAATATTGGTACTATGGCATAAAAATTGGAGCTTCCTGCTTTTTCGTGAGTGCATCCATTTTTCCATGTTTTATGCTTAAAGAAGGTTATAGGTGACAAACTTCCAGTTCAAACAATATTTCCAGAACTTGATGAGGAAGGAAAAATCATATTGGAACATGAAACGATCACGGAAACAAGAACTCGATAGCTACGAAATCGATCAATTCAGAGTATCTCATCAAGTGGAAGAACTTACCCACTGAAGATTCTACATGGGAGGATGAGAAATTTATACAGAAGCATCCAAAGTTACTCAATCATTTAGGAAAACACTTTTTTGAAGGAGAGGGGCATGTTAGGTTCCCATACTACTAGGGTTGTTCCTTATTGTTATTAGTGTAGCCCCCTTATTGTTATTTTTGTACCCCTGTAACCCCCATATTTTTATTATTGTTCCCTTACATTATTATTGCTAGGTTGACTAGGATTATATTGTGACCCCATGGACCCCTATATATAGAAGGAGGTTTTTTCATTTTTATCATCCAAGAATTGTTATTTTATGTAATGTATTGGAGGTTTCCCCCTCGAAGTGGTTGATTTCTAAGGTGTTGATCTCTCTTTTCTTCTATTTTTGGAGCTAGTTTCATAACAGGTGTATTAAAATTTTGGTGCAGCCGAATGGAGTTGACCCCGATACCTCTTGCACAGCACGTGGATGTCTTAACCATCTCTACTAACGGAGTTTCTTAACAATTATGGTCCATGTCCAAGGGCTACCACTCGACAGTAACGAATTAACTGCCAGCCTTCTGAATATTGCGTTCACATGGCAGGTTTCTATTGATTTTAATGGAATGTATTATTTTTTCTATGCTAAGTATCCAAACAGTAATTAAAATGTGTGCATAAGGTTCTCTGAAGTTTGCAGGTGAAACAATTGATTTTAACTTAGTTAAACATATTTTTGTGTGAGGTTAAAGCACGTACATTGCTTATAAAACACTATATAGCAATAAATAATAGGGAATTAAACATCAAATGTAATAGTACTCAGCAAATTTGATGAAGCAATTCACCCCTCCTAGGCTACATATGCTGGTCCAACTCCCAATGGCATGTCTCTCATATCTTATTGCTAAAAAATGATAGGTACATGTGAATCAAAGCCTCAAATGGATGTGCTCTCTATAAAAACAGCTTCAAAATAATTGAATTAGCCAGGAATGACTATTCATTTGCAGAAAACAGAGAATGGATGCCCAATACATTGAAAACACCCTAGTGGCCCTCGTGGCTCCTTGACTTATCCTGAAGCTAAATCTTCACACGATGACCTTTGATGGCTCTGAAACATCTTCCAATGTGTTCATCATGTCTAGAATACCTAAAATTGACTATTCATGCATCAAAATTAGTCGAATATCCAAGGAATTATGGCCAAAATAGTAAACTACCCAATATCCCTTAAAAAAATCCACTAAATGTGGAGAACTCTAAATAATCTCGACAGAATTGGCTCTGACCGCTAAATTTGGTGGCGCGCTCCATAAATGGCGACGGTTATCTCTGGCATTAATTGTAATGTCGGGGAGTGGTCACATTGTGCTCCACCGAAATCATCAAACTAACCACTGTGTAAACCATTGGATTAAATGCCACCTTAAATCACCGTGGTCACATGCTCATTTAAACCCACGCAGATAATGTTTGTGGTAACTGCCGAAAGGTGCTAGGCTCTTGTCATGGGCATTAGGTTCTATGAAGCGGGGGCTGGCCCTTAGGGGCTAGCCCCCTTTGCCACTAGCGGTAAAACTTTTGAAATTTAAATATACATTGTTTCCCATCCATGTTAAGAACCACTCATGGTTGGAATGGTTGGGCACTCTCCACGCGGACGGGAGGTCATGTGTTCCATTCCCGCGGACTCCAAATTTTTTCCATAACCACTAACCTCTAGTCTGGGGCCACGTGGCAGCCTCCGGGCAGGGCACATGGTGCCCACTGATAGGCCCTCCAAACTTTAATATAAAAATATGTTTTCCAAATATTTTTTTTTCAACATTTTCTTATAAATTCAAAATGAGTCAAAGGTCTAGTTTTGGGAGTTTACTGGGCTTTTCAAATCTTCATAACTTATGCATAGGACCTTTGTTTTGCAAAATGTTCATGGTGCTAGAATCGCAGCGACGAGACCTTTCCGGTCGCTTAGGTTGCAAACATTTTTTATCACTTTAATTTTTTAGCATTTTTGAACTATGGACATGAGCTCCTAATCACACCTCCCCACTGGGAAGCTTTTGGACCCCAAAATCTCTCTGGACTACTGAACATGAAGATCAGGAGACTGTGTCCCAACTCTTCCAATCTTAATCCACTGAAATTTCCCTGATTTCATTAATTGGAGCTTTTCATGAAACGACAATTTTTTCCTTGATTGCGTTGACCAACCATTGCCGACTTTGACCTTGTCATGCTACAAATTTTTGAAACTTGCAGAATAGAAGCTTAACTTTTTAGTAAACAAATTGTTTCTACGTTGGTCTATAATCAAAGGAAACTGAAAATTACTTTCACCTTACACCCTATCCTTATGGCGATTTTTTGCTAAATTAGCCTTGTACTTGTGTCGATTTCTGGCCAAGTTTCCTCGCCATTGTACCATGCCTTTCTGAAACTAGCAATGATCATTGCTTAACTTTGTGCCTTCTTTGATATGTTTCTTTTCCCTCTCTTGGACCTTTGCAACTTCTTGCACTGAACTTTGTTTTCAGCACCGTTCAACACCAAATACGATTGCTGCAACTGCTTGTCATATTCTTTCAAAGACAACCTGCTTTCAAACTGAAACAACTCATTATTTACATCAAAATTTACATGAAAAGGATTATGTAAAACTTCTCTTTGCTTAATCATCATCAATGTCAAGTTTTGACTTGCATTGACGAGCCTCTTCAACTACCCTACATTCACTAAAGAAGAGTCTATTTTTTTTTTATGAGCTCTCACAATGTACTCCTTTCCATCCTTGAATAAATGGTACTTGTTCTCATGGCGATGGAAGATAGCTTTCTTGTCATACAAGTAAGGACTGCCCAACACCATACCTGTAATATCAAGTAGAACAACATCTAATACAACTGTGTTGATAAAATGTGATGATATTGCAAAGCGCAACATCCACTTCTTTGAAACCTATAAATTTGCATCCTTACAAATCCAACCAAGAGCATATGGTTTCGGATGTGGAATGGTCTCAAGGTTTAGCTTCTTGACTAAGTCTTCAAAAATAAGATTCGTTTGCGACCCACTGTCAAATAGTGTGTATAATTTGGTATGTTTGGAAATGACCCTCGCATGAAATAGTTCAATTCTATTCTCTTCACTTGGAGCTTCTATGTGACAGTTAGAAATACTAAAACTGGGTTCATTTACAATCTCTTTCCCGTTCAAGTTCTTTAGTGCCATATCTATGATTTTTGTTTCATCTCTTGATTCTGACCCTAGGTCTTGTTTATTTATTGCAACTATCTTGCCTTTCTCCTTTGCTTTATCTTTGGCTTTAAAAATTTCTAGTTTCAACTCTGGATGAAGTTTCCAACAATGGTCCTCATCATGGCTAGTTTTAGAACAGTTTTTGCAGAAAAATTTTCCCTTCTCTTTTCTAGAATTTTCATTTCTCTTTTTCTTCCATTTGTCTTTAAACTCACTTTCCTCATTCCCATCTAAGTTTTGTTCTCCCTTTTCCTCTAAATGTGTGGCTTGAACACAAACCTCATCTAAGCTTGTAGGGTTAAAAATGAGAATGGAATGTCTTAGGTAAGTATCTAAACCTCCTATATACTTGAGTAAAGTGTCTTGGCTATGCAAATCTACTCCTAGTAAAAGAGCTCTTCTTCTAAATTCTTGGGTATGAAGTTGAACATTTTTTCCTTTCAATTGTTTAAAATTTTTCTAGTCCATTTTGGCTTTCTACATCTGAGCTAATGGATAAAACGGTTGTTTTATTGCATAAATGAAATCAGACCATGATCAGATAATCTTAACATATTTCTTGATCTCCTCCTTTGTCTTGGCTTCCCACCAAACAAGATTTGGACCTTCCATTCTCAATGAAGCTAGCTGAATTTTGGTTTTGTCATCATGAAAATTTTGAATTCTAAAATAAACCTCTAATTGCCTAATCCAATTATCTAGCTTTTCTGCATTAACTTCACCATCAAAATTTGGCAATTCAAACTAAACATCAAGTTTAAGAAAAGGACTTTTACCCGTGTTCTTGACTTTGTGAGAATGAAGTACTGAAGATGATGTAGAGGTTGATGAAGATGAATATGAGGGTGATGATGGAGACTTTCCACTGTCTCCATTTCCTCCATTACCCTTCTTGTATTTATCCTCATCATTATGGAATCCTGACGATCATTCTCCTTCCTTGTGAAGTTTGGACCCTTCTCCTTCAAGTTTTTCATTTCTTTCTTGATAAAGAACTCTCACCATTTCAGCAAAGTCAAGGAATACTTTTCTAAACACTCTTTCTTTCTCCTTGGGATCAACTTCTTCATGGATTTCTCCTTCCCTTGAAGTCATGCTTATGGCTTCTTCTTCTTCTCTTTGAGGTGAAATTGAAGGTGGAGATAATGGCACTGTTGCCCTCCTTGGCTGTGGATTACTTAAGGTCTTCGGTAATTGACCTTCTCCTCTCTTAAGCTTAATCCTAGTAAGCATTAAAAACCTTGCAAACTGTAACATAAACTTTGCACAATAACAATACAGAGAGTAAAACTCTAGCTCTGATACCAACTTGATATGAATGGAATATATTAGTTTTGCTATGCTAAGTATTCAAATAGTAATTAAAATGCGTGCATAAGGTTCTCTAAAGTCTGTAGGTGAAACAAATGATTTTAACTTAGTTAAAAAGATTTCTGTGTGAGGTTAAAGCATGTAAATTTCTTATAAAGCACTATAAAATAGTAAATAACAGAGAATTAAACATCACATGTAATAGTACTCAGCAAATTTGATGAAGCATTTCATCCCTCCTAGGATACATCTGCTGGTCCAGCTCCTAATGGCATGTCCCTCATATCTTATTTCTCAAAAATGATAAGTACATCTGAATAAAAGCCTCAAATGGCTATTATCTCTCTAAAAAAAGCTTCAAAATGCTTTAATTAGCCAAGAATGACTATTCATTTACAGAAAACAGAGAATGGATGCCCAATACACTGAAAACACCCTAGTGGCCCTCGTGGCTCCTTGACCTCTCCTGAAGCTAAACCTCCCCAAAATGACCTTTGATTGCTTTGAAACCTCTGCCAATGTATTCATCATATCAATAATACCCAAAATTGACTATTCATGTATCAAAATTGGTCGAATATCCAAGGAGTTATGGCCAAAACAGTAAACTGCCCAATATCCCTTAAAACTCCACTAAATGTGGAGAAATCTAGATAAGCCCAACAGAACTGGCTCTCACCGCTAACTTTGGTGGCGCGCTCCATAAATGGCAGTGGTTATCTGTGTCATTAATTGTAATGTCGAGGAGTGGTAACATTGTGCTCCGTTGAAACCGTCAAACTAACCACCGTGTAAATCGTTGGATTAAATGTTGCCTTAAATCATTGTGGTCACATGCTCCTTTAAACCCGTGCAGATAATGTTTGTGGTAATCGCCGGAAGGTTCTAGGCTCTGTTCATAGGTGTTAGGTTCTATGAATTAGGGGATGGCCCTTAGTGGCTAGCCCCCTTTGCCACCAGCGATAAAACTTTTGAAATTTAAATATATGTTGCCGCCCATCCATGTTAAGAACCACTTGTGGCCCAAACGGTTGGGCCCTCTACATGCGAACGGAAGGTCGTGTGTTTTATTCCTGCTGACTCCAAATTTTTTCCATAACCACTAACCTCTGGTCTGGGACCACGTGGTAGCCTCCAGGTAGGCCACATGGCACCCGCTAATAGGCCCTCCAAACTTTAATATAAAAATATTTTTGCCAATTTTTTTTCAACATTTTCATATAAAGTCAAAATGAGTCAAAGGTCTAAGCTTTGGAGTTTACTGGGCTTTTCAAACCTTCATAAATTATGGATATGACCTCATTTTTTCAAACTGTTCATGGCGCCAGAATTGCACCAACAAGACCTTTATGGTCGCTCAGGTTGCAAACATTTTTTTAGCACTTTCATTTTTTAGCATTTTTGAACTATGGACATGATCCCCTGATCACACCTCCCCATTGGGAAGCTTTTGGACCCCAGAATCTCTCTGGACTACTGAGTATGAATATTAGGAGACTGTGTCCCCACTCTTCCAATCTTAATCCACTAAAATCTCCCTGATTTCATTAATTGGAGCTTTTCATGAAACACAAAATTTTTCCTTGATTCTGTTGACCAACTGTTGCTAACTTTGACCTTGTCATGCTGCACGTTTTCGAAACTTGCAGAACAACAACTTAACTTTGCAATAAACATTTTGTTTCTAAATTGGTCTATAATCAAAGGAAACTAAAAATGACTTTCACCTTGCATCTTGTCCTTATGGCGATTATTTGTTGAATTAGCCTTGTACTTGTGTTGATTTCTAACCAAGTTTCCTCGCCATTGTACCATGCCTTTCTAAAACCAGCAATGATCATTGCTGAACTTTGTGCCTTCTTTTTTATGTTTCTTTACCCTCTCTTGGACCTTTGCAACTTCTTTCACTAACACTTTGTTTTCAGCACCGTTCGACACCAAAGACGATTGTTGCAATTGCTTGTCATATTCTTTCAAAGACAACCTTCTTTCAAACTGAAACAAATCATTATTTACATCAGCATTTACATGAAAAGGATTATGTAAAACTTCTCTTTGCTTAATCATCATCAATGTCAAGTTTTGACTTGCATTGAAGAGTCTCTTCATCTGCCCTGCATTCACTAAAGAAGAGTCTATTTTTTTTTTATGAGCTCTCACAATGTACTCCTTGCCATCCTTGAATAAATGGTACTTGTTCTCATGGCGATGGAAGATAGCTTTCCTGTCATACAAGTAAGGACTGCCCAACACCATACCTATAATATCAAGCGGAACAACATCTAATTCAACTGTGTCAATAAAATGTGTTGTTATTGCAAAGCACAACTTGCACTTTTTTGAAACCTGTAAATTTGCATCCTTACAAATCCAACCAAGAGGATATGGCTTCGGATGTGGAATGGTCTCAAGATTTAGTTTCTTGACTAAGTCTTCAAAAATAAGGTTCGCTTGCGACCCACTGTCAAATAGTGTGTCAACTTTGGTATGTTTGGAAATGACCCTCACATGAAACAGTTCAATTCACTTCTCTTCACTTGGAGCTTCTATGTGACAGTTAGAAATACTAAAACTGGGTTCATTTACAATCTCTTTCCCATTCAAGTTCTTTAGTGCCATAGCTATGATTTTTGTTTCATCTCCTGATTCTGACCCTAGGTCTTGTTCAGCTATTGCAACTGTCTTTCCTTTCTCCTTGGCTTTATCTTTAGCTTTAAAACTTTCTGGTTTCAACTTTGGATGAAGTTTCCAACAATGGTCCTCATCATGGCTAGTTTTAGAACAGTGTTTGCAGAAAAATTTTCCCTTCTCTTTTCTAGAATTTTCATTTCTCTTTTTCTTCCATTTTCCTTTAAACTCACTTTCCTCATTCCCATCTAAGCTTTTTTTTCCCCCTGCCTCTAAATGTGTGGCTTGAACACAAACCTCATCTAAGATTGTAGGGTTAAACATGAGAATGGTATGTTTTAGGTAAGTATGTAAACCTCCTATATACTTGAGTAAAGTGTCTTGGCTATGAAAATCTACTCCTAGTATAAGAGCTCTTCTTCTAAATTCTTGGGTATAAACTTGAACATTTTGTCCTTTCAATTGTTTAAAATGTTTCCAGTTCATTATGGCTTTCTACATGTGAGCTAATGGATAAAACTGTTGTTTTATTGCATAAATGAAATCAAACCATGATAAGATAATATTACCATATTTCTTGATCTCCTCCTCTGTCTTGGCTTCTAACCAAACAAGATATGCACATTCCATTCTCAATGAAGCTAGCTGAATTTTTGTTTCGTCGTCATGAAAATTTTTATTTCTCAAATAGACCTCTAATTGCCTAATCCAATTATCTAGCTTTTCTGCATTTACTTCACCATCAAAATTTGGAAATTAAAACTTAACATCAAGTCTCATAAAAGGAATTTTACCTGTGTTCTTGACTTTTTGAGAATTATGTACTGAAGATGATGTAGAGGTTGATGAAGATGAAGACGAGGGTGATGATGGCAACTTTCCACTGTCTCTATTTCCTCCATTACCCTTCTTGGATTTATCCTCATCATTATGGCCTCCTGACATTCCTTCTCCTTCCTTGTGAAGTTTGGACCCTTCTCCTTAAAGTTTTTCATTTCTTTCTTGATAAAGAACTCTCACCATTTCAGTCAAGTCAAGGAATGCTTTTCTAAACACTATTTCTTCCTCCTTGGGATCAACTTCTTCATGGATTTCTCCTTCCCTTGAAGTCATGCATATGGCTTCTTCTTCTTCTCTTTGAGGTGAAATTGAAGTTTGGATAATGGCACTCTTTCCCTCCTTGGCCATGGATTACTTAAAGTCTTCGCCAATTGACCTTCTCCTCTCTTAGCTTCAGCCTAGTAAGCATTAAAACCTTGCAAACTGTTAAACAAACTTTTCACAATAACAATACAAAGAGTAAAACTATAGCTCTGATACCAACTTGATCTGAAAGGAATGTATTATTTTTTCTATGCTAAGTATTCAAACAATAATTAAAATGAGTGCATAAGTTTCTCTAAATTTTGCAGGTGAAACAAATGATTTTAACTTAGTTAAATAGATTTATGTGTGAGGTTAAAAAATGTAAATTTCTTATAAAAAATTGTACAACAATAAATAAAAAAGAATTAAAAATCAGATGTAACAGTACTCAGCAAATTTGATAAAGCAATGCACCCCTCTTGGGCTACATTTGCTGGTCTAGCTCCCAATGGCATGTCCCTGATATATTATTGCTCAAAAATTATAAGTACATGTGAATAAAAATGGTTGTTCTTTCTATAAAAACAGCTTCATAATGCTTGAATTAGCCAGGAATGACTATTCATTCACAGAAAATAGAGAATGGATTCCCAATAGACTAAAAACACCCTATTGGCCCTCATGGCTCCTTGACATCTCCTGAAGCTAAACCTGCACAATATTACCTCTGATGGCTCTAAAACCTCTTCCAATGTGTTCAACATGTCGATAATACCCAAAATTGACTATTCATGCATCAAAATTGGTCAAATATCCAAGGAGTTATGGTAAAAATAGTAAACTTCCCAATATCACTTAAAAAACTCCACTAAATGTGGAGAACTCCAGATAAGCCCGACAGAACTGGCTCTAACAGCTAAATTTGGTGGCACGCTCCATAAATGGAGATGGTTATCTCTAGCACTAATTTTAATTTCAGGGAATGGTCATGTTGTGCTCCGCCGAAACTGTCCGAACTAACCACTGTGTAAACCGTTGGATTAAATACTGCCTTAAATCATCGTGGTCACATGCTCCTTTAAACCCGTGCGGATAACATTTGTGGTAACTGCTAGAAGGTGATAGGCTCTAGTCATGGGCATTAGGTTCTATGAAGCAGAGGCTAGCTGCCTTTTCCATCGGTAGTAAAACTTTTGAAATTTAAATATACGTTGCCACCCATCCATGTTAAGAACCACTCGTGGCTCAAACGGTCGGGCACTCTGCATGTGGACGGGAGGTCGTGTGTTCCATTCCCGCGGACTCAAAAAATTTTCCATAACCACTAACCTCTGGTCTGGGGCCACGTGCCAGCCTCCAAGCAGGCCACGTGGTGCCCGCTGATAGGCCCTCCAAACATTAATATAAAAATAATTTTTCCAAATATATATTTTTTTCAACATTTTCATATAAAGTCAAAATGAGTCAAAGGTCTTGTTTTTGGAGTTTACTTGGCTTTTAAAACCTTCATAACTTCTACATACGACCTTTGTTTTGCGAACCGTTCATGGCACCAGAATTGCAGCGACGAGACCTTTCCGGTCGCACAAGTTGCAAACATTTTTGAAAACTTTCATTTTTAAGCATTTTTGAACTATGGACATGATCTCCTAATAACATCTCCCCACTGGGAAGCTTTTGGACCCCAAATTCTCTCTGGACTACTAAAAATGAAGATGAAGAGATGGTGTCCCCAATCTTCCAATCTTAATCCACTGAAATTTCCATGATTTCATTAATTGGAGCTTTTCATGAAATGACAATTTTTTCCTTGATTTCGTTGACCAACCGTTGTTGACTTTGACTTTTTCATGCTGCACATTTTCGAAACTTGTAGAATAGAAAATTAACTTTGCAAGAAACAAATTGTTTCTACGTTGGTCTATAATCAAAGGAAACTGAAAATTACTTTCACCTTGCATCCTGTCCTTATGGCGATTTTTTGTTGAATTAGCCTTGTACTTGTGTCAATTTTTTACCAAGTTTCCTCGCCATTGTACCATGCCTTTCTGAAACTAGCAATGATCATTTCTGAACTTTGTGCCTTCTTTGCTATGTTTATTTTCCCTCTCTTGTACCTTTGCAACTTCTTGCACTGACACTTTTTTTTCAACATTGTTCGACACCAAAGACGATTGCTGCAACTTCTTGTCATCTTCTTTCAAAGATAACCTGCTTGCAAACTGAAACAACTCATTATTTACATCAGCATTTACATGAAAAGGGTTATGTAAAACTTCTCTTTTTTTAATCATCATCAATGTTAAGTTTTGAATTGCATTGACGAGCCTCTTCATCTGCCCTGCATTCACTAAAGAAGAGTCTAGTTTCTTTTTATGAGCTCTCACAATGTACTCCTTGCCATCCTTGAATAAATGGTACTTGCTCTCATGGCGATGGAAGATAGCTTTCCTATCATACAAGTAAGGACTGCCCAACACCATACCTGTAATATCAAGCGGAACAAAATCTAATTCAACTGTGTCAATAAAATGTGTTGTTATTGCAAAGTGCAAGATGCACTTCTTTGAAACCTGTAAATTTGCATCCTTACAAATCCAACCAAGAGGATATTGTTTCGGATGTGGAATGGTCTCAAGATTTAGTTCCTTAACTAAGTCTTTAGAAAGAAGGTTCGCTTGCGACCCACTGTCAAATAGTGTGTCAACTTTGGTATGTTTGGAAACGACCCTCACGTGAAACAGTTTAATTCTCTTCTCTTCACTTGGAGCTTCTATGTGATAGTTAGAAATACTAAAACTGGGTTAATTTACAATCTCTTTCCCGTTCAAGTTCTTTGGTGCCATAGCTATGATTTTTGTTTCATCTCCTGATTATGACCCTAGGTCTTGTTTAGCTATTGCAAATGTCTTGTCTTTATCCTTGGCTTTATATTTGGCTTTAAAACATTCTGGTTTCAACTCTGGATGAAGTTTCCAACAATGGTCCTCATCATGGCTAGTTTTAGATCAATGTTTGCAGAAACAATTTCCCTTCTCTTTTCTAGAATTTTCATTTCTCTTTTTCTTCCATTTGCCTTTAAACTCACTTTCCTCATTCCCATCTAATTTATGTTTTCCCCTTGCCTCTAAATGTATGTCTTGAACACAGACCTCATCTAAGCTTGTAGGTTTAAACATGAGAATGGTATGTCTTAGGTAAGTATGTAACCTTCTATATACTTGAGTAAAGTGTCTTGGCTATGCAAATCTACTCCTAGTAAAAGAGCTCTTCTTCTAAATTCTTGGGTATAAACTTGAACATTTTGTCTTTTCAATTGTTTAAAATTTTTCCAATCCATTATGGATTTCTGCGTGTGAGCTAATGGATAAAACTGTTGTTTTATTGCATAAATGAAATCAGACCATGATAAGATAATCTTACTATCTTTCTTGATCTCCCCCTTTATCTTGGCTTCCCACCAAACAAGAGTTGCACCTTCCATTCTCATTGAAGCTAGCTAAATTTTGGTTTTGTCATCATGAAATTTTTGAATTCTCAAATAGACCTCTAATTGCCTAATCCAATTATCTAGCTTTTCTGCATTAACTTCACCATCAAACTTTGGAAATTCAAATTTAACATCAAGTTTAAGAAAAGGAATTTCACCCATGTTCTTGACTTTGTGAGAATGATGTACTGAAGTTGATGTAGAGGTTGATGAAGATGAAGATGAGGGTGATGATGGCGACTTTCCATTGTCTCCATTTCCTCCATTACCCTTCTTGGATTTATCCTCATCATTATGGCCTCCTGACTATCCTTCTCCTTCCTTGTGAAGTTTGGAGCCTTCTCCTTCAATTTTTTCATTTTTTTATGTATAAAGAACTCTCACCAGTTCAATCAAGTCAAGGATTTCTTTTCTGAATACTCTTTCTTCCTCCTTGGGATCAACTTCTTCATGGATTTCTCCTTCCCTTAAAGTCATGCTTATGGCTTCTTCCTCTTCTCTTTGAGGTGAAATTGAAGGTGGAGATAATGGTACTCTTTCCCTCCTTGGCTGTGGATTACTTAAAGTCTTTGCCAATAGACCTTCTCCTCTCTTAAGCATTAGCCTAGTAAGCATTAAAAACCTTGAAAAATGTTAAACAAACTTTTCACAATAACAATACATAAAGTGAAACTCTAGCTATGATACCAACTTGATCTGAATGGAATGTATTAGTTATTTTGTGCTAATTATTCAAACAGAAATTAAAATGTGTGTATAATGTTCTCTGAAGTTTGCAGTTGAGACAAATGATTTTAACTTAGTTAAACAAATTTCTGTGTGAGGTTAAAGCATGTAAATTGCTTATAAAATATTGTACAACAGTAAATAATAGAGAATTAAACATCACATGTAGAAGTACTCAACAAATTTAATGAAGCAGTTCACCCCTCCTGGGCTACATCTACTGGTCCAGCTCCCAATGGCATGTCCCTCATATAGTATTGCTCAAAAATGATACATACATGTGAATAAAATCCTCAAATGGTTGTTCTCTCTTTAAAAATAGCTCCAGAATGCTTGAATTAGCCAAGAATGTCTATTCATTTGCAGAAAATAGAAAATGGATGCCCAATACACTGAAAACACCCTAGTGGCCCTTGTGGCTCCTTGACCTCTCTTGAACCTAAACCTACACAATATTACCTCTGATGGCTTTGAAATCTTAGCCAATGTGTTCAACATGTCAAGAATACCCAAAATTGACTATTAATGCATCAAAATTGGTCGAATATCCAAGGAGTTATGGCCAAAACAGTAAACTGCCCAATATCCCTTAAAAAACTCCACTAAATGTGGAGAACTCCAGATAAGCCCGACAGAACCGGCTTTGACCGCTAAATTTGGTGGCACGCTCCATAAATGGCGGTGATTATCTCTGCCATTAATTTTAATGTCAGGGAGTTGTCACATTGTGCTCCACCGAAACCGTTGAACTAACCACCGTGTAAACCGATGGATTAAATGCCACCTTAAATCGTCATGGTCACATGCTCCTTTAAACCCGCGTGGATAACATTTGTGGTAACTATCGGAAGGTACTAGGCTCTGGTTGTGAGCATTAGGTTCTATGAATCGGGGGCTAGCCCTTAGGGGTTGGCCTCCTTTTCCATTAGCGGTAAAACTTTTGAAAATTAAATATACGTTGCCGCCCATCCATGTTAAGAACCACTAGTGGCCCGAACGGTCAGGCCCTCTGCACACAGACAGGAGATTGTGCGTCCCATTCCCTTTGACTCCAAAATTTTTCCATAACCACCAACATCTATTCTAGGGCCACGTGGCAGCCTTTGGGAAGTTTACGTGGCGCCCGCTGATAGGCACTCCAAACTTTAATACAAAAAATATTTTTTCCAAATATATGTTTTTCAACATTTTCATATAAAGTCAAAATGAGTTAAAGGTCCAGTTTTTGGAGTTTACTTGGCTTTTAAAACCTTCATAACTTATGCATACGACCTCTGTTTTACGAACCGTTCATGGCGCCTAAATCACAGTGACGAGACCTTTTCGATCTCTCAGGTTGCAAACATTTTTAGCACTTTCATTTTTGAGCATTTTTTAACTTTGCACATGATCTCCTAATCACACCTCCCCACTGGGAAGATTTTGGACCCTAAAATATCTATGGACTGTTGAACATGAAGATGAGGAGACTGTGTCCCCACTCTTCCAATCTTAATCCACTGAAATTTCCCTGATTTCATTAATTGGAGCTTTTCATGAAACGACAATTTTTTCCTTGATTTCGTTAACCAACTGTTGCTGATTTTGACCTTGTCATGCTGCACATTTTCGAAACATGCAGAACAACAACTTAACTTTGTAGTAAACATATTTTTTCTACATTGTTCTATAATCAAAGGAGACTAAAAACTACTTTTACCTTGCATCCTGTCCTTATGGCGATTTTTGGTTGAATTAGCCTTATACTTGTGTCGATTTCTAACCAAGTTTCCTCACCATTGTATCATGCCTTTCTGAAACCAGCAATGATCATTGTTGAACTTTGTGCCTTCATTGCTATGTTTCTTTCCCCTCTCTTGGACCTTTGCAACTTCTTGCACTGACACTTTGTTTTCAGCACGATTCGACACCAAAGACTATTGCTACAACTATTTTTCATCTTCTTTCCAAGACAACCTGCTTTCATTAAACAGAAACAACTCATTATTTACATCAGCATTTACATGAAAAGGATTATGTAAAACTTCTCTTTGCTTAATCATCATCAATGTCAAGTTTTGACTTGCATTGACGAGCCTCTTCATCTGCCTTGCATTCACTAAAGAAGAGCCTAGTTTTTTTTTATGAGCTCTCACAATGTACTCCTTTCCATCCTTGAATAAATGGTACTTGTTCTCATGGCGATGGAAGATAGCTTTCCTGTCATACAAGTAAGGACTTCCCAACACCATACTTGTAATATCAAGCGGAACAACATCTAATTCAAATGTGTCAATAAAATGTGTTGTTATTGCAAAGCGCAACATGCACTTCTTTGAAACCTGTAAATTTGCATCCTTACAATCCAACCAAGAGGATATGGTTTTGGATGTGGAATGGTCTCCAGATTTAGTTTCTTGACTAAGTCTTCAAAAATAAGTTTCGCTTGTGACCCACTGTCAAATAGTGTGTCAACTTTGGTATGTTTGGAAATGATCCTCACATGAAACAGTTCAATTCTCTTCTCTTCACTTGCA
Source organism: Pinus albicaulis (assembly GCA_034641835.2). Lineage (NCBI taxonomy): Eukaryota > Viridiplantae > Streptophyta > Pinopsida > Pinales > Pinaceae > Pinus > Pinus albicaulis. The sequence goes on from CM076577.1 coordinate 1,172,586,998, forward strand.
GCTTCTATGTGACAGTTAGAAATACTAAAACTGGGTTCATTTACAATCTCTTTCCCGTTCAAGTTCTTTAGTTCCATAGCTATGATTTTTGTTTCATCTCCTAATTCTGAGCCTAGGTCTTGTTTATTTATTGCAACTATCTTGCCTTTCTCCTTGGCTTTATCTTTGGCTTTAAAAATTTCTAGTTTCAACTCTGGATGAAGTTTCCAACAATGGTCCTCATCATGACTAGTTTTAGAACAGTTTTTGCAGAAAAATTTTCCCTTCTCTTTTCTATAATTTTCATTTCTCTTTTTCTTCCATTTGCCTTTAAACTCACTTTCCTCATTTGTGTAACCAGCTCCAAAAAAAGAAAAAGAGATATCAACGCCTTGAAATAAGCCACTTGAGGGAAACCTCCAATACATTACATAAATGAACAATTTCTTGGATGATACAAATGAACAAAACCTCCTTCTATATATAGGAGTCCATGGGGCCACAATATAATCCTAGTGGGGCCACAATGTAATCCTAGCCGACCTAACAATAATAATGTAAGGGCACAATAATAACAATATGGGGGTTACAGGGGTGCAATAATAACAATAAGGGGGGCTACACTAACATAATAAGGGGCTACACTATTAATATAGGGACTTAACATGCCCCTCTCCTTCAAACAAGTGTTGTCCTCAACGCTTGATTATTTCTTGATGCTTATGTATAAAATTCTCATCCTCCCATGTGAAATATTCTACAGGAAAGTTCTTCCACTTGCTGAGATACTCTGAAATTGATCGTACTTGTTGAGTTCTTGTTTCTATGACTGCTTCATAACTTCTTTCGATGTGATGTTGATCTTCCTATTGTTTCATTAGATTCTACACCAAAGTTGGGTTATCCTTTGAGAGTTGGAGAACTTGTTGTTGATGCTCGATGTGATCTTCCACTAATTTATCATCCATATTTGCTATTATTTGATCCTTCAAACCATCCAACTTAGCCTCCATTTCTGCTTTTAAACCATCTATTTCATCTTCAATTGCTCTTCGTAAGATTGAAACTTGTTGGACTTGGTACCGTAATTTTGATATCTCATACTGCAACTCTTCCTCTTCATGCGTCATAGTATAGATTTTTGAGGGATTAATGGGTATGGAATTATTTTTAGGAGGCATTTCAGAACGCAATACTGAAATATATGCTCAATAGGCCCTTGGAATCACTTCAAACTGATTTTTCAAACAAGATTTATGCAATTCGGGAAAAACAATACACACCTTTTACTTTCTTTTGAGGAGCTCGATATTGGAATTGGATTATATCTGTGATTGCAACTCTTAAATATCTTAAATTCAGCAATGCAATAGCCCTCTGAATTCTCTTTTGAATGCCACAGGTCTGACCTGATTTGGATTCTCCAAGACAAAGTTGTGTCCAATCTCCCACAATGACCTAATTATGGACTGGTTCAGTAGAGCGAACTTGTACAACTTGCCACGTGTCACTATTTGCCACGTGTCACTGTTTCGTCCTTTGTCTCTGAAATTGATAGCCAAGAAACTACAGTCCGTGTACTTGCGACCACTTTTTACGGCACTCCAATCCAATGCCCAGAGAGAGAGTTATTGAACTTTTCCCACGATCACCTGTTTGAGATGAAATTCAGGGGCCTGAAAAAGCACTACCTTCCACAGATCATATCTCCAAAAATATTGCGAACCAAGATCTGAAATTTTTAGACAAACTTCCTCAAGATTTCAGCTTCGTACCCTACAAATTTCAGCTTCTGAGGCTTCGTAGAAAAAAAGTTATAGCGAAAATGCCACGATGACCTGTTTGGAGCTAAAAACAAACCTTGTTCCCACGAGATGATATATCAAAAAAATATTAGACAATGAAATTTGTAAGAACCTTCCCTCAAGATTTCAGCTTCGTACCCTAAAAATTTCAGCTTCTGAAACTTCGTAGAAAAAATTTATAGCGAAAATTCCACAATGAGCTGTTTGGAGCAGCAAAACCCTAGAATCCAAAGCTCTGATACCAAATGTTGTGTAACCAGCTCCAAAAATAGAAGAAAAGAGATATCAACGCCTTAGAAATAAGCCACTTCGAGGGGGAAACCTCCAATACATTACATAAATGAACAATTCTTGGATGATACAATTTACAAACCTCCTTTCTATATATAGGAGTCCATGGGGCCATAATGTAATCCTAGTGGGCCACAATGTAATCCTAGCCGACCTAACAATAATAATTTAAGGGCACAATAATAACAAAATGGGGGTTACAAGGGTACAATAATAATAATAAGGGGGTTACCTTAACAATAATAAGGGGGTTACCTTAATAACAATAAATACCTTAATATAGGGACTTAACACTCATTCCCCATTCCATCTGATTTGTTTCCCCTTGTAAATGTGTGGCTTGAACACAAACCTCATCTAAGCTTGTAGGGTTTAAACATGAGAATGGTATGTCTTAGGTAAGTATGTAAGCCTCCTATACTTGAGAAAACTTGCCGTTCAATGTCATGTATCTGTTAATGAACCTCTCAATCTGTCATCTTCTTTCTCCTTACCTTGCATATCATCGTGTGAGACCCATAAATCATTAAACCTCCCCTCGGTATGTTGCACCATTGCTTTGGCCTCTCCTTCCTTCTCCCCTATCATCCATCATTCATCTGCAGAGCCCACCCCTGGCCATTTTGTCTCCTCTTCGGAGACTCACTCTTCGAAGCACAACTACTTTCTTAGATCCTTAACCAACCCTCAATCTGGCGAGGTTTTCAGCATTGGGCCGGGTCCGGGTAGCTTACCCTCCAAATCTCGTGGCAGACCTTCTGCCCTAGCGAAGGCCATCAAAAGGGCTAACTTTGAAGTGGAAGTTGGCACACAATCTTCTCTTATGCGGGTCCTTAGAGCAAGACGACCCTTGATGACTGTTACATCATGATTTGTCTCTCCTACAACTGCAGGGGACTGGCCAACCCCGATAAGAGATTGGCCCTCAGAGACCTGCTAGCGCAAAAGCCCTTCGACATACTATTTCTGCAAGAAACGCTCGGGGTGGGGTTGGAGGTGACTGCTACTTTAACTTCCTTTCTCCCTGATTGGTCCTTCATTACACTTGATGCTCGTGGTAGATTTGGAGGATGTGCTCTTGGCATCAACAATAAAACCACCCGGATGTTAAACTGCTAGGGCCGGCCGGGTGTTCTTGCGATGAATGTTCAGTTTGGTAGCTCTGAGATTGAGTTTACCCTGGTAAATGTTTATGGACCCTGCTCTGACAAAGAGCACTTCTGGCACTCCCTTTTGTCTTGTTCACTTATGACTGTCCCCCATCTCATTTTGGGCGGAGATCTAAATTTCTCTTTGGGTATTGCTGAATCTTGGGGTCCCCTGGCCACCCCGGACCCATTGGCTGAGTTTTTTAACTCAGAGCTCGGTGCCTCTCATCTTGTTGACATTCAGACTACCAAGTTACAACCTACCTGGAGGAACAGGAGGACTGGTAACGTTGCTTTGGCTCGCAGACTTGACAGATTTCTTATTAAACAGGACCTCCTTCTGGTTTTGACTTGTGCACGTCAATGGGTGGGATCTGGAGGTAAATCTGATCACTCGCCCATTTACCTGGAGTTTGAATGTGGACCTAATAGAGCTCGCCCCCCATACAAATTCAACTCCAGATGGTTGTGAGATCCTGATTATAACCAGTTGGTCACTCGGACCTGGCAGCACTTTAGACCTTCGACGGATTTAGACCCTAGTAGGGTTATCAATGAAAACCTTAATCGCATAAAGAACCTTACCATTCAGTGGGTTCAGAATAAAAAGAAACTGGAAAGGGAGGCTCTGCACAGCATTGAGGATAAAATTGACTCTCTCAACAATGGTGATCTGTTGGGATATAGTAACGAGGAAGCCAGGGCACAACTTTTTGCACTTGAGACAGAAAAGGCCAAACTGCTGAAACAAAAAGAGGAAGATTGGAGGCTTAAAATTCGGGCCATTTGGATACAGGCCGGTGACGAAAACACAAAATTTTTTTAGTAGCATGCAAATGACCGCACGGCTGCTAACACCATTTGGGAACTGTCAGATCGAAATGGCTTTACTGCGAGAATGCAAGCACAACTATCTGAGCTGGGTACCAGACACTTCTCCAATCTATATAGGGCTTCGACAATTATAAATCTCCCGGATATCCTGTGCATTACTCAGAACTTTAAACTCTTCGTGGAACAGGAGCAGCAGGATGATCTCAATGCCCCGGTCACCATGGGTGAACTGGAAGGTGTATTGAAATGGTTCAAGCGGGACAAAAGCCCGGGGCCTGATGGCTGGCCCATTGAGTTTTTCATCCACTTCTTCGACCTCATATCAGCAGACCTTCTGGCTATGATTGAAGATAGCAGGGAGCGGGGCAGGATTTATGATGGATTTAACACCACTTTTATTGCACTTATTCCTAAATCGGACAAACCATCCAGCTTCAATGAGTTCAGGCCCATTTCGCTGTGTAACTGTATCTACAAGATCATTTCCAAAATTATTTCTAACCGCATCAAGCCTTTCCTGTCGGATCATATTGAAAAGGAACAATTTGCTTTTCTGAATCATAGGCAAATTCATGAGGCCATTGGTACAGCCCAGGAGGCCCTTCACTCCATCAAAACTCTCCGAATGAAATCGACTATTCTCAAGATTGACCTCACTAAAGCATTTGACCAAGTTGACTGGAGTTACCTTCACCTCATCCTCATCCACTCTAGTTTTCCTCATACCTTTATCAACTGGATTATGGGTTGCATCTGTCATGCTACCTTCAGCATATTGATCAATGGTACTGCTACTAACTTCCTCCATGCGGGGCGGGGACTCCGTCAGGGCTACCCCCTTTCACCATTACTATTTGTCCTCGTCATGGAGGGCCTCTCTGTGATTATCAACAATGCTAAAGAAAGAGGATTACTACAAGGGCTCTGGATCATTGATAATTTATATCTCACTCACCTTTTATTTGTAGACGATGTACTTATATTCCTAAATGGCACTAGACAAGACTCTGTTCAATTTGATCTGCTCCTGAATTGGTTTTGCAGGGCTACCGGTATGGCACCGAATAGCACTAAATCCTCTATCATCATGACGGGCTGCTCGAGACAGGAACAAGACACCTCTAGGAACCTATTTGACTATATCTGAATTGATATCAATGGCGGACTCAAATATTTGGGGTATCACATCAAACCAAACGATTATAAGATCAAGGACTGGAACTGGATCATAGCAAAAATTGAGCGCAGAATAAACGTCTGGTATAACCGATGGTTATCCAGGGCTGGTAGACTAATCCTCATAAAGTCTGTACTGGAGGCCATACCGGTCTATTGGATGACCCTGGCCTGGATTCCGATTGGTATTACAAATCGGATAAAATGCATCTGCAGACAATTCCTTTACTGCAACCAAGGTAAGGCTTCCACGTTTGCCTGGATTTCATGGGATCGTATCAATTTTCCCAAACAATGGGGTGGCTGGGGGTTAAAGGATCTCCAACTATTTTCTCGGGCCCTTGCGGTGAAGATGGGCTGGCACTTAATTACAGGACAGAGCCTATGGAAGGAGGTCATGGTTGCTAAATATATCTCACCCCAAAGTCCTCTTGAATGGATCCGTGGCTGCATCACTCTGAATTCGGGGGCATCCATCATTTGGAGGGCTATCACAAGGGCAGCACACATTCTTCAGAATGGCCTATCTTGGAAAATTGGTTCGGGAACTGAGGTGCGCATTAGCACTGATTCCTGGTCGGGGAGTGGGGAATATCATAAACTTCCGACGTTTATCATTGAACACCTTGCCCACAGAAACGTCATTTATCTAGCACAGATTGTTGATTGGGCACACTCCTCATGGCGAGAACAAGCCTGGCTACAGGCGGGTGACCTTGGGATCCCTCAGGAGGGCACACGAGTCTGGCAACAATTTATCTGGGCTCTGAAAGCTACAAACATTCGCATCTCTGACCGAGAGGACAATTTGATTTGGATTGTTTCAAAAAATGGGCATTATACTCCAAAGTTAGGTTACCTCGAACTTATCAAGCACAGGGAACCCCCTATAAAGGACTGGTGGTGGAGTATCATATGGAAATTGAAATCCCCGCACAAGCACAGACTTCTGTTCTGGTGCATGCTTAGAGACTGTATTCCTACCACGGAATTCCTTCACAGAAGAGCTTACCATGGGGCATCTAGATGCTGTTACTGTCTAAATGACAGTGAGGACGCACTACATTTATTCCTGCAATGTAACATCATACTTAACATTTGGTCTCGGATCATTACAGAATTGGGTTGCAGATTTAATTGGCAGGGTGACACTTTATTAGAGGCCTGGACTCTCTGGTGGCAGCACTCTGCACACAGTCCAAAATTACGCAACCTCCCTCTAATCGTGGCTTGGGAAATATGGATAGGACGAAACAAACATATTTTCAATGATATTCCTATCGACTGTGATTGGATATGTGCAGCATCTCTTGCCACTTTTCGGCTCATTCCTGAGGACAGTATATGCAGCAAGCCATCTCATGAGACCCCAGAAACTATTGATCACAGTCGGGCGTGGGCATACTTTGATGGTGCGTCCAACGCTCATGGGTGTGGGGGGGGCGCCATACTTTATTTGAATGACCAACACTACTACAACATCAGAATGGGATTAGGACCAGGTACCAACAACTACGCCGAACTGCAGAGCCTCAGACTTCTTCTTACCTTTGCTCGGGACATTCACTGTGACTCCATCCAGATCTTTGGCGATTCTCAACTTGTGACCAATTGGTTTAACAACCTATCTCATTGTCACTCGCACACACTGTCTGCACTACTGCGCGAGGTTCACCATCTCAGAGCACTTTTTGACTCCATCACAGTGACTCATATTTACAGGTCTCGGAACAAAGTGGCTGACCAACTGTCCAAAAGACTTCAGAGCTGACCTGGGGTACCTGGCACATCACAGAACACACTGCTGGACAGATCTACAGATATTATCATCGACCTTTTATCGAGGAGGCTCCTCCTATTTTGGATGTTTAGTATTACTGCTATCTTATGGGAGATTTTGTTCTACCTCCCCTTTTTATATATTCGGCATGTATATTTACTTCATATTTATATTTAGGTTCTAAAGGAGTTAGTAAGTTATGCACCGAACTTACTATGTGGACACTTGTTTCATTACTGTATGTTTCATGTTGTGGGACTGTGATTGCCTACAGTTTTTGATAGTTTGGCTGACTGTAATAGATTTTGGACTGAACAGTAGTTTATACTACAGTTTTATGTAACATGTAGCTGATCATTAATTGAAAAGTTACGAACTTTTTCTTTGTGAATAAAACCCTCAAATGATTTTTCTCTCTATAAAAACGGCTTCATAATGCTTGAATTATCCAAGAATGACTATTCATTTGCAAAAAACAGAGAATGGATGCCCAATACATTGAAAACACCCTAGTGGTCGTCGTGGCTCTTTGACCTCTCTTGAAGCTAAAACTACATAAGATGATCTCTGATGGCTCTAAAACCTCTGCCAATGTGTTCAACATGTCAATAATACCCAAAATTAACTATTCATGCATCAAAATTGGTCGAATATCCAAGGCGTTATGGCCAAAACAGTAAACTGCCTAATATCCCTTAAAAAACTCTACTAAATGTGGAGAACTCTAGATAAGCCCAACAGAACTGGCTCTGACCATTAAATTTGGTGGCACGCTCCATAAATGGTAGTGGTTATCTCTGGCATTAGTTCTAATGTCGGGGAGTGGTCACATTGTGCTCCGCCAAAACCATCAAACTAACCACTAGGTAAATCGTTGGATTAAATGTCGCCTTAAATTGTCATGGTCACATGCTCCGTTAAACCCGCGCGGATAACGTTTGTGGTAGCTGCCGAAAGGTGCGAGGTTCTGGTCACAGGCGTTAGGTTGTATGAAGTGGGGGTTGGCCCCCTTCGCCACCGGCAATAAAACTTTTGAAATTTAAATATGCATTGCCGCCCATCCATGTTAAGAACCACTCGTGGCTCGAACACTCAGGCACTCTACACATGGACGAGAGGTCGTGCGTTCCATTCCCGCTGACTCCAAAATTTTTCCATAACCACTAACCTCTAGTCTGAGGCCACGTGGCACTCGCTGATAGGCCCTCCAAACTTTAATATAAAAATATTTTTTGCAAATATATATTTTTTTCAACATTTTCATATAAATTCAAAATGAGTCAAAGGTCTAGTTTTTGGAGTTTACTGGGCTTTTCAAACCTTCATAACTTCTGCATACGACCTCTATTTTGCGAATCGTTCATGGCAACCGAATCGCGGCGACGAGACCTTTCTAGTTGCTCAGGTTGCAAACACTTTTTAACACTTTCAATTTTGAGCATTTTTGAACTATGGACATGATCTCCTAATCATTTATGCCATGGTTTGCAACATGGTTCCCGCCGACGGTTCAACATTAACTCTAGTTATTAAAACACCACTGTGGTCTATGTGCAGTTCCTGCCAATAGTTACTGTTAGATGACCGCGTGGTTTGGGCATATGCCCAACCACTAACCTGATATTTTATGTTACAGTTAAGTCCTAGCTGATAATCTAGAGGAGCGCGCCATTTTTAGCATGATCCCTATTTTTTTTGGAGTTAAGTGCAGTGCTCCAGATTTAGTTGATTTGATTTAGGGTTCACTGGACAAAAAACTTTTAGGCTCTATCTTGAACTAGATTCAACCATTCTGAGAGTGTGAATATTCAATTTCAACTATCTCAGACATTCCAGACTCATTGGTGAGGGTTGTAGAGCCATAAAATAACTTCTCGATGAGACGTTGCTTCAGAGAAGCTCCAAGGGCCACCAAGGGCCAGCAGCAGTTTGAGGCCTAGCCAGGGTAGCTAGAGGCCTTTTTCAGGAAGCCAATAGTCAATTTTGAATGTTTCAGACATTTCGTAACTAATTGTGAGTTTTTTAGAGCCAGTAGAGGACTTATGAAGGCAAATATGCTTCATATAAGTTCCAAGGGCTACCAGGGGCCACCAGGAGAATGAGGCCTATCCAGAGCAGCAATATTTATTCTCAGCAAACCAATAGTATATTATGTCCATTTTGAGCCCTATGAATCTAGAGCCAGGGGGTGCCACCAGGTGTTGGAAGCATATCCGGAGTAGTTGGAGGCCAATTTCAGTAAATGAATAGTATGATGGTATTATAAACCCATTGGTTCAGTTTAGATAACCATTAGAGCTGATTTATTAACTTGTAAAATAAATTTTCTATCCTAATCCCAAAGAGCCAAGTCAATTGACAAAGGCTTTTGGAGACGTAGCCCACGATATTTGGGTGACATCCTTTATTAAATTTGTTGTTATGTGTTGATTCTTATTTTCTGCACTTTATGGTTGTTGTACATGTGTTTTATCAGAAAAAACAAATTTTAATTCCTCACACATAAAGGTTTAAAATAGTTAAAAACACAAACACATGAATCAAAAATTCATTTACACACAGTCAAGTCTAAGCTAGATCTTAATTTTTTTAACTGAGTGGGAGGTGCTTGAAAAGAATAAAAATTTATCCATCCATTTCAGATTAGCTTGTATCAGAGCACTAGGTTGCTTGCTTGACAGAGCACTAGGTTGCTTGTTGACTTGAAAGGTGTTTAACAGTGCAAAGAATTTGACTGTATGCAAATTGGTTGTTGCTTACAAGTTTTAGTTTGCTAGAGGTGAAGGGAAGCTACTGCTATTTAAGTCCAGAAGAGGACAAGAAGTAAAAAGGTTGAAAGTATTTTCCTTACCCAAAGGACCTCAAGGAAAACCTTGAAGCACAAGAGGGTTTATTTGCAAAAGGCTGCTTGAAGAAGAGCTTGACTCTACAGCCATTTTGTTCAGAAGCTTTGTCAATTATTTTTGAAAAATTTGTGAATTTTTTTGAAGCTATTTAGTTCATTGACATAAGATGACAACTTCTTCAAGTGAGGTTTCAAAATCCTCCTCCTTCACAAGATTCTTCGATGAATAAATGAAGTGAGACTTCTACATCCTGAAGGATAGAGTGCAAATTATGTTTGAAGATAGAAAGGAAAGCACTAGAATTTGTGATAAATTGGTTGCTATGAAGCCATATAAAGAAGAAATTGTTCAAAGAATGCATGAGATGGAGATGCAACTCCATCAAGCCCAAGAGGCCTTAACCAAGAACATGCATGAAGCAGAGGTAAAATACTCTAATTTGTCTTCAGTTTCCTCTTCAGAAAGATGTGTAGGTTTATTTTAAAAGCACACTAGAGGTATAGGGTCCAATTTGATGTTAAAAATGGGCTATGAAGGCAAGGGTTTAGGCAAACATGCACAAGGCATGATTGATCCTATTCTGGTTAAGGAGAGGCCTAAAAAATTTGGTCTAGGCTATGTTGAATCGTATGACGAAAACTCTACAGCCATGAAGGCATGTGAGAAAACTCAAATAATAACTTTTGTTCCAAGTTCTAAACCAAAAACTTCTCAAGTTTGTTTTCAAGTTGATTGCCATTGTTTGAAACCTATGTTGCAGCAAGATTTGTGTAGAAATGCAGCTTATGGTGAGCATGTGAGCTCGTACAACTATCAAGACAAAAGCACTGATGTTAGTATTAAAAAGAAAGTTGGAACCTCTACAAGTTCATCTCCTCAAGAAGGAAAAAAGATGGACATGCAAGGCAACATTTGACGTATAATTCTTCCCATAGTCAAGTTGATTATGTTTCTGATAAGCATGAAAAATCTACATGCTTGAATGGAAGAAAGAGCTTGTTTTCCTATTTTGGTATGTGTAACCATGATGTTTCAAGATGTTGGAAGAGGATGAAGGCATACAGGAAACAGTTGAAGTGAAGGAAACTTGCAAAGAAGATGCAAAAGACTTGCACACATTGCTAGAAGAATGGACATTTTGTTTCCCAATGTTGGAAATTGCATCCAACTAATCATCCAGAGCATTTGAAGCAAGAGGATAAAAATACTTGTGATTTGGAACAAAAGATTCCATCATTGATGTGAGAACAGACGTTTCACATGAAGAAGATTTTTTGCAGCAAAAATCGCCATGGAAGTGGCTTGGTAAGAAGTGGTTTGGCTTCTTAACTCAGTAAGACATACATTCATTTATACATATGCAAATTTCAGTTATGTATGCATTTTTGTTGGAAACTTACATTTGTTTGAACCACCTTGGACCGATGATCAAGGAAATGATGTTCAGCTACCTTCTAAAAATTTCTCACCAGAAATTTATGGATGAGCAAGGAAGATAATTCTTGATAGGAGGACTAGAACTTCTAAGCAGGGAAGTGTTGACTACCTTTGATTTGGGTTCAAAGGCACTAAGCCAGGCAAGGAAAAGTGTATGGAGGTTGGAAAAGTGAGGGTGATGTACTCTCATTACTGAACAGATCAGGTAATCAATATTTTTGGGCCCAAAATATTCCCAATGGGGAGGTGTGATCAAATTTGGATCAAGGACCCAAGTGATAGCTCAAATTTCAGTGTGTTTGAAAGTGTGTCGAACCTAAGTGACCCGATAGATCTCTTCTTCCTGATTCTAGTGCCACAAATGGTTCAAGAAACCGACACCATATGAATAAGTTATCACGATTTGAAAAGTCGAGTAAACTATAAATTTTGGCTTTTGACTAGGTTTGACTCGGTTTTTGGAAATTCAAAAAAAGAATATTCGAGAGAATATTCATGGAATATTTCTAGAATATTCCTTGGGATATTCCCTAGAATATTCCTTCTAGGCCAGTCAAATCATGACAAGTGGTATTTTATTATATGTAGAAGGGTTTTGATGAGCCAATTAGAGGTCGCTACGTGGCCCAGGTTTGGTGTATTAAAATTTTGGTGGAGCCAAATGGAGTCGATCCCAAGACCTCCTACACAGCACGTGGGTGTCTTAACCATCTCTGCTACTGGATTTTCCTAACCATTATAGTCTCCAGTTATATTTATGATTGAATGGTTTTTAATACAGTGGAGCAGAGGGGCCAGCGTCTCCCCATAGGCCCTTAGCCCATGTCCAAGGGCTACCACCCGTCCCTAATGACTTAACCGCCAGCCTTCCAACTATTGCATTTACATGTTGGGTTTCTATTCCACAGTTTGCAACATGGTTCCCACTGACAATTCAACATTAACTCCAGTTATTAAAACACCACTATGGTCTATGTGCAATTCTCGTCTGTAGTTGCGGTTAGATGACCGCGTCGTTTGGGCATGTGCCCAACCACTAACTCAAAATTTTATGGTGCGATAAAGTCCTGGCAGATAATCTAGAGGAGCGTGCCATTTTTGGCATGATCCCTATTTTTTCTCGAGTTAAGTGCAATGCTCCAAATTTAGTGGAGCTGATTTAGGGGTCACTAGACAAAAGTTGTTTAAGCTCTATCTTGAGCTATATTCGACCATTCTGAGAGTGTGAATAGTCAATTTCAACTATCTCAGACATTTAAAACTCATTGGTGAGGGTTTTAGATCCATCAAAGAACTTATGACTGATATTTTTCTTCAGAGAATCTCCAAGGGCCACTAGGGCCACCAGTGGCCAACAGTGGTTTGAGGCCTAGCCAGGGCAGCTAGAAGCCTTTTTCAGGAAGCCAATAGTCAATTTTGGATGTTTCAAATATTTTGGAACTAATGGTGAGATTTTTAGAGCTATTAGAGGAATTTTGAAGGCCGATATGCTTCAGAGAAGTTCCAAGGGCCACCAGGGGCTAGTAAGAGAATGAGGCCTATCTAGAGTAGCTAGTATCCATTCTCAGCAAACCAATAGTCTATTCTATATATTTTGAGCCTTTTGAATAAAATGGAATGATTTTCATAAGCTTTTGAAGACTTTTGAAGGCCTATATGCTTCAGAGAAGTTTTTAGTGAACCTAGAGCCAGGGTGTGCCACTAGGTGTTGGAGGTGTAACCAGAGCAACTGGAGGCCAATTTCAGTAAATGAATAGTTTCTTGGTATTATAAACCCATTGGTTCAATTTAGATAACCATTGGGGTTGAGTTATTAACTTGTAACATAAATTTTCCATCCTGATCCTAAAGAGCCAAGTCAATTGACAAATGCTCAAGGAGACGTAGCCCACGATATTCGGGTGAACTCCTTTATTAAATTTGTTGTTATGTGTTGATGCTTATTTGATTCAATTTATGGTTGTTTTACATGTGTTTTATAATAAAAATAAAGTTTAATTCCTCACACATAAAGGTTTAAAATAGTTAAAAACACATACACCTAAATCAAGAATTCATTTCTGCACAGTCAAGTATAAGCTAGATGTTAAATTGTTTAACTGAGTGGGAGGTGCTTGAAAAGCATAACAAGTTATCCACCAATTTCATATCAATGAAATGGAATTCTAATGCATGAATATAAAAGTTCCAGTATTGTTTTTATTTTTACTATAAACATGTACAATAACTAGTGTTAATATGGAAATATTTCACAAATAAAGGTGTGTATTGTTCAGATTGATGCTAACCTTCGCCATTTTTCGCTTATCTCCTTCCCTAGCTCTTTCCAAGTTTTAGAGTTGGAGATTTAGCAATTTTATCACTACCAAATGTCCATTTCCAAAATTTCTTTTCTAATCACCCTCTATAGAAACAACCAAACGATGAATGTGGGGCAGAATTTATTGGTCGAATAGATCCTCATCTTTTCCATGACATGGCAAAGGTGGGTTCCCTCATCCTCTTCCACTACATCTTACTCTACGATGTTCTCAGATCATTCTTACACTCCTAGTGTGATGGGGCTTGCTTGTTCTGAGTTAATTTACATTGCCTCCCTTCTGAACTTGACGCCTACGAGAGAGAATGATGGAGTGATTGATTTAGTTGGAGTAGGATTACAACTGTAAGGAATATCTTGTGCCAAATCCAAAGAGAATGTTCAATATGACATTGTGCATCCACTACTGAGCTGAATTGAATGAGACTCGTAGTGTATGGCTACCACCTGGTATCACTATCAAAGGTCAATTTCTTGTATGGCATACGGCCTCTGGTAGGTCAGATGATTGTATGTCATACAACCTCTGGTAGGTCAAATAATTGTAACCTCTGACAAGTCTTGATCGATGAGTGAACACTCGGATCTGTGAAAAATACAAATAATGTTAATAATAATAAAATATTTGTATTTCTCAAGGAAAAAAAATTGAAAGTATAAAAAAAAACCCACTTACTTTTTCATAAGAGTAATTTGATGGAGATGTGTAATTCATTAAATTTTTAATATAAAATTGACATGTTACATTTAGCAATAATAATAATAAATGTAGATTATGAATAAAATATTTCATTACGTAGATTTAAGTCATATTGAGATGTATTTTAAAATATGTTGATAACAAAAAAACAAATATGCACAAGGACCATAAAAAAATTATTTTAATGATCGTATTAAGTATAATGTTTACACGTCAATTATGTATAAATTATATATGGTTCCAAAAAATTGAAAAAAAAATTGTGGTTAAGACATTGCAAGTAGTCTTAATCTTCTACATTTTGTAGCATTTTCATATATATGTGTGTGTGTGTGTGTGTGTGTGTGTGTGTGTGTGTGTGTGTGTGTGTGTGTGTAGTCAATTTTTGTATAAAGTCCAGCAAAGATTATTTAGGTTGTAAGTTTAAGCTATGTGCTCTACACAATGCAAGTGTTCAATATGATTTTCAAATATTTGAATCCATTTATGCAATACAAAATGCAATTTGAATAATGAAAAAAAAAAATATATATATATTAACCAACCCTGAATATACTAAGGAACTAATTAATCTACCAAAGATCTAATCTCTCATGGTATAAACATTTTTTCAAGTTTTGCACTTAAAAGAGGTCTGCACCTTAAGAAATTTGGTTTCTCTTTGCCTTGCTAGATTAGTGGTTAAGATGGATATGTACATGTTTAATTAATAGAATTATAAATATTAAATATTAAAATTCATATAATACAGTATTTTTGAATTTTATTTAAATTTAAATTTTATTATTATATAAAAAAAAAATACATAAAACAATATAATAAATTTAGTAAAATCTAAAAACAATAATATTTTATTTTATTTTAAAACTAATTTCAATTATATATATTTACATATTTTTAAGGGTTAACTCAAGTGTTCTAGAGCTAAACATGAATTTCTTTGATATTGTTGCTAGTTCTTGTTGATCATGGGGTCAACTCTCTCTTACATTTCCTTGGGGAACCACCACTATAATCATGGATGATGATTTACTAAATTTACCATCGATAAAATATGGGTAAGTACCCCAAATTATTTGTACTTTCATTCAATATATATATATATATATATATATAATACTTCTTAATATATATCATTATTTAAATACTTCATAAAATATATCATTGTTTAGATACTTATCATTGTTTCATTTTGATAACACAAAAATATGAAAGAAAAAACTTGAGGCTTTTTTATCCACCTCTTTGATTATCCTTTTCAAAATAAAACTCCTACAAATATTATCTGTTATGCATTTTTCATATTTATTTCCTTCATTCATAAATTGAGATTTTTTGTCACGCCAATTCATTTCGAGCTTAATAGTTAAACTTTGTGATAATAGGAAATCAAATAAGAACCAAAGAAACCTACCCTATACTTACATTTCAACCTTTATTAAACATGAAACTTAAATTTTATTAGCATGTATTACCTCCACGCCATTAGAAATGATGTCTGTCCCACTGCGCTAAGGTATCATGTTAAACCCTGAATCCTTCTGACGTGTCCCCATCGTCGTTTCCTCTTACACTAGTTTTTCCTTTTCAGCGTGTGCCAAGTTGAGTGTCCCTCGGATGGGACCATCAAGGTGAGTAGGATTGGCCCCCTCATTAAAATCAATACTTATGGGAGTTGCAATACCGACGACGACATGATCGCCTTGAGATCCGAGTAGGACCACCCAGGTAGAGTCGTCAGCCCTAGGTGAAAAATGGCAAGCATGGATGAAAGTTCGTTTCCTGCTGAAAATAAATAAGAGCCCAATGGTGGTCATCCCTAGCACCTACCTGGAACAATCCTACTAGTTCATGCAGTATCATGCAATCATTTTTAATTTTATGGGTATCTGGCCGCAAGAAACGAACATCCTTCATTGGATCCAGCTGAAATGGCAACCCAAATATCCCTTCGACCTACGCCTTAAGGCCAAGGGTTTTTTCATAGTAATATTCGAGGATCATGAAGACTGAAAGTGAATTCTGGATAATTTCCCTTACTTCATGAACAATTCTGACCTATTCATAAAGCATTGGGAACCCTGTTACAACCCTGAAAAAGAACAATTCCTTGCTGCCCTGATATGGTTTCATCTCTACTCTCTCCCAGAGGACTTCTAGGAGTTGGATATCCTAGAACTCATAGGTAATTCTATCAGAAAATTTGTTCAAGTCTCTGAAATCAAGCAGCGTAAATGCTTCTCGTCTTACACCTACATCTGTGTGTACATGAATATTTATCAACCCCTCCCTGAGTTTATAGAAATCGAATATCAGGACGATATCTGGTCCCAACCTTTGTAGTATGAACATGTGTTGTTCAAATTTCGTCTATGTCACAAACACAAACACCTCTTCCAAGATTTTCCACAGCAAGCCCAACCAACAACCCCGACTCCCAGCTCATATGGATTCCAGGAGGTCCAGTGCCATCGCCCCCCTTCCAACAAATATCTGCCACCTTCAGGGTCGTGAAAGCCCCAACAACCTTCCACCAATCACCCTGTTGACTCCCAGTCGATGCCAACTGGGCATTCAGCCTCGAGCTCTCAACCTCCACTGCCCAACCCCCAGAGCAACCATTTTATTTTCCTTATGGAGCTGCTTGATCTAGTGGAGACAATACACCTAAAAAACATAGGAACCTCCTCTTAGGCCCACACAATAATGGAAGTGGAGTAGAATCTAGAAAAAACCAAGAGTAAACAGCCAAGCAAACAAAATCCCCTGAAATCCCAATCGAACCCCACAGAATCATCCATGTCTTAGCCCAGGATTTCCAAGCGCTAGAGCATGATGTGAAATTGGAACAACTTCACTCTGACGAGAGATTTTTGGTAGCCTTTATTGAACCTGGGAAAATGATTGCACAACGGATATACCCCAGGATCCGTTGGATCAGTTCCACCAAATCTTCAACGAATGGGAGAAATGCATCTTCGTGGCAGAACCTCATATTCATCTTGCATTAATAGCACCAGCTGAAGACCACCCTTTGTATCAAATGGATTTAATCTCGAGCTCTAGGAAAATGGGTCGAATACCAACGCGGGAAGTGATAATAGAAGCAGGGGCATTTTTGGTGAAATCGGGACAAACAAATGTCCTCATAGACTATTACTAGTGATCTCTCCCTCCCCCTTCTCAATGAAGTTGATCTCATGGAACATTCAAGGCCTCAACTTCAAAGGTAAGTTGAGGTACCTTAGGAATAGAATTCAAAAGAAAAATATGGATATAGTTTTTCTACAAGAAACAAAGGTGACTATGGATAGACGGCAATAAATTTCTAGCAGGATCTGGCCTTTAAAAAAATTCATGGCATTGGACGCAAGAGGCTGTGCGAGTGGATTGGGCATCCTCTATGACCTTAGATTCATTTCCTTTGGAAAGTGGGTGGCAATCCCTCACACTCTTTCAGGCCAGTTTGAATGCTTGGGCTATTCAGAGAAGGTCTGGATAATGGGGGTATACAGACCCATGCTACCAGGGAAAAATCCATGCTTCCTACATGGCTTGAGGAACCTTTAGGACATTGTAGGGGATCCGAATTGGATAATGGCTTGGGATTTCAACCTCATCAAATATCAATGAAAAGAATGGAGGCATAAGATGACTTGATCAGATATCAGTGGCCTTCAAGGAAATCATCCAAGATATGGGGTTGGAGGATTTAGAGTTCATAAACAGATTTTTCACTTGGAATAACTGAAGAGGCGGCCCAACCCAAATCACTTCAAAGCTGGATCACTTTATTCTCTCTGAGAACATTCTAATTTAGGATCTATTCTTCTAGGAGGAAATACTTCCATGCATGAGCTAAGATCACTAGCCGATCTGCCTGGAGATAGACCTGCGCATCGCCCCTCAAAATCGTCTGCTCCATTTTGTAATTTTTTTGGTTAGAAAATCCTGATCGTGTTCCCAAAATGGAAGACTCATGGTGAGCTTCCAAGGTACAAGGTCGAAACATGATGGAAATATTCCAGCTAAAACTAGAAGAACTTAAAGGAAGACTAAAATACTAGAACAACACAGAGTTTGTAAACATCCACAGGGAGAATCACCGTATAGATGAGGAAATGAGCTCTCTCTAGAAACAAATAAATATGGATGGATGCTCTGAGGCCCATATAGCCCAGAAGGGGTAGCTCTTGGAGGAGCTAGAACATAGAAAGAAGCATGAGGAAATTATATGCAAGAAAAAGTCACGGGTCCAGTGGCTCAAGGAAGGAGAGAGAAACACTAAATTCTTTCATCATACAATGGTACAACATCGCCACCACAATCACATATTCTCTCTCAACAACCTTTATGGAAGATGGTTGGTGCAGCATGAGGAAATCTAAAAGTGATCCGGGTCCATCAGCTACCGGATTTACCCATGATATTTTACTTTTGTGATGTGGTTAGAATTGCACTTAAAAGAGAATTGAAATAACACATATGCATGTTTTAAGCAAGAGGGAGAAAGACAACAATTAGGAACATAAGAAAACGAGACATTGATAACAGAGTTCACCCAATGTGGGCTACATCTCCGGGCCTGGTTTCAAGATGGGGTAGGCCACTTCATATAGTGTTGGAAATGGTGATGATGTACATGGAATATGTTTCTTTTCATATAAGGATATATGCCCTCAACATGAGTGGCTTGTCTCTCCATGAGATGTTCCGGTATAGAAACCCTCACTCACAATAGGTCTCCTATCAGTATGAAATAATCTTGCACAAGGTGCCGATGAGGATCCCTTCATCAAGGTTACATAGGGATCTCAATCAAACATAACAATCCATGGCGAATACATCTCACATGAAGTAGAAACATAGATCCTAAAAAATACATCAAGCAGGGATCTAAACAACATATTGCATCTCACAGAAAATGATAAAAGAAGCACATGACATCAATACTCCATATACCTCAACCCCTGAAGTTGACTAAAGAATTGGATGATCAGTTGTTGAATCTAGTTGCACCATGAAATTCGTGGCATCAAGAGGCATAAAATCGACTGTCCACACTTGAGAATCTGACATTGTCACTCCAATCTAGAAAATGGCTGAAAAATGGGAAGTTAGGCTGCTAAAAACGGACACTACCACTGAGTTCCTGTCACCGAGAGGTGTAAAATCAATATATAATTTACCAAAAATGGGCTCCGACAAATTTTTCACCTCAAGGAATCTTTCTAATGCTCCTCAAGATTCCCTGGGGCATGGTTCCACCTCTCCTGGACTGCTGGAACCAAGGTTCTACTGCTCTTCACTGCTCTGGACCCAATGCATTTGTGGAGGGCGATTTTAAGCATATTGTGCTGGCGTACTTTACCACATGGCACCGTTGGCGTAGTGGTAAATAAGGTATATGGTTGAGGAGGGGTCGGGGATAAAATCTTGCCCCTCCCCATAATAGCACATGGTTAATTTGCTTTATGATCCGTGCAGTTCATTTTTTGTTGTACTTTTTTTGTAATGGAGGTTCCCGATTGCCAGGCCGGCCACACCGATCGGGCGAGTTCAAGCCCCGCCACCTCCGTTCATGTTGGCACATGGAACCAAAGGAAAGGGTGTGGGTCAGGTCTGTCAGGGGCGGTCCGCCCAACCCCATATTTTTAAGTTGGTGTAAGGTGTTAGCGGATGGTGTGGCTAGGGTCATGGCCCACCACCTTAATTTGATTTTAAAATATGATATGGTTGTTTGGGGGTGGCAAGGTTGGTGGCCCGCCACCTCATTTTAATATATTTTTTCACTTTAATAAAAATATTGGTAATTTTTCAAAATTTTCCAAAATAAGGGTTATTGGGAGATTTAAAGAGGCCACAATTTCACCCATTCCAGTGGCCGAATTCTGGTGATCCCTGTCGATGCAATTTGTAGGACCATTAACTCTGCCACTTGGCCAAGTCAACCCAAAACTTTTATTGGCTCTAACTTCCTCATACTAGCTCGGAATTGAGTGGTGTTCACGCTGTTGGAATTAGGGTGACGAGAACTTTGATATTTTTCTGGTTCGAAAGAATTCTAACCACTTTCATTTTTACCATTTATTAGCCCTCTTGGTCTCCTAAGGTTGTCTGGAGCCACCTAGATCAATCCTCCCCACTCAGGAGCTTTTGTTCCACCAAAAGCATGAAAATAATCTGCAACTTCTTTGTACCTTGTCTTCACCACAAGTGTCCTGAAAGGTCACCCTTCATTCTCCTTCACCTTTGTTCTTCAGAGCCATAAGCGATGAGCCGACACCTGCATCCTCTGCAAACCGGTAGTACAATCTTCTTTACAAATTACATTCTTAATTACTTGACCAACTATGACCCAAGCATCATATACTTGCCACAAGTTTATAACTCATACTTTTTTTTCAATTTTATAGCAAAATGGAATCAATACCCCAGTTATCAATACAAGGCCAAAACATCATTGTTGCTTCACAAGTGATGGAAAACACATCATCACTTTTATATTTTAAATTGTAGAACATGATTTAAAAATGAAGGCTATGACACACTACCACACCTAGAAAAACCATCTCTCACTTATTAAAGTGAATGGGTCATCTCTTTGTGGCGCATTCGCTTGTCGAACAATTGTTTCAACTGGTTCATGCATGGACACTTTTTCCTTGAGACACTGCTCTGGATGGAGCCTCCAACACATGGATCTTTGATGACCACTTCTGGTGCAATGACTGTAATGAGTATTCTTCCTCCATACCTGCTTTACCTTCTTCTTTCCCTGATGTGGAGAAGGCCTTTCATGCTTCATCCTCTTTCGTGTTGCCATTCTCTTCCAGAACTCAGCAAATGCATGGTTATGTAATCCAAAAAAATTACATTTTTTTTCGATTCCATGATTTATGTTCATTATTAGCAACATTCTTGTAATCAAAATGAACATTAGAATACCAAGACTTGTTATACCTTTCTTTTTGGTCTTTGGTGAAATCATGTTGATAAGAGCTTGCTTGAGCTCTTTCTCTACAATTTGCACTATCATAGGATGATCGTGAAGTGTTTCGATCAGTCTCTTTCTTCAATGGTTTCAACCATGTATTGGAGGCTTCTAACACCTTTGAGAACTATCCTTCACTGTATCCAAAACCTATGAATCTTGTTGGAAATATTTTCATTGATGGTAAAGATACAGATAGGAGAAACGCCAGAATCATCGGCTATAAGGTAAAGGAGAAGATCAAGCATTGTGCAGCAAAGAGGCAAAGGAGCACCAGCAAAACTATCATTAAGGAAGAGGAGCAGAGAGGAGAAAATTTAGAATCAAAGGAGAAAAGGCAGCAAAGGCAGTTATAGCAGAAAAGGAACAAAGAAGCAGAGGCAGTAGAGAAGCAGAGAGGCAAAGACAAATGAAGGCAATCATATTTTCCATGCATAGCAAAGACCAGAGAACCTACACATTTCCGAAGCAGGAAGAGGCGAGAGCTGAGAGTAAGAGACGAGAGCTGAGAGAGCCGAGAGGAAGAGGCAAGAGTAGCGAAAGCCGGATTTACAGAGCAAGACAGTTTCAACAAATAGAAAATTGACTAAGGCAGAGAATTATTTGAAGAAGTCCAAGGGAGGCGAACAGATGGTCAGGTTTAGATCGCAAATGTAAAGGCAAGAAATGGATGGATATGATTCATCGTAAGATATGCGGGGCAGAAATACAATCGAAATGTAAGCAACAACAATAACCGTAGATCTGGGCAGATCAACGGTGATGATCGCATCGGCAGAAATCAAAAGCGCAAATCTCAAAGTATAAAAAGTAAGTGTTAAGGTGTCGCAAGGTAAGTTAAATCAATTCTAATGCAAAGTGAATAAGGGGCACGCGACAGCACAGCGCAATATCTCACATCACAAGAAATAGAGTATAACCATAAAGTAAATATTATAAAGTGCGAAGTGCGATCAGATGAGGACAGTTAGATCTGGGGACAGATAAACAGCAGATGACGAACCGCATACCGCGCATCACAACGCTTAAAGGATAGCAATAAAGTGACCACAAGTTAAGTTAAATATTCTACGATGCGAAATGGAGGGACACGTGTCGACCCTATGCAACATCGCATACCGCAAGAAATAGGAGATAACTTCAAATATATCACAAGGAATGTTATGTTGGTTGCGATGTGGTAAGGTTTATGTGGTGCGATGCGATTAAGGGAATCCACGTGGCAGCACCGAGCACGAGTGCAGATCACAGATCGCAAGGTTTAAGGTTTATTGTCAACGGTAAAGTGGGAAACTTGCGGGCAAGAAAAATGCGATGCGTTGTGATTGGTCACCACGTTGTGGAACCCTTCAACCAAAGTTAAGCCTGTATGCCAAGCCTTTCTAGTGTTAAATCGCATCAAAGATGAAAAATGAAATTATAACGTAAAACCTTTGATACACCGAAATGCAATATGAGACCGGATGCGATAAAGTTTGAAGTTAAGATTTGATGTATTTCAAGTCCATGGCTATGTGATTTTATGAAGAAAATGTTGGAAGTAGAGGACGACTTGGTTTATGAAGAAAATACTGAATTCTGGCAAAAGACTCAGATATATAAAGGAAATTCTGAACGGGAGTAGACTCGGGTAAGACCCGACTCTAAGTGCAGAACAATGTTGTGGCAATAAGTCAAACGAAAAGTTGAAAGCAAGAGAATGGACTCGGGTAGAGAGAGTGGACAGTGCGTGCTAACAAGTTGAACGTTGTGGTTAAATATAATAGGTAGAGTCGGGAAATAGAAGGAGATATAGTAGCACTATTTGAAACGAAACAGCATGGGTCAAGTCGATCAAAAAGGAAGTTATGCAGCACAGTTAAAATTTAACAGCAGAAACAAAAAAGACAAGAGGACAACAAGAAGAAGAGGAAAAACACGCAGCAAAGCTTATAAACTGAAAGGGTTGAGTGAAATAATTGATTGTAAATGTAAATGTTTTATTTATTTTATATTGTTTGTGAAGCAAAGGCAAGTCTCTGTAGGCAAAGCAAAAATCCAATTTAATACTGAAATATGTACATACTGTTATATTATTCTAAATGTGTTGGGCAATAAAATGAGAAGGTGCAAGGCAAAGAGTCATACATGTTCTTTTCATATTCCCATATGGAATTAAAACAGTTATGAGGTGATCTGTATAAATGATATTACTGTCATATTCATAGGGAGGTTAGAGAGTGGAAGAATAAGAAGAAGAAAGAGCAGATAGAGAAGTTGTATAGATCCAGAGATGATATAAGGTAGATATGAAGGTTGGAGGACAACAGTGAAGAAGGAATAGAATAGAGCTGATATCTAGGTAAATCAACATGTGTTTTCATTATAGTGTGAGGAAATTGGTGCTTCCATATCAAGTTTTAGCTTGATAGATGTTTAGTTGTAGTTGGCTGAGGTAGGAGCCTCCTCTGGGTTGTAGCCTACAGAAAATAGATGGGATTTGGAGCTTCCTTTCAATTTGTAGCTTGCAGAATTGAGGTAGTAGCCTCCTATAGGTTGGAGCCTATAGAAAATCAGTGGTGAGAGGGAGTTGGAGCTTGCCTTTGCATCACAACAATAATAAGATGTGGTTTTATCCCTTATGGGTTTCCACTTATATCTGTTGTCTATGTGCATGATGATTATGTGTTGATTTTTTGTATT
This sequence comes from Pinus albicaulis, assembly GCA_034641835.2. Taxonomy (NCBI): domain Eukaryota; kingdom Viridiplantae; phylum Streptophyta; class Pinopsida; order Pinales; family Pinaceae; genus Pinus; species Pinus albicaulis. The sequence goes on from CM076577.1 coordinate 1,172,610,990, forward strand.
TAATCTGATTTATACTTGTTTCTCACTTATTAATATTGTTGTTCCATTGTACATTAAGCTGATAATGAAATGAAGATGTAAATAAGTTTAAAAGTCCATGAATGCATTAAATTAATTTACCCCCCCTTGCCCCCTTCAGTTTAACTAAGGGTTCAAAAATTGGTATCAGAGCCAATTCCTTTTGTATTAATTTAACAACTGGAAGGAGATCCTAAGTCCCCAAGATGGCTAGTCTAGAAGGATGCTCAACAAATAAAGCCCCATTTTTTACTGGCACAAACTTTGTTTCTAGAAAATAAAAATGGTGACATACATAATGTCTCTAGGAATATAAGTTTGGGCTATTGTGGAAGAAGGATATGCTCCAAAGGATACTGACATAGAAAAAGATGCCAGACAAAATTTCATAGCCAATGCAAAAGCTATGAATGCACTTTTGAGCGGTATGTGTGAGTCTGAATTTATCAAGGTAATGCACAGTGTGACTGCCAAAGAAATTTGGGATACATTGGAAAGTATCCATGAGGGAGATAAAAAGGTGAAGGTGGCAAAAATGCAAGCCAATAGAGCACCGTTTGAAAATATAAAAATGAATGAATAAGAATATGTAGCCAGCTTCTTCTTAAAAGTTGCAAAAATTGTGAATAACATGAAAGCTCTAGGAGAAACCATTAAAGAATGTGTAATTGTACAAAATATATTAAGGTATTTACCATCTAGGTTTAACCCTAAGGTTTCTGCCATAGAAGAAACATCTAATTGGGAAACACTGACCATGAACCAATTTCTTGGAAACCTGGCAGCCTATGAGATGAGACTTCCAAAAGCGAAGTCAAATGTGAGGGAGGCAACCTTTAAGGTAGATAAGTGCAAAAGAGAAAAGGAAGATACTTACTCCTACTCTCATGAAGAAGAGGACAATTTTTTCAGAAGATTAGATAGAGGCATGGGAAAGTATAAAGGTAAACTTCCATTTAAATGCTTTAACTGTGGAAGAGTGGGTCACTATGCATCTAAATTTCCTCATAAGAAAATGGAGAATCAGTCAAGAGGGAAACCAATTTCAGAAATAGACCGAAAGGGAACAGATTTAATCGAAGATATTTCTATGTTCAACAAGACAATAGTGCATCTGAGAGCTCAAACGTCCCCCAATGAAGTGGAAACATCAAAATTCATTCTGATGGCCAAGGAAGTTCTTGAGGAAGATATCCTGGAATTTGAATACAAAGGTGAAGTAGATCTTGAGGGGGAGCTAATTAGTGCCCTGGAAAAAATAGAAAGACTTAAACTAAAGTGCAGAAAAACAAAAAGACATTCTCCTGAAATATGTAAAAGAAGAACCAAATTCGGAAAACCTCATTTAGTTGAAAGTAGAACTTGAAGAAGCTAAGAAGGTGGAAGACATTATACTAAAGCAAATTAAAGATAAAATTCAGGAGCAAGAGAAATTGGAAGAAGAAGTAGTATGCCTCAGAAAGAAATTAGAAAACGCTCAAAGGGAATTATCAATGAACACTCCACGAATGACAAGCTCTGAACAGTTGGATAAAATCCTAAATGCTCAAATATCTCCTCTCATAAAGGCTAGGATAGTTTTTGAAGGAGAAACCAGAAAATCCAAGGTAGAAAATAACAATAGAATCATCTTTGTAAAATCTAGTGAAGCAGCAAAGAGGGAATCCACTGAATTTGAAACTGGCAAGACTGTGATATAAAATGAATCAAATAGAAAAAAACAAAAACCTCAAGTAACAACAAAAGAAATGAACATACAATCAACTGCAAAAGAATCATATGCTCCCAAGAATGAATTTAATTAATGCGGAAGATGTCAAAGGAGGTTTCTTCTTCCTGTGAGGAGTTTCACTTGCTTCTCCTGCCACAGACCTGGACACATCGCAGAATAATTTAAGATAAAGCAAATCTAGTCCAAACAGAAAAATATGCAACAACCGAAAGTATTACCTCAAACAAATTTCTCTGCTATAGATAGATACTACTTCCATGGGTATTGTTTTTATTGTAAGGGGTTCGGTCATAAAGCCATGGAGTGCAGAACGTATGGACAAAGACTAGTGTATGGAAACTCAAGGAGAATTATGAACAAGGGAGAATTCACTCGTATACATAAGCCATTCAGAAATATAATCAAATGTTTTGGCTGCCATCAAATCAGGCACAAGTATCACAAATGTCCTCTCAAAGACTGTGGTCCATCTCCTCAGGAAATTTACCAAACAAATATTCGCATGCAGTGGAAAAAGAATTTGAATAATTGTGATCTGGCTCTAATAGCTCAAGATCATAAAAGCTAATGGTATATGGAAAGTGGATGCTCAAAGCATATGACTTGAGACCAAAGCAAGTTTATAACCTTTGATGAAAAGAAATCTGGAAATGTAACATTCGGCAATGACAAAGCAGGGAAAATCAAAGGAAAAGGCTCAGTCAGTCTGAATAATGGAAGAGGAGAGGCTCAGGATGTACTATTTGTGGACAGGCTAAAATCAAATCTGCTAAGCATCAGTCAAATGTGTGATAAAGGCTATGAGGTCCTTTTCAAAGCCCAAGATTGTGAAGTTAGGTCTATCACCATAGGAAAGACCTAGATCAGAGGTGTTCGAATAGAAAGTAATGTCTATATAGTAGAAGAAGAGAATGAAGCGTGCCACATAATCAAACTTGACGAATCATGGTTATGGCATAGAAGATTGGGACACCTAAACTTTGACCACATCATCAGTCTAAGCAAGAAGAATGCTATCAGAGACATGCCTGCAATAAAGAAGCCTCCAAATACCATATGTAAATCCTGCCAACTGGGCAAGAAAACCCACACATCATTCAAAGCCAAAGATCAACTATCTACAAGTAGGCCACTTCAGCTTGTACACATGGACCTGTGCGGACCTTCAAGAACTAATGCACCAAGTGGAGAATATTATTTCATGTTGATAATAGATGATTTTACCAGATTGACATGGGTGGCATTTCTCAAATATAAATCTGAAGCATTAGAGAAATTCGAGATATTCAAGGCACTAGCAGAAAATCAAACAGGATGCAAGATAAAATGCATCAAATCAGACAGAGGAGGTGAATTTATAGACTATGATTTTGCAGACCTGTGCAATGAATATGGGATAAAACAACAGTTTACAATTTTACGTACACCTCAACATAATGGAGTGGCAGAGAGGCAAAACAGGTCAGTACAGCAGATTGCCAAAGCCATGATGCAATAAAGTAACATTCCCCAAACCTACTGGGCAGAAGCAGTACACACTGATATTCACATTCTTAACAAAGCTCATCTAAGACCAAATTGTGACAAGACTCCTTACGAATTATGGCATGGGAAACCAGCATCAATCAAGCACTTTAGAGTCTTTGGTTGAAAGTGTTTCATAAAAAATAATGATGAAAAATTGGGGAAGTTTGATGCAAGAGCTGATGAAGGAATATTTTTGGGATATGCATCCAAGAGTAAGGGTTACAGGTGCTACAACAAAATACTGCACAAAATTATGGAAATAATTGATGTGAGATTCGACGAAGATCTACCAAACAAAACAAGAAGCACAAGCTGCGCCAATCCTCTAGATGATCATGAAGTTGAGAACCAAGATAATGATGAATAGAGGAAGACAAAATAAGATACTGAATTAAACTCAAAAGGTCCCTCAAGACACACTCAGAAGATCAAATCATTGGGGACAAGAGTGCAGGAGTCCAAACTAGAAGACAACTAGCTGAATAGACAGAAGAAGTATACCTAGCCATGCTATCTCAAATAGAACCAAAGAAGTTCGAAGAAGCAATAAAAGACAAAAACTGGGTAAATGCTATGAATGAAGAACTAGACCAAATTGAGAAGAACAATACTTGTGAGTTAATGCCAAGACCCATTGGGAAAAATGTCATTGGCATAAAATGGATATTCAAGAATAAGATAAATGAAAAAGGGCAAGTAATTAGAAATAAAGCTAGACTTGTATGCAAGGGATATTCTGAAATCGAAGGACTTTATTATGATGAAACCTTTTCCCCTGTAGCCAGACTAGAAGCAGTCAGAATATTTTTGGCCTTTGCATGCTATCATGATTTTAAGGTATATCAAATGGATGTGAAGTTTTCCTTCTTGAATGGAGATTTAGAGAAAGAAGTCTACATGGAACAACCTGAAGGATTCTCATTAATAGATAAACATGACTATATTTGTAGATTAAAGAAAGCCTTATATGGTCTGAAACAAGGTCCTCGTGTATGGTATTCAAGGTTGGACAGATACTTACAAAAACAAGGGTTCAAGAAAGGAGGATTAGACAACAATTTGTACATAAAGGCTGATGAAAATGAACTCTTAATTGTAGTAGTATATTTAGATGACATCGTGTTTGGTAGCAACAAAGATGAGTTAGAAAAAGGATTTGTAGAAGAGATGAAATCAAAATTTTAGATGTCTATGATTGGAGAGCTCACCTTCTATTTAGGGCTTCAAATTCTACAAAAGAAAACAGGAATATTCATTTCACAAGAAAAATACTTAAGAGAGATGTTGAAAAGGTTCCAAATGGAAGACTGCAAACCTATGTCAACTCCCATGATCGTTGGCTGCAAACTATGTGCTAATGATGGATCTACGGATGTAGATCAAAGACTTTACAGATCCATGATAGGAAGTTTATTATACCTAATTGCCTCTAGACCAGACATTATGTTGGTAGTAGGACTCGTGGCAAGATATCAAGCAGCACCAAAACAAAATCACTTGCTAGCAATCAAGAGGATATTCAGATATCTGCAAGGAACTGCACATTATGGCCTATGGTATCCAAAAGGAAAAAACTTCACATTGACAGCATACACAAATGCAGATTGGGCCAACTATGTGGATGACAGGAAAAGTACAAGGGGAGGTGCATTTTATTTGGGAGAAATTCTGGTGGCATGGCTAAGCAAGAAGCAAACTTCTATCTCTCTATCTACAACAAAATCAGAATACATAGTAGCAACATCTTGTTGCACACAAGTAATGTGGATGAAACAAATCCTCCAAGACATGAAAGTAAGCATTGATGAACCCATTTCTATCAAATGTGACAATACTAGTGCAATAAGTATATCAAAAAATCTTGTACTTCATTCAAAAACAAAGCACATCCTAATAAAGTACCAATTCCTCAAAGAACAAGTAGCATAGAAAATAGTGAAGTTGGAATATGTACCAACAAAGGAACAAACAACAGAAATATTCACAAAACCTCTTATTAAAGAACCATTCAAATATCTAAGAGAAAAACTAGGGGTAGTGTCTGCAGATGTTACTCTTTGATATGGTCAAAAATAAAATAAAAAATAAATAAAATAAATAAATAAATATATATATATATATATATATATATATATAGATATATATATATATATATAATGGTTTCAGGAGGAGACTATTGGAAATACACCAGAAAAGGCTGCATACTAGGAACTGGATCAGTGCAGTAGACAAGTGATAGTCAATACCAGACAAGAAAGCATCATTCCAGGGGGAGAGCAATCAATAAAAGTTGTCTCAAAAGAGCTAGAGCAATGGAGCAGTGAATGGAACAGGTCCTCGAGATCAGAATATTATGAAAAGATAGAAACCACACGGGGAAATGTAAAACCCTTTTCCATTGATGTCAAAGGGGGAGGAAAATAAAGCAGTGGAAATTCTGGAGGAAGTATTGGAGTATTGCCATCAATGCCAAAGGGGGAGACTGTTGGAAATATTGTCATTGATGGCAAAGATACAGATAGGAGCAACACTGGAATCATCGACTATAAGGTAAAGGAGCATATCAGGCATTGTACAACAGAGAAGCAAAGGAGCACCAACAGAACTATCCTTAAGGAAGAGGAGCAGAGATGACAAACTTTAGAATCAAAGGAGAAAAGGAAGAAAAGGAAGTTAAGGAAGAAAAGGAAAAAAGAAGCAGAGGCAGCAGAGAAGCAAAGAGGCAGAGACAGCCGAAGGCAATCAGATTTGCTAGACACAGAAAAGACCAGAGATCCTGCACATATCAGAAGCAGGAAGAAGTGAGAGCTAAGAGGAAGATATGAGAGGAGAGAGAGCCGAGAGGAAGAGGCAAAAGCAACGAGAGTCGAAGTTACAGAGCGGGACAGTGTAAACAAATGGAAAATTGACCAAGGCAGAGAATTCTTTGAAGAAATCCAAGGGAGGTGAACAGACGGTCAGGATTAGATCGCAAATGTAAAGGCGAGAAATGGATGGATATGATTCATCATAAGATATGCAGGGCAGAAATACAATCGAATTACAAGCACCAAAGAGGACCGTAGATCTGGGTAAATCAACGGTGATGATCGCATCGGCAGAAATAAAAAGTGCAAATCGCAAAGTATAGCGGGTAAGTGTTAAGGTGTCGCAAGGTAAGTTAAATTAGTTGCGATGTGAAGTGAAGAAGGGACACGCGACGACAGAACGCAATATCACACATCGCAAGAAATAGAGTATAACCACAAAGTAAATATTATAAAGTGAAAAGTGCGATCAGATGAGGACCATCAAATCTGGGGGCAGATCAACAGCGAATGGCGAACCGCATACCGCACATCGCAATGCTAAAAGGATAGAAATAAGGCGACCGCAAGTTAAGCTAAATATTCTGCGATGCAAAATGGAGGGACACGTGTCGACCCTGTGCAACATCGCATACCACAAGAAATAGGAGATAACTTCAAAGATATCGCAAGGAATGTTATGTTGGTTATGATGCGGTAAGATTTATGCGATGCGATGCGATGAAGGGAATCCACGTGGTAGCACCGTGCACGAGCACAGATCATAGATCACAAGGTTTAAGGTTTATCGTCAATGGTAGAGTGGGAAACTTGTGGGCAAGTGAAATGCAATGCACTATGATTGGTCACCGCGTTGTGGGACCCTTCAACCAAATTTAAGCATGTATGCCAAGCCTTTCTAGTGTTAAATCACATCGGAGGTGAAAAAGGGAATTATAAAGTAAAACCTTTGATACACCGAAATGCGATATGAGACCGGACGCAATAAAGTTCGAAGTTAAGATCTGATGTATTTCAAGTCCGAGGCTATGTGATTTTATGAATAAAACGTTGGAAGTAGAGGAAAAATTGGTTTACGAATAAAAGATTGAATGCTGGCAAAAGAGTCAGATATATAAAGGAAATTTTGAACGGGAGTAGACTCGGGTAAGACCTGACTCTAAGTGCATAACAGTGTTGCGGCAGTAAGTCAAATGAAAAGCTAAACGCGAGAGAATGCACTCGAGTAGAGAGACTAGACAGTGTGTGTATAGAAGTTGAATGTTGTGGTTAAATATAATAGGCAGAGTCGGGAAATAGAAGGAGATATAGTAGAATTATTTGAAACGCAACAGCATGGGTCAAGTTGGGAAAAAAGGTGGTTATGTAGCACAGTTAAAATTTAACAGCAAAAACAGAAAAGACAAGAGGACAGCAAGCAGAAAAAGACAAATGCTCAGCAAAGCTTAGAAACTGAAAGAGCTAAGTGAAATAATTGATTGTAATTTTAAATTTTTTATTTATTTTATATTATCTGTGATGCAAAGGCAAGTCTCTGTAAGCAAATAAAAACTCCAATTTAATACTAAAATGTGTACATACTGTTATATTATTCTGAATGTGCTAGGCAAGAAAATGAGGAGGTGGAAGGAAAAGATTCATACCTATTCATTTCATATTCCCATATAGAATGCAAACAGTTATGAGGTGATCTCTATGAATGATGTTACTGTCATATGCATAGGGAGGTTAGAGAGTGGAAGAATAAGAAGAAGAAAGAGCAGATAGAGAAGTTATGTAGATCCAGAGATGATATAAGGCAGATATGAAGGTTGGAGGACAACAGTGGAGAAGGAATAGAACAGAGCTGATATCTACGTAAATCAGCATGTGTTTTCATTATAGTGTGAGGAAGTAGGGGCTTCCATATCAAGTTGTAGCTTGATAGATTTCAAATTTTAGTTGGTTGAGGTAGGAGCCTCCTCTGGGTTGTAGCCTGTAGAAAATAGATGGGATTTGGAGCTTCCTTGCAAGTTTTAGTTTGCAGAATTGAGGTAGTAGCCTTCTGTAGGTTGGAGCTTACAGAAAATCGGTGGTGATAGGGAGTTGGAGCTTTCCTTTGCATCACAAAAATAATAAGATGTGGTTTTCTCCCTTATGGGGTTCCACTTATATATGTTGTTTATGTGCATGATGATTATGTGTTGATGTTCTGTATTTAATCTTATTTATACCTACTATTCACTTATTAATATTGTTGTTCCATTGTACATTAAGCTGATAATGGAATGAATTTGTAAATAAGTTTAAAAGAAAGTTTAAAATTCTATGAATGCATTAAACTGATTCACCCCCCCCCCCTTAGTTTAATTAAGGGTTTAACAAATCGACATCTCTGCACAACCTCCAATGGCTGAGTTATGCCTTGGCCATTAACACCAAGTCCTCCTCCTTTGTACCCCATCTTTGTGAGGCATCTCATGCCAGATCCTGTAATGGGTATCTCCACATTTCCAACAGAAATAATAGCATGTGAAGATGAAACTGAAGATAAATCAACATTGTTTACCTCAACTGTTGATTTGGAAATAGGCGATGATGCCTTCTTTAAGCCTTCCTTGCGCTTCAACTTCTCCAAGGCCTCTTCCGCAGCTTGCAACTGAAGCTACAATATCTGCTTATCCTCTTTCTCTTCTCGTAGGAGCCTCCTTAATTCAGAATTATCTTCTTGAAGACTTTGGTTTATTTCCTCATTTGAATTATGAGAAGACGATGAAGACGACAATGAAGGCGCATAAGCACTGGAAGATGTGGACGAAGCATCGTTCTCTGATACTCTTCCTCTATTCTCTTCTCATAAGTGGTATACATTATGTCCACCAATTTGGACATCCTAAGCATGGCCTCATACATGTCTTTGTCATCCTCTATTGTTGCACGCTCAATTGTTTTTCACGCTCGCAATTCACATCAACAAGAAGACCGCTTTGATACCATCTTGATCTGGGTCCGTCAGCAACTGAATTTACCCATGATATTTTACTTATGTGATGTGGTTATAATTTCACTGAAAAGAGCATTAAAAAAAACATAGTGAACTTTTGGACTGAACGTTGGACGCAGTTGCCCCAACTTCATCAAAACCTGGAGTTCGCAAATCTCCAAGAATTTACCACCTAGCTTGGTGCGGCCCAGGTGTGAGACTTTTGGCATGACCCTCTATTGGATTAAAAATTGTAGGAATGGAAGCCCTTCGAAAATTCACTTCCACATGACCCCCCCTCTGAATTGGGAATCCCTCCTTCTGATTCTTCACGAGCAACCAATCTTGAACAACGGGGAACTTGATTGTCTAAGGTGGGGGTATCAGCAGCAAGGTAGACTCACTCTCAAGGAAGTGTATTCATTGAAATATTTAGTGGGCGACCCAGAGCCAGAACCTATTTGGAGTGGATGATCATGCATGGTAAGCTTCTCATGTGGGATAAGATACTGAAAAGGGATTTTTTGGCCCATCTTGTTGTCCATTATGCCACATGGAAGAGGAAACAAATAAACACATGCTAAAATTCTTCCCGAAGACTCTAGAAGTCTAGAAATTGCATGTTGAGGTCATTGGACTCTCTTACAGATCTGAGAATAGTCTCCGGGGGACATTTAGAGATGGACCCTATTCAAGAACCCAATTGTCAATCATGCCTGCTGCTTGTCGCAAGAGTTTTTCCTAGGGAACATTTGGAAAGGAAGGAACAGGGTCATTTTCCACTCTAATGAGTTTCATCTAGTCAAGGAATGCCACACTGCTCTTCGAAATCTCAAGGAAACAGTATCGATCTCGCCATGGTCAAAAGAGGATTGGAAGGTGGAGGGGCGAGAGCTTTCTATCTTGTTAGCTCTCATATTCTTAAGGGTGACCCCTATAGGTCCCTCTCGATGGATGTCGCCTCCTCGTGTCTCGTCATCGACGCTCACCTGTCCACCACAAGGGTTCCTTAAACTTAACATTGATGGGGCTTCCAAGTGGGACCCAGGCCCTATCATTTTTGGTGGGGTCCTTCTTAGCGACAAGGGGTAGGTGGTGAGAGTTTATGCAGCCTCTTTTGGCCACACCACCAACGACGTGGCCGAGTACCTGGCTTTGGATCGCAGTTTGTAGGTTGAATTTGATATGGGTATCACAATGCTCCAGGTAACTAGAGACACCTAGATTTCCATATTAATGCTCCAATGTCTCATCAATGGCTCCCCCTATCAAGGGTCATCAAGAGTTGACGGTTGGAATTGATATGGGAATGAAAAATCTCAAGACTTTCCTCTTTCAATTATTTTATAACAGATCATGTTGACCGAGAAGGGAATAAAGCAGTAGACAAGCTCGAGAATTAGGGATATGAGCTCCAGGGAAAGGATATTTCCCACGCTTGGCCTCCCTCAATCCAAAAAAAAATCTTGGAGGACTTGAAAAGGACAATTCTTCCCCAATGGGGGTGAGATATCGGATACACATGGATACTAGCTCCCATGTGTGAAAACAAATGGAGTCATTGTGAGGGACGGGCCTCCCGGTCCCTTCACAATAATGTATATGCAGGAGGTTGTACAACCATAACGACTGTCATTCATGCGAGCCATTACGCTGTGTTAGAGTTGGGGGTGGTGGACTGTCAAGGCCTAGCCCAATGGATGAACCAAGCATTTGTCTTTGCAATTGAGTTTGGTGTTGGGCTCTATGGTGTCCGTCTGGGAGAAATAAGAAGTGTCAGAGGCCATATTTCCAAGAGAGTGGCATGTGGGAGGCCCTTTGAGAAACTTGCAGGGACAGTGGTGATGTCTGTACCCTCTCTTTGGGATTCATTCTTAATATTTGTGATAGGGAGGATAGGGTGGGGAAGGCCAGCTTATCGTGGTTTAAGGAGAGCCAGTTCAGTCTTGTAATCACAGGGTGGTGGAGCTCATCATCCTGGAAACCTCACAGATGGAGGAAACATTCCAGGCGATCTCATTATTTCATGGATTTCTAGCGTAAAGGGGCTCAAAGGTTCTGCCTGTGGTTTCTGTTCATCAGATTTGGTAGGTGTTCTCTAGCTCGAAGGTCATTTCGATTTCAGATCAGCTCCTATGTCATTGTTTGGTGATCCATTGATCAGAACTGGATCATGGACCAAAGTGATAGCTTAAAATTAAAAGTGTTCGGAAGTGTGCCAAACCTGATCAACGAGATAGATCTCATCTCCCTGATTCCATCGCTGTGAACAATTCGAAAAACCAACACCATATGAAGAAGTTATCGCAGTTTGAAAAGCCCAGCAAACTACAATTTTTGGACTTCGACCAAGTTTGACTTGGATTTGGGAAAATTAAAAAGAATATTACAGGGAATATTCCTGGAATATTTCGGGGAATATTTTTGGAATATTCCTCGAAATATTCCCCAGAATATTCTGTTTGGACCAGTCGAATTTTTCCAAGTGGCACATTGTGGTTTGTTGAGAAATAGCACGTGTTTTAATTCAGCCAATTAGGAGCTGCCACGTGGCAGGCCTAGAGGCCGCCATGTGGCCCTGGAATGGTCTATTAAAATTTTTGGACCCGACCAGGTTCGAACATGAGACCTCACGTATAGAGCGCCTGAGACTTACCAACTCGCCTACCGTATGTGTCTTAACATAAATGGAGCGTTGGTTTTATTTATTGATATATGGTTCTCTGTTTGGGGTTTTTGAGGGGACATGCATGGAGTGCCGGTTTTATTTATTGATATATGGTTCTCCGTTTGGGGTTTTTGAGGGGCCAACCCCTCCCATACAACCACAGCCCCAACGACCAAGGGCTTAAGCCCATTCCCGTGACGGTTAAACCTTTTTATTGTTCACATGACATACGGTTAAACCGCAACATCTATTGTGCCGACGGTTCCAAAAACCATTACATCTAGCAGAGTTAAAACCTATCACATGTGGTGGTTGATTGAGCTTATCTGCGTGGTTTATTCGGTCAGCATTTAACTTGACCGCTAAGTTTTAACACATGCACCCAAGATTTCTCGTGGTAATAGTTAGTGCTAGTGGCTAGGTTGGCAGTAATTTTGGAGCGCCCATCATTTTTGGCAGAATTTTCGAATCTAACTAGAGTTAAGTCCAGTTTCTCCACATTTGGTGGAGGATTTTTGGGTGTCATTGGGCAAAATGAGTTCAGGCTCTATCTTGAGCTAGATTCGCCAAATTTTGGAGTGTCAATAGTCAATTTCGACTATATCAGACATTCCTAACTCAATGGTGAGGGTTCCAAATCCATCAGAGGAATTTTGAGCAGGTTTGTGCTTCAGTGAATTTCTAAGGGCCACTAGGGCCACCATGGGCCAGCAATAATTTGAGGCCTAACCATGGGAGCTAGAGGCCTTATTCAGAAATCCAATAGTCAATTTTGGATGTTTCAGATGTTCTGTAACTAATGGTGTGCTTTTCAGAGCATCTAGAGGACTTTTTAAAACCGATATGCTTTAGTGAAGTTCCAGGGGCCACTAGGGCCAGCAAGTGTTAGCAGCAGTTCAAGGCCTAGCCAGGGTAGCTAAAGGCCTTATGCAGCAAACCAATAGTCATTTATAACTGTAATAAGCATTTTGAATCCAATAGAATAGTTTTTAGAAGATTTTTAAGACTTCTAGAGGTTGATAACCCACAGAGAAGGTTTCTTTGACCCTAGAGCCAGGGGGTGCCACCAGGGTGTTGGAGGCGAAACCGGAGCAGCTGAAGGCCATTTTCAATGAACCAATAGTCTATTATGACTATTTTTGGCATTATGAATCCAATGAAGGGATTTTTAGGGCCATTTTAAGACTTATAGAGCTCAATAAGCTATAGGGAAGTTTTGGGCAGCCCAGGGAAAACCGTGGAGGGAGGCCTAGTTTGGGAATTCAGTGCTCTTTTGGAGAAAATGATCAGTCTAATTTTTGTGTCTAATGTGTGTTGAAGACAATAGGTGAGGTTTTAGTGATGGAAACAGAATTTTAAAGGATTTAGTGCCAAGGAGAAGCTCAGTGTAGCTCAGAGCACCGACAAAAGGAATCAAGTCTAAGGGAGCCTAGATCTGTTTGCAGAGTGATGACAAACATGACAGGGATACAGATGGTATTCTAAGCCCATTGGTTCAGTTCAGTAACCATTGGAGTTAAGTGTGGAACCTGTAAAATAAATTTTTCCATAATCCTAAAGAGCCAAGTCAAGATGACAAGAGCTCAAGGAGACGTAGCCCACGATATTTGGGTGAATATTAAATTCGATGTTATGTGTGGATTTTTATTTGCTACATTATATTTTTGTTACACATTTTTAATTTCAGCAATAACAAATGGACTTAAGACACTTAAATAGTTAATAATCATACACCTATTTCAAGTATAAAATTCCGCAAATGTCAAGTATAAGCTAGATCTTTTATTTGTTTAACTGAATGGGAGGTTCTTGAAAATCGTAACAAGTTATCCAACCCATTTTTCAGATAGGGATGGTATCAGAGCACTTGATTTCTTGATTGATAGAGAAATTACTTTCTTTTTTGACTTGAAATGTGTTTTAATAGTTAAATAATTTGATTGTTTGCAAACTGACAGTTGCTTGAGTGTGCTTGAGGTGAAGGGAAAGCTATCATTAGCTAAGTCCAGGAGAAGACAAGAAGGAAGAAGTTTGAAAGTATCTTCCTTACCCAATGGATCTCAAGGCAACCCTTGAAGCACAAACTCTCTTGACGATTGTTTGTTAAGAAGCTCTTGAGGTTTGTTTGCAAAAGGCTGCTTGAAGAAGAGCTTGGCTCTACAACCATTTTGTTCAGAAGCTTTATCAATAATTTTTGAAATCTTTGTAATTGTTGATTTAATTTATTTTTTTCATTGACATAATAGTGACAACTTCATCAAGTGAGGTTTCAAAATCCTCCCCCTTCACAATATTCTTCGATGAAGACATGAAGCGAGACTTCTACATCTTGAAGGACATGGTGCAAATTCTATTTGAAGATAGAAGAGAAAGCACTAGACTTCATGAGAAATTGGTTGCTATGAAGCAAGAGAAGGAAGAAATTCTTCAAATAATGCATGATATGGAGATGTAGCTCCATCAATCCCAAGAGGCTTTAACCAATAACATGCGTGAAATAAAGGTAATTCACTATAATTTGTCTTCAGTTTCCTCTTCAGAAAGATGTGTTGGTTCATTTGAAAAGCACACTAGAGGTATAGGGTCCAAGTTAATGTTTAAAATAGGCTATGAAGGCAAGGGTTTAAGCAAACATGCACAAGGCATGGTTGAACCTATTTTGGTTGAGGAGAGACCAAAGAAATTTGGTCTTGGTTATGTTCAATCTTATGGCGAAGAATCCAAAGCCATGAAGGAATATGAGGCAACTTCAAAAATAAATTTTGTCACAAGTTCTAAACCACAAACATGTCAAGTTTGTTTTCAAGTTGATTGCCATTGTTTGAATCCTATGTTGCAGCAAGAAGATTGTAGACACTCAAATTATGGTGAGCATGAGAGTTCAGACAGTTTTCAAGACATGAACATTGATGTTATTCTGCAAAAGAAAGTTGGAACCTCTACTAGTTCATCTCCTCAAGAAGGAAAAAAGGATGGACATGAAAGGCAGCATATGAGGTATAATTCTTCCCATAGTCAAGTTGATTACATTTCTGCAAGGCATGAAAATTTTGCATGCTTGAATGGAAGAAAGAGTTGTTGTGCATATTGTGGTTTGTGTAACCATGTTGTTTCAAGATGCTGGAAGAGGATGAAGGCATGCAGGAAGCAGATGAAGCAAAGGCAACTTGCAAAGAAAGTGCATAAGACTTGCGCACATTGCCAGAAAAGGGGACATGTTGTTTCCCAATGTTGGACATTGCATCCAACTATTCATCCTAAGAACATGAGGCAAGAGGACAGAAACACTGGAAAAAGTGGAACCAAGGATTCCATCATTGATGTGAGAATGGATGTTTCACATGAAGAAGATTTGCAGCAACAAAATTCGCCATGGAAGTGGCTTGGTAAGAAGTGGTTTAACTTCTTGACACAGTAAGACATACACTCATTTGTACATATGAAAATTTCAATTATGTATGTATGTTTTATGTTGTACTTTCACGTTTGTTTGAGCCACCTTGGATCGGTGATCAAGGAAGCGATGTTCACCTACCTTCTGTAAATTTCTCGCCGGAAATTTCTAAGTGAGTTCAAGGAAGACAGTTCTTAACAAGAGAACAAGCACATCCAAGAAGGAAAGTGTCGACTACCTTCAAGTTATGGTTCAAAGGCACTAGCCATGCAAAGCAAGTGTATGGAGGCTGAAAAGAAGAGGGTGATGTAATCTCATCTATTGTACAGATCAGTATATCAATATTTTCGGGTCCAAAATATTCCCAATGGGGAGGTGTGATCAAAACTGAATCATGGACCTAAGTGATAGTTCAAAATTTAAAGTGTTTGAAAGTGTGTCGAACCTGAGTGATCGGATATATCTCATCTTCCTGATTTCGATGCCGTGAATGGTTCGAAAAACCGACACCGTATGAAGAAGTTAACGCAGTTTGAAAAGTCCAGTAAACTGAAATTTTTGGACTTTGACCAAGTTTGACTTGGATTTGGGAAAATTTTAAAAAGAATGTTCCAGGGAATATTCCCAAGAATATTTTTTTTGGACCAGTTGAATTTTTCCAAGTGGCACATAGTGGTTTTTTGAGAAATACAATGTGTTTTAATTCGGTCAATTAGGAGCTGCCATGTGGCAAGCCCAGAGGCCGCCACATGGCCCTAGAATGGTCTATTAAAATTTTTGGAGCTGGGTAGGTTCGAACGCGAGACCTCATGTAAAGAGTGCATGATTCTTACCAACTCACCTACCATATGTTTCTTAACATACATGGAGTGTCGGTTTTATTTATTGATATATGGTTCTCCATTTGGGGTTTTGGAGGGGCCAGCCCCTCCCATACAACCATGGCCCCAAAGACCAAGGGCTTAAGCCCCTTTCCGTGATGGTTAAACCTTTTGATTGTTGACATACAGTTAAACCGCAACATATTTTGTGCCGATGGTTCCCAAAACCATTACATCTGGCGGAGTTAAAACCAATCACATGCAGTGGTTGATTCACCTTATCCGTGTGGTTTATTCAGTCAGTGTTTAACTTGACCGCGGAGTTTTAGCACATGTGCCCAGGATTTCCGGTGGTAATAGTTAGTGCTAACGGCCAGGTTGGTGGTCAGTTTGGAGCACTCACCATTTTTGGCGGAATTTTCGAATCTAACTGGAGTTAAGTCCAGTTTCTCCACATTTGGTGGAGGATTTTGGGGTGTCATTGGGAAAAATGAGTTCAAGCTCTATCTTGAGCTAGATTCGACAAATTTTGGAGTGCCAATAGCCAATTTCAACTATCCCAAACATTCTTGACTCATTTGTGAGGGTTGCAGAGCCATCATAGTACTTTTGAGTAGGTTTTTGCTTCAGTGAAGTTCTAAGGGCCACCATGGGCCAGCAATAGTTTGAGGCCTAGCGAGGGGAGCTAGAGGCCTTATTCAGAAATCCAATAGTCAATTTTGGATGTTTCATATGTTATGGAACTAATGGTGTGGTTTTTAGATCCTATATAGGATTTTTGAAAGCCGAGATCCTTCAGTGAAGTTCTAGGGGCCACTAGGGCCAGCAAGTGCCATCAGTAGTTCAAGGCCTAGCCAAGGTAGCCAAAGGCCTTATGCAGCAAACCAATAGTCATTTCTGACTGTAATGATCATTATGAATCAAATGGAGGAGTTTTTCGAAGTGTTTGAGGACTTCTAGAGCTCGATAACCCACATAAAAAAAATTCTTTGACCCTAGATCCAAGGGGTGCCACCAGGGTGTTGGAGGCGAAACCGGAGTAGCTGGAGGCCATTTTCAATGAATCAATAGTCTATTTTGACTATGTTTAGAATTTTGAATACAATGAAGGGATTTTAAAAGCCATTTGAAGACTTCTAGAGCTATATAAACTATAGGGAATTTTTTGGCAGCCCAGGGAAAACCGTGGAGGGAGGCATAGTTTGGGGATGAAGTGCTCTTTTGGAGCAAGCGATTAGTATAATTTTGGTGTCTAATGTATGCTAAAGATAATAGGTGAGGTTTTAGGGACATTAAAATAATTCTAAAGGATTTAGTTCCATGGAGAAGCTTACTGTAGCTTAGAGCACCGACAGAAGGAATCAAGTCTAAGGGAGCCTAGATCTGTTTCCAGAGTGATGATAGCCATGACAGGGATATATATGGTATTCTAAGCCCATTGGTTCAGTTCCGTAACCATTGGAGTTAAGTGTGGAACTTGTAAATGAAATTTTTTCATAATCCCAAAGAGCCAAGTCAAGATGACAAGAGCTCAAGGAGACGTAGCCCACGATATTCGGGTGAACTCCTAGATTAAATTTGTTGTTATGTGTGGATTTTTATTTTCTACATTGTAATTTTTTTTCACATGTTTAATTTCAACAAGAACAAATGGACTTAAGACACTTAAACAGTTAAAAATCATACACCTATTTCAAGTATAAAATTCCACAAATGTCAAGTATACGCTAGATCTTTTATTTGTTTAACTGAGTGGGAGGTTCTTGAAAAACATAACAAGTTATCCAACCCATTTTTCAGATCATCCATATTTTGTGTCACCCAGGCCGGCAGAGGTTCCTAGACTATCTAGTGGCGGAAACCCCTTTTTGGGAGTGGCCAACATTATAGTGTTTTTTTGTTGCTTCAGATGGTGTTGATTGTGGGTTTGATTTGTAGGGAGTTTTTTTTAGGGTGGGAAGTCTGGTACCTGGTCTCAATTCAAGGTGTGCCTCCTCTCTGACAAGGCATGAATCCAGTGGCATGACAGGGTCATTCTCCCCCTCCTGTTGCAGTTGGTTCATTTGCGGCGACAGACATGGCTATGGTTACGGCTACACCACGTCAAGGTGGAAAAAATTTCAAGCGTGATCAGAACGGAAATGTGGGTGTGCATGGTGTCTGTGGCGGTGGCAAGCACAGTGGTAGCAGCAAAGGCAGCAAGCGTGGTTGCAACAAAGGATGTGGGTCATAGGGTCCTAGGCAGACTCGCAAGGAAGGAGGAGCTCGTGGTGCGAAGGTGAATTGTGAGCTGGCTAGCTCCGAGGTGCAGGAGGGGCAGGGCCTCCAACACTGTTGTCTGGAGAACTGTCACACTTTTATTTCTAGGTGGATTGATCGGGTTGGTGTTGTAGAGTGGGTATGCCGTAAGGAGAATGTGGTGCAGATGGCCTCTATGGAACGTCTGCATTAATTCCAAAGTCAACTCTGGGAACGACTAGTTGTGGTATGGCGCGGGAAAAACCAACTCACTGAGAAAGTAGAACAACTGCAGACATGGATGGTGCACTATGAAGGGCATTTTCAGAACGGCTTCCGCCCTCCACCGCCTCCCAAAGCTGCTCGTACAACACGACTTCCATCACGTTTGGAGACTAGCATGATTTCTGGTATTTTTTATGTTTTACCTATGTTGTGGTGCCTCTGGCCCAACCGTTTATACACTGTATCCCTTGCTACTCTTTTGTATTTTTGCAATCTGGTGCACTTTTGGGTCAACAAACTCGGTCGGGGTGAGACCACCTGTTTTGGATCGGACACTATGTACTCCTTTTTCGTACATGAATAGAATTATTGACTTACAAAAAAAAAATTACTAGCCTGGATTTAAAAAGGTAATTTAATCTCTCGAAATTTTAATATTCCCTATCAATTTTTAAATATATAATCATTTTTAATTTGTGAAAATTTATAAAATTAAATTTATTTTTTTTCAAATCTACCATATTTTATGTCTAACTTTATAGGATAAAGTAACATAAAATAAAATTTTATGCCTAAATACTTTCTTGAAATTTTAAGTATAAAAAAATGTTTAATTATAGGAAGAGATATGTTTATGTCTAAATATAGCTTTCAGAATTTTAATTTCTTTTTCAATAATTATTAGATGGATGGTAGATATTTAATTTCCATGGAATATTATAGAATAGTATCAAAAGTTCACATTTATCTCAAAATTAATTATGCATTTTTTTTCATATGAACATGTGTAATATGAACTTGAGTTATGGTTTTTTGAGAATGTGGTATTAATAAGCCATGGTATTGGTCCATGGTATGGTAACAAAGTATATTACAACTTAATAATTTCAATGGTAAAAATGGGGTCAATCTCCATGGTTAAGAATATTCTTAAATGCTTTTAATTTTATATATGTTTAACTGATGTATTAATTATTTTAATAATAAGTCGATTTTTTAACAAGCCTTCCAAAATTAATTCTATTTGTAGGGACTATTGCTTCAAAGGGGTCAAAACTTGAGCAAGCCAAGAGAGGGACCAGCCCCGAGCCCGGAAAATCAAGCCAAAATCCCCTACCTTTGGAAATTGAAGAAAACCTACCTCGCTCTTTGAGGGAAAACATATCTTGTTACTCATTCGGTGATGCGCAGAAGAATGAGTGTAGCTATCGGCACTTATCTATCGTTACTGGAACTACTTTTAAGTATGAGGGAAATGTGTAAAAAGATGCTCTTTATTTATTATTTAATCTCATTATCAACACATACTGACTTTATGCTATGTATTTATTATTTAATCTCATTATCATAACACACTGACTTTAGCCATTGCCTTTGCCCACGAGGACCTATGGTGATGTTTCTCCTCATTACATTGCATGTTATAGCTTGGATATATATATATATATATATATATATATATATATATATATATATATATATATATATATATATATATATATTGACATAGTGGTATGATTGGAAAAAAAATCTCTAGCTACGTGGTTCTAGCAACATGTGTCAGATAGTCATCGACACAAGTGTGATACTTTTGCAAGCCAAAACACATTTCCTCCCCTCCATCCTCCACCCTTTACATTGTTATTTTTCCTTTGCTGCAACATTTTTGCAGTAACATCATAGGCATGTTCAATTCCTTTGGTGTATCTTTGCACCTTAGGGGCAATTGCTAGTTTAAACATATATGTATTTATAACTTGCATTACTATTATTATTTAAATGTCACATATCAATTTTATATTAAGAATTGAAAAAATTATACATATCCCTCCTATTAAAAAGTTACTAATTGTTTTTTTAAATTCCACTTACTTCTTCTCTTAAAACACTAAAATATCTTATTATAATTAACACTAAGATATCTTATTAGAATTAACAGTAATTAATATATTAGTTAACATACATATTAGTTAAAAAAAATTGTGATAAACATCAATATATCCAATTAGTGCAAACATCTAAATCCCGAGACCCTGATTTTATCGAAGAAAATTTCTTGCCTCAAGCATTATTAGCAAAGATTTTCCATAAGACATTACATTACAGTTGTTTATGTTACAGTTGTGCATGTAATAATCGTCGGCAGTTCATAAATATTCTTTATTTATTTTATGTCATGATTGGAAGACTACCTGAAAAGGATGGACAATGTCAGGATATATAATAAACATAAATGTTTATTTTTAATTTAAATTCACTTATGGTCTGCCAATGAATTATTATATGCTAAAAAATATTTCACTTACTGTACACTTAAGACAGACAATCTTCTCCCTAGAGATAAAATATCTCAATTAGGGAAAAGGGAGCTAAGAGGATGAGAGAGAAGAAACCTTAGGCAACCTAGAGGCTTGGATCTAGTTGGAGGAGGTCCAAGGGAGGAAATACAACTGATTCCTTGCACAAGACATCGTGGAGAAAGGATTCAATCTTCTCCCTAGAGATAAAATATCTTAATTAGGGAAAAGGGAGCTAAGAGGATGAGAGGGAAGAAACCTAAGGCAACCTAGAGACTTGGATCTAGTTGAAGGAGGTCCAAGGGAGGAAATATAATTGATTCCTTGCACAAGACATCGTGGATAAAGGACAGGACAATGTGAGTTAGAGTATTCTAAAGCTGGTTGTTGGCTAGTGGAAACCCTAAGAAAGAAGTCTGTAAGTTCCTAGTTGGACTTGTACAATCTTGATGCCTCATAACAGATCTTGCTAGGTCATTGTTTATCAATTGTTCTGGAAGTGGAGTGGCTCCGGGGAGTGTTGGTAGAGGTACCAAAACTCATTGGTTATGAGGATCAGTATTTTCTCCTCGATAAACCTATGATAGCCTTACTCTGTTGGAAACTAGATGAGTACTTTGTTACTGTGATGAAATTTATGTCAAGAATAGTCTTTGTTGTGTCCTTTATTTTATTTGTGAATGAAATGGAATTATGATGAATGAATATAAAAGTTCCAGTATTATTTTTATTTTAACTGTAAACATGTACAATAACTAGTGTTAATAAGTAGGGGCACACGTTAGTTACAAACTTAACTAGGCACTAGTTGATTAGCCTGAAACAATCCAGAGCCGAGATGGAAGAATCTAGAAGGAAAGGGTAGGAAAACTCTTGGGTAGAAACCCATCAAGGGATTCCATATTTAAGTTTATAAATATATCTTGAAATAAACATGTACTTGTAGGTATAGAATTATATATATAATGACATTGTAAACATTTTTTTTTGTAAATCAGCTGATATATTAGATCACAAATATGTTACATATGGTTACAAAAAGGGGCCTGCCATTTTCAAAGGGAGAAGAGAGAATGCAGGCCTGCCAAACAAAAGACCACTTATATAAGCCCTGTAGCTGAACGATGTTCAGACAGGCGACATATTGCGTATCAGCTAACCCAAACTTAACCAGAGTCAAACAGAATTTAAAATAGAAAACGGCCAACCACACAAGGTTGCTAGACAATGAAAGAGCAACAACTATCATAGAAGGCCATTTAAAGGCTCGCCGAAGCTTACAGACATCAGACATAGCAAATGAGAAAAACAAAGGATAATCAGGAACCAGCAACAAGGGACCACCCACCAGGAGTCCTACTAGTCGGTTTTGGCGATGCCTGGGGTACCAGCAGCACTCGGACCAGATTTATCATCTCCCTTGGGAACACTACATGGCCTGTGGCGTCTGATGATGGTTGTTTTGGAATCATCTTCAGGGATTTAAATAGAGACATTTAGCACGTGGCACATGTACAGCTCGAAGAGCCGAATGAACCCTCCCAGACGCTTAGTATGCATTTTAAGCTCTTTCGTGAGGGAGTTGATGGAAAAATCCATCTTGTCCAACCGCGCTGAATTCTTTGTAGAGGCAAGGGAGTTCGCCTGGTAGGCCTCCTTGAAAGCAGCACCTTGCCTGCTCATGGCTTTGGCAAGCATCGCTTTCATCTGCCAAGCCACACACTGTGTCCTCAAGAACTGGGTGGCCCTGGTAGTTGGGGTGCCTGGGTCCGTGATCCAATCGACCTCCTCGTTGATGTCTTTACTGTCCATCCCTTCACTGGCTTTGTCCACCTCCACTTGGAGCTCTTCGATGATCTATTTACCTTTTTTGGAGACAAAAGCCTCATACTCCTCTCGGGCTCTCTTTAACTCTCTAGCAGCTTTGGAGCTGCGGAGATTGCGCTCGGCCATGGCAAGATTACAGATGCAGACTGTTGAATTATGAATTCCTATACGCGAAATTGTAAACACAGGACTGAGCTTTGAGGAATACCGTAAGCAGGTGAAATATTTCTCGAACGACTCTGTATTAATAGTGAAAGACGCGGTGCGAGGGGCCGCAATTTGAACTAAAACTTTCGTCTTTTCCCTACTTCTGACAGCCTGAATTCCCAACAGGTGACTGCCAACCTTCCTATTATTACTGTTGATGGCATTCAGATTGCCATGCTTATTACTTAAGAGAAGAGGCCACATGTACTCCAGATCATAAAGGGAGTGTTGTCCTCTATCCTTGTTTTATATCTTCCACCTTTTCCTATGCGAGCCATAGGACAGCTGCCAGCGGTGCCACCACCAGGCATTAAGGATTATGGAATAAACATTTAGAACAAACCACATTATTCATTGATGATCAGTACCCTGTAGGCCGTCCTCCTCCCCTGACACGCCTATCAGGTCTTGCCTTGAGATTTGAAGGAAATTATCCCGAAGATTGGCACATGTGACGCTCTGCCAACAGGTGTCAATGTCATCAATCAGATGGTCGACCGCATAGGTGAAGAATGACTCCATTGAGAGCGGAGAGATGTTTGGCGATGAGCGCGGTTTCCATGGCGAGGCAACAATGCTTGGTAAATTTCTTAGAACGCATACCATTTTTCATTTTCCTCGCTGCATTAATGGCTAGGAGCGATTCCCCTTCCACGATAGTTGCCCCACTACCCAGGTGGATAAGGATTTATAGGCCCCTCTCTAGAGCTACAAATTCTGCCTCATTGTTAGTGGCTTCCCCAAGATAATTGCTATAGATATGAAGAATTTCCCCTTTATCATTGCGTATGACACCTCCAAAGCCGGCCAGGCTAGGGTTACCCCGAGAGGCTCCATCAAAGTTTAGTTTGCGGAACCCCGGGATAGGAAGTTGCCAGGATAGCAGAGATGGAGCAGGTAGAGGTCGTTGCGTAGGAGAATTGAGGCCAGTTGCATCACTCATGCCAAACAGCTGCAGAATAAGCCTATCATTATTGGAAATCTTGTTTACCTATTCTGCTTTACTATTAGTAAGAGTTGTTTCTCGCATGTTTTGCATAATGTCTGTTTTAATGTTATCTAACTACCTGAATTCCTTCTGAAAAAATCTTCTATTTCTTTCTTTCCATGTGGACCAAACTATAAAACCGGGGCTTAGTCTCCATAGGATGTTTACAGTGTTACAGTTAGAATATTTGGTTCGCCAGTTGGCTATGTTGTCTTGAACGGACTCTATGTTCTTGTCTGTTTGTCTGAAAATCTCCTCCATCCATACCCATAAATTATTGGTCCATTCGCAGTTGTTGAGGAGATGGTTCATAGACTCCTCTTCTTTTTCACAGAGTGGACAATGGGATGGACCAATGAAGCCTTTTTTGCACAGGTTCTCCCAAGTTAGGATCTTACGATGCATTAGGAGCCATAAGAAAGTCTTTATCTTCGGCCAGATTATGGTATCCCAAACATTATTGTGCCAAGGCACTTTCTCTTCCAGATCCCTATGTTCTAAGTAAAGTCTGGGTTCCTTTAGGATGAAACTGCCTCCATCTATAATGCCCCATCTGAGTTGATCCTCATCCTGAGAGTAACGGATCTTCCTCTTATCCAGACAAGAGTTCAAGGATAATAGAAGGTTGCCCATCCCCTCTGCCTGTGGGGGAGTATTAAGGTGCCAATGTCTCCATTGCTGGTCCGCATTATTGTCCGTCCAGTATTGGTTCACCCTGAATTTTCCTTGCTCCTGATATCTGCGCTGCAGGGGAAGATAATCAGGACTCTCAAGCTTGGGAAGTTGTTGCCAAGCATTTTCCCAGAAGAGAGTCGTGCTTCCATTACGAATTTCCCAAAAGCAGTGATTTTGTATGATGTTCAGATTAGCCCTAGCCAGGTTCCAAATGGGGGATCCAACTGGAGAGTCAGCCATTCTAATGAGATCCTGAGGGCGCCAATTATCCACATACTTGGCTTTCTAAAGCTTAGCCCAGGGTGTCTGTGGATCCTTGACCCACCTCCACCATAGCTTGGCCCCACAGGATTTGTTCACGGTGTTCGGGTCTTGGAGCCCCAGACCACCCAGGATCTTGGGTTTACAGAGTTTTTCCCATGCCACTAGCGCCCATTTTTGTTTGTCAGCTTTTCCAGACCAAAGGAAGGTTCTTTGAATGTTTCTGATTTTTTGGAGAACACCTTTGGGAGCCAGAAGGATGGAGAGCATATACTGAGGAATAGCTTCTAGAACAGCCTTAGTCATGATAAGCTAGCCAGTGAAGTTAAAGACCCTACTAGTCTAGCAATTGCTCCGTTCTTCGAGGTTGGATATCAGCTTCTCCCAGTGGAGCTTTTGCCAGGGTTTATCAGTGAGAGGGATCCCGAGATACTTAGAGGGAAGGCTTTGCCTTCTGAACCCAAGGATAGTCGTGAGATTCTTCTGGATCGCTAGGTGAGTATTGAAAAAGAAGATGGAGGATTTATCCAAATTAAGGTCCATGCCTGTTGCTTGACTGAAGAGATCCAGGATAGATTTGAATCCTTGGACTTCCCGAACCGTTGGAGTTCCATGAAGCATGGTGTCGTCCACAAATTGTTGATGAGTAGTGGCTGGGCAGTGTGGCAGGGGTTGGAGGCCCTTGATATTGTTTCTTTCCTTTGCAGTTTTAATCATGCGACTCAGGCCTTCCATAAAAATGACAAAAATAAAAGGGGAGATGGGATCCCCTTGGCGAATGCCTCTAGAGGGGGAAAAGGGGAAGGTGGGAGCACCATTTACCAAAATAGAAAAGCTGGGTGATTTGACTATGGCTAGAATCCATTTGATCCAACATTGTGAAAACTCGAAAGCTTCTAGAATGGCCTCTGGATACTTCCAACTAACCTTGTCATAGGCCTTTGAGAGATCGAGTTGAATGATCATACCTGCTTTCTTATGGGATTGAAGAGTATGAACCATTTCCTGTGCTAGCAAGACATTATCCATGATCTGTCTGCCTTCCACATAGCTAGATTGCTCCTTTGAGATAATTAAGGGGAGAATTGGCTTCAATCTGTTGGCCACTACTTTGGAGATGATCTTATAGAGAACATTGCACAAAGCAATCGGCTGAAATTTTGAGGGGGTGCAGGCTGCTTCCTCTTTGGGAATAAGGGCGATGAAGGTGGAATTGAGGAATTTGAGTATGGAGGAAGATTTTCAGGAATCTTCCACCACCTCCCACACTTCCAGCCGCACAATTTCCCAGCAAGCTTTGAAAAAATAAATAGTAAAGCCATCTAGCCTTGGTGCCTTGCCATTAGGCATCTCCTTCACTGCTTCTTCCACCTCCTCCATGGTGACAGGGTGGTCTAAGGATTTATTCTAGTCCTCAGTAATAAGCCTTGGGATGGAATTCATGACTTCCCTAATAGCCTCTTCCCTGTCAATGTCTGGTTTTGTTGCTATATGGCTAAAGTGGTCAGTGAGGATGGAGGAAATATCCTGATGAGAGTGGAAGGGAGTACCTTGCTCATCCTTCAAGCGGGTGATTTTTTTGGCGCACCTGTAGTCAATAGCCGAATGATGGAAGAATTTGGTGTTTTTTTCCCCTTCTTTGAGCCATTGTATGGGGGACTTTTGCCTCCATAATATTTCCTCCTGATGACATCTATCATTCCATTTTTGCATGAGGATTCACTCACTGCTAATAGAATCATGGGTGATGTTCCATTTGAGCCAGTTTGTATGGATCTATGCCATCTGTTCCTCCAAGGCCTATTTTTCTTTGAAGATATTCCCGAAGACCTCTTGGTTATAGGATCGAAGCCGAGCTCTGAGGTGCTTTAATCTAGCTTGCAGCCGGTACATTTTGGTACCTCTGGTTTCCAGCGGCTCGTGCCACCAGTATTTGATTTTAGAAATGAAATCTGGATGGCCCAACAAAAATTTCTCAAACCTGAAAGGTCTATTTTTCGAAGTTCCGAGGATGGCTGCATTCAGGGTGATGGGCCAATGATCAGAGCCTCCACACAGAATAATGTCTGAATCCACAGTGACCCCCTCAAGGAGGATGGCTTCAGCTATAAGAAAGCGGTCAAGTCTGGAGGCGATCTGCCTCTCACCTCCTCTTTTGTTAATCCAGGTGTATAGACCGTTTTTGGGGAGGATATCCACAATATTTGTTGCTCTGATGAAGTTCTTGAATGCCTCTACATCTTTGTTCAGAGTTCTTATCCCTCCTTTATTTTCTGCCAACGAGGTAATCATGTTGAAATCTCCTCCATAGATGGCTTTAGCAGTGGAATGTCTAAGTTGCATCCTGGAGAGGCGATTTAGCATCAACAGTTTATCCTCTAGTTTTTGGGGGCTGTAGATATTAGTGCACAGGTATGTGTTGGATTCCCCTATGATTTGCATTTCCAGGGAGATGTATGATCTAGAAGCCTCTGCACTTATAAGATGTTGGGAGTGGGGATTCCAGAAGGTGGCCAAGCCCCCTTCCATACCATTCCCTTCCACTTCAGTGTATTCCATTCTTTTTCCCTAAATTTCTGTTGATTCCTTTCATTTTCTGGCTAGAGCACTTGGTTTCTTGTAAAAAAATCATGTCAGGATTTTCATTTTTGACTTTCTTTCTCAGAAGTATTTGTTTTCTTTGGTTGTTTAGCCCTCTTACATTCCATGATAGGATCTTCATAATTAACAAGATTTAAGAGGAGAATGTGAAAGCCTCAAGGGCTTTCATCTTACCTGAGTTGAGGAGTAGCTGACCTAGCTCGTGGAGTGCTTCGTTGTTTGTTCGCCGGCCTCTCTTTTTTCAGTGTCTGACATTGTGGTTTGTTTGGTGTAAACCTTGGGCTAGACCCTTTGTGGCACCAAAGCCTCTTTTCTGCCCTTTTAGTTCTGCATCTTGCCTTGTTAAAAAGAAAAAGTTGACTTTTTCTATTTCCTCCTCTGGGATATGTTCCACTCCTTTCTGCTTCGATTTTTCTACTATGGTATTGAGATTCATGCCTTCCCTCTTTAGTATGTCACTAAGTTCCATATCCTCTGTTCCTATTTCACTGGCGGTCATGTCTGCATCTCCTTCTAAGTCTTTTTCCAACTCAGAACCTTGCAGGAATTCGCTTGTCGGATTAGGATTGGGATCTATGACTACCTATGAGGGAACATCCTGGGTTTCCTGCGTTAGGTCTGGTACTTGAGGATTTTCGGTTAAAGATGATCCTGACCCAAAAACCTCAAAGGCATTGACAGTGCCTTTAATGGAGGTGCTTGTTTTGTGTTGGTTTCTCCTATTGGCCCGTTGTCTCCCATTCGGACGGGAAAAACCTTCCTGATCCTTGCCTGTGTTGTCCTTGGCCTTCTCGGTTGGCTTATTCATTGGGCATTCCCTAAACAGGTGTCCATGTTCGAGGCATTTCCGACACTGGAAGGGGATTTGTTCATAATCTATGGCTTGAAAGAAGACTTCATCTCTAAATTCTATCCATAGACCTTCATGTAATGCACCTGATACATCCATTTCTACACATATTCTTGCACAAGAGGTGTACCTTTTTTGCCGGGTGGCCTCCGAGGCTTGGATGAAGGTTCCCAATTTGTTGCCTATTTGTTCCAATGTTGCAGGTCTCCAGTAATCAATGGGGAGAGAGAATAGGCAAATCCAAACAGGTACATGCGTGAATGTTTCATGTTCTGGTGCAAAGTTTGGTTTCCAGGGTCTCATGTAGAGGCCTGCTGAGGCATAGAAATACGGTCCGCCATCAAAAATGTGATCCCTGTCTTCCAGGTTCGCAAAGACAACAGTGAAGAACCCTTTGGCCCCCAGGTGTAACATGACATCTCCCTTAGGCTTCCATTGTTTCTTGATCCAGAGACAGAGGGCTTTTTCTGTAGGCCAAAAGCCCATGAACTTACAGATCACTGCATGTATTGACATATGGTATCGGTAAGCTTGCATTTCAGGGTCAGTGATAACAACCCGCAGACTTTCTGTTGTTTTCGGCTTGCAGCGCCCCAGGTCCTCCTGTTTCTTAGTTGCTGTGACAGATGCCTCCAGATCTGGACCGTGCTAGGGCAGGGCCTTGGTTTCCACAGTTTCTTTTTTTTTTTCCTTCTACTCCTTGTGGTTCCTATAGAAGTGGGTCTTTCCCCTATCGAGAGCCTAGCTATGACTAGGCTTCTGTTGTACAAGCACAAGCTCAATAGCATAGGAGACCATATACTTCCTAAGCTAGCTTTAAATTCCAACCAAAACCACCTAAGGCTTAAATGAGGTTGGTATAAAGACACCAGGGCCCGGTTAAACCATTGGGAGATCGACGAGAATGTTGCATTGCAAAACATTAATAACATTAAAAAAATTGTCACTTCTAAGTTCAAAGAAAAAATGTGGTGTGAGAAGGATCTAGTAGCTAAAAGAAAATTAAGATATTATAAGGAGGTCATCAACCCCACCCTAGAAGATCAAAAGTATCTATATGTTTTAACTAGCTCAAAGAAGAAAATTAATATAGAACGAACTCTCATGAGCTCCATAGTGAAACAGGTCGTTGGACAGTTCCTAAAACACCATGGATGGGAAGGCTCTGCCATCTCTGTGAGAATATGAACATCGAGGATGAAAATCACTTCCTCTTAGAGTGTCTCGTGTACAACCACATTAGAGCTCAATTTCATAATCTTTGTTGCAATACTGACCTTCCTAGCCTTTTAAGATGTCAAAATTATAGTGAGCTCGGGAGGCTTCTCTCCAAGCTTTTTTAACATAGGAATAAAATCTTAAATCAAACTAAATAACTCTTTTCTTTAGGTCCAATAAACAAAAGATTGGTCTCAGTGGATGTTAACCACCATCACCACCACCACCACCAACAACTTAATTTACATAAATATACATAATAAAATTGATAAATTCATATATGTTAAATAGTTGATTAACACTTATCAACTTAAATTTATTGAAGTTAAATTATACTCCTATTAAGTTAAGTTTTATGAAGTTAATTTTTATAATAATTATTATTTTATGCTCATTTTTTTTTTTAATTCTACTTCTTTTATCCTAACGATAAGGTGGAAGTTGTTTACCAACCCAATAGAATAGGTTGTATGACAGTTCTGGGAAAAATAAATTCAAAAAATCACATAATTGGAATATTTGAATTGCATTTTTTATAATGAAAATAAATTCAGCACCATCAAAAATATTAAAAGCACCCAAAATACTGAAGTTCAATCAGTGTAACCCAGGTTTTCAAAAATCTTTGTCTAAATTTTTCATACTCTTACAGGAATTTCTGAGTTATTATATTAACTTTTTTTAAGAATACCGCAATAAAGTGCATCTATATTGTTGAAAAAATAAAAATAAAATAAAATTTAATGCTGACCTTCACCTAACCTAACCTGCATCGAACCCAAGGAACAACCGACTACCATGATTCGAATATTTTTTGATTCCATGTTTCCACACTACTATTTTAATTCAGGCGTGTGTCGTCCACTCGCCTCGGTCTGTTGTGCTTCACTCGCATTAGGTAGGTCACGACATTATATTTTAGTTTTTTGTCCGTTTCAAGAAGTCGACCCCTCCTGACAGTGACACGTAAGCAGTTTCTTTTAAATATTCCACACCTGTCTACCGACATCGACCTCTCTTGGACAGCGGCAGGTCACTGGGTTTTTTGAAATATTCCAGATCTCCATAGTTTATATTAGTGCCACCTCATCTTAATATAAATATTCCAGATCTCCATAGTTTATATTAGTGCCACCCCATCTCAATATAAATAAATATCGATCGCTACCCTAAAAATGGTATATTTTCACTGCTCTAAATTCCACTGGAGGCATTTCGTTTTCTTTAGACGGGAGGCCCAACGCCAGGCCCACTTGCTCCCCTTCCATGGACCATTTCTTAATATACTGTCCACCATTTTATTTTTCTCTTTCTTGAATCGTTTTTTTTAGACTAAGATATTTTTGTTCATAGACGATGTAATATAAATTCCCTTCGTGTATGAGCGTGCCTGTTCATTATTTTATATATTTTAGAGTGTGTATTCATTTCTTCATCACGGTGAGAACGTGGAAGTGCGTGTTAATATTCTTTGAGTATCTTCCCATTGTTTAATTTTGATTCTCTACAAAGTTCGGCTTTATTGGTTAACGTTTATGCTCAGCAAAGTATTGCTTTATTTTATTGGTTAAATAAAGAAATGGATTTTGAAAAATGTTGCTTTATTTTATTGGGTAAATAAAGAGCTAGATTTTGAAAATTGTTTTAGTGTTGTATACGTCAAAAAAGTGTGAATTAATTCTGAAATGCATCACGCATGTACTGTTATTTCCTAGAACTAGTTGCTTAGTTATTTTACTCTTCTTTTCTTCAGTACATTGATACTCAAGTTATAAATGTTTTACAATTTATTTCATGTATTATAATACTGCAAATTTTAACTCTAAACATAAAATAGTAGACTGTACCTACTTTAGAGTACAGGTTTTCACATTATTTGTTGGTCTTCCCAATCTGGTTTGAGGGAATTTTCTGAGATAGGAAGTCAGACCTCAAGATTTAACAAAATCCAGTGTTGCTTATCTAGGGTGAACCTCTGAGTTCCACTAGTTCTCTCACCAGATCAGGATAACTCAGAGCAAAACATCGTCTGTTTAACCCTCTACCTTTTCTGCATAGAACTCCATTTCCTATTATGATTTTTCCTTAAATCTTTTTTGGAAAGGTCACTGTTAGAACTGTCTCAAACTCTTCCTAAATTTCTTAGAATATTTTACCACACAGTTACTTTCATCTTCAATCAAAAATAAAATTATCATTTAAATAAATCTTTTAAATAAAAATCACATGTTAATGTCATGAATCCCTCATTCATTTCAAATTTTAAATAACAAGAAGTAAAAATAAAAAACTAAAAACAAAAAGTTACAAATCTATACATCTACATTTATATATATGGCCGAACATGTTTTGATATATATGCAATGTGTATATATAGTGCAGGGACCGACGTTGGACTATAGTGATACTGGGTATTCATTTTTCTATCACCGTGAACGTGATAACATGGAAGTGCCAAGTTTATTTTCATTGTTTAATTTATCCTCCACAATGTTCGGCTTTATTTTATAGTTAACGTCTAATCTCCCCAAAGCATAACTTTGTTTTATTTGCTAAATACCAGATTTTGAAAAATGTTTTGGATATAGTACAGAGTGCTTACATTATAGTATGGGTTAGGTTAGTTTTATTTTTGGTTAGGTCAGGTTTTTTTTTTCCTTATTGAAGATTTGTAATATGAATTTAATAATTTTTATCTTATTAATAAAATTTTAAATATTAAAATTAAACTAATATAATATTTTTAATTTTTATTTAAATTTTCATTTTAGTGTAATGTAAAGAATTTAATTAAAATAATTTTATAATAAATTTAAAAAATGATGATTTTAGTTTTTTAATTATTTTAAATTTTATAAATATAAAATATATATATCAAAAGAGATATTTCTCAACTATATTGTTGATACATGTTGATAACATGAAATGATGAAACACATTTTTTTTGTTTTCTCTCTTCGATATATAAAGGTTCTCTATATAGAAAGAGCACTTTTTTTTATTATCTTTTTTTAAATGAACATTGTATAATTTTATATAATTTTTTTTTTCATATTTATTTTCTATTTCATTTCACTTTTTTATTTTCTTTTTCAAAATTAACATTTTATAATTATATATAATTTTTTTTCATATTTATTTTATATTTCATTTATGACTTGAGATTTTGTATTGCACCAATTTATTTCAAACTTTATATTTTGTAATATTTTAAATGGAAATTTTGAACAATAGATACCAAAGATAAACTTGAACAATAAAATAAACATAAATATACACTCAACCAATAAATAATACACAAATGGATGTCAATAAAATTACTAAACCATTTATTTATCTACTAAAAAGAGTACATCAACATGAAAGAATAGTGGAACCTGAGCTTGCAAAGCAATCGGAGAAAAACCCAGAAAATATCTCTGACCCAACTGATGAATGGCTCTGACAATGATGTAGATGGCTCGATGAGAATATTTCTGCAAAACTGCTCTCTCCAAACTCCACTAAAGCACTGTGAGATTTCTGAGTGAAATCTCCTCAAGAGCATTGGGTTTCCGTCCAACAGCCACTAGCACACCCGAGGGTTTCTGTCCTAGGGCTACCACTAAAGTAGAGAAATGGATTCTCAACCTCTCATACAAGAAGTAATATCAAATCCAATATGTTATGTAATGGCCCTTCCTCCTCTTTTTATAGATCTGATAGACTCCTCTATAAGCTCCTATTTTATTATTATTTTAATCATTGAACACATTTCCCTTAATTAAAATATTCTTTTTAATGTGCGAAAATGGTCAATTGGCCACCATGCCTCCTCAAGTCATTGAAAATCAGTCCTAGCCATCCCATCCTATAGATCTTCTCGTTCCAATTCCAATGAGCTATTACACTAAGGTGTTCTACTAAGAATTCCTTCTGAAATGTCACCTTAGGCGTAATTAATTGAGTTAGGCCCATTAATAAATCAATTTTCTGAATGTTGTCGGAATGCAATGGAACGAAAGGAAAACTTTGCGGATGGTGGAATATACCAAGTGAATGTCATAACACTTCACAAGAACTCCTCAAAACCCTCCAAAATCCCCCAGGGCTCGTTAATGGCGCCAACCTGCACCGATGACCAATCTGCCCCCAACTGTGAAAGTCCATCCTAACCATGTCATAAGGAATACTAGAAAAAGGAACATTACAAATCCTCTGCCCCGAGATTTCTTGCCCTCAAGAAATCCAAATATGTAGACCAGTCTTTTGGTCCGATGCAATTGAGACCCAATGCCCGGATCCCATAAAAACTGCTTGGTGATGTTATGCCTATGTGTCGAACCATTAGGAACAAACCCATCAATTTCAGGATCACAGACCAATATCTCACTGGGCATGTCATCAACAAATTCTCTTGGATCCCAATGCCACCAAGAACAAGCATCAATGCTCCATTACTCCTGCTGTGTTATAACTTTGGCTGAGAATGTTGGCCCACTGATTGCGTACCAACTCATCACCTCTCTCAAGTCCAACTCTTGACTCAATCCAATGTTAATCCTAATCTCCTGATTCCGAGACAGAATGTTGAAGAGCGTATAACCTGTATCCCACTGCCAACTGAAACCTATAGTATCTGTCATGTCCAAGGGTCCCCACTCCACTATGCTCTTGACTAAGAAGATCGTACCATCAATAGGATACCAACTCATGATCTCCCACCAATATATTTCGCCAGATCTCCAAAAAGTCTTGGACAATCATTCCAAGGTGTTTAAAACTCCCAAGGGACTCCCACCTATTTGTGATAATGATCATGCTATTAATTTGATTCCAAGAAGTTTTCCTCCAAACATCAGGCCTTACAAATATCCTTATGTCCAAAAGAGCGAAATTGAACCTATGATTGTAGAAATGCTAGAGGCTGGTATAATTCAACCTAGTCAAAGTTCTTTCTCTACTCCAGTAGTATTGGTGCACGAGAATAATGGATCATGGCGCATGTGTCCAGATTATAGGGAGATCAATAAGCTCACTATTAAAGATAAATTTCTCATTCCTGTGATTGATGAATTATTGGATGAATTACACGGAGCAATTTATTTCACCAAATTGGACCTTCGTTCAGGATATCATCAAATTAGATGAACACTAAAGACATTCTGAAAACAACATTTCAAACTCATGAGGGTCATTATGAATTTTTTTTCATGCCTTTTGGCCTTACCAATGCACCTTCTACATTTCAAGGGTTGATGAATTCCATTTTCAAACCCTTCCTTAGAAAATTTATGTTAGTATTTTTTGATGATATACTAATCTACAACAGATCTTGGAAGGAGCATGTTCAACATGTTGACAGGGTGCTCAAACTATTGGAGGAGAAACAATTATATGCAAAAACCTCCAAATGTTTCTTTGGAGTACATGAATTCGAATATCTGGGTCATATTGTATCTCAGGAGAGTGTTAAGGTAGACCCTAACAAAATTAAAGCCATTAAGGAGTGGAAATTCCCCACAACCATAAAGCAGTTGTGAGGATTTATCGAGTTAACAGGATATTATCGCAAGTGTGTTAAGAATTATGGGAGAATAGCAGCACCTCTAACAACATTATTGAAGAAAGATGAATTTTCATGTACTCCTGAAGCAACTAAGGCATTTGAAAATCTTAAAGAGGCAATGTGCCAAGCACTGATCTTAGCTACGCCAGACTTCACAAAAACCTTTATTGTGGAATGTGATGCCTCCGGAAATGGAATTGGTGTTGTTTTAATGCGAGAAGGAAGACCCATTGCTTTTGAAATCCATCCAATCAAAGGAAAGTATTTACATAAAGCTATTCATGAGAAGGAAATGTTGGAAATACTACCTGCACTAAAGAAATGACGACCTTACCTAATGGGAAGACACTTCACGGTAAAAACTAATCATGATAGTCTTAAATACTTTTTGGAACAAAGACTATCTTCAGAAGAGCAATAAAAATGGGTCACAAAGATGTTCGGTTATGAATTTGAAATCATATACAAAAAAGGGAAGCTAAATGTTGTTGCAGATGCACTCTCAAGAAAGGATGAGGATGTGGAAGCATTGCTTTGTGCCATTTCTATTATCCAACCACATTGGATAACCGAAGCAAGGGAGGAATGGAAGAATGGTGAAGAAGTATGGATACTAATTCAAAAGTTGCATCAAGACCCCAGTACATCTGATACATTTAGTTGGAAAAAATGATTCCTTATGGTACAAATATCGCTTATATCTTTGTAAGAATTCCCAAATAAAACAAAATATTCTTTTGGAATTGCACACCTCTCCCTTAGGAGGACACTCAGGATTTTTAAAAACTTACCACAGGGTGAAGAAAGATTTTTTTGGGATGGCCTTAAATATGATATTCAAAATTTTGTGGCGGAATGTTTGGTTTTCTAGCAAAATAAAGTTGAGACAATTAAGACCCCGGGTTTGCTACAACCTTTATCCACTCCAAATCAACTTTGGGAGGAGGTTTCGATGGATTTTATCACAAGTTTACCTAAGTCCGAAGGAAAGAGTGTCATCATGGTGGTAGTTAATAGACTTACCAAGTATGCACACTTTTGTGCATTATCTCATCCATTTAAAGTGATTAAAGTTGCTACTGTATTCATGGAAACAATTCAAAAGATACATGGAAACCAAAATATTATTGTAAGCGATACAAATCCCATTTTCACTGGAAATTTTTGGATGGAATTATTTTCTTTTTTGGGTACTCAGCTAGCTCATAACTCATCTTATCATCCCCAATCCGATGGGAAAATTGAGGT
This sequence comes from Pinus albicaulis, assembly GCA_034641835.2. Classification (NCBI taxonomy): domain Eukaryota; kingdom Viridiplantae; phylum Streptophyta; class Pinopsida; order Pinales; family Pinaceae; genus Pinus; species Pinus albicaulis. Next base: position 1,172,647,102 of record CM076577.1, read on the forward strand.
AGTGAACAAATTTTTGGAAGGATATCTTTGTTTCTTTGTATATGATAAGCAAACACAATGGGTCAATTGGTTACCTCTCACTGAATGGTGGTATAACACTTCCTTCCACACTACAGCAAAAATGACCCCATTTATGGCACTTTATGGATATCATCTGACGTCCATCACATCATCTTTAAGAGAAAATTCTAAGGTTCAAACGGTGGAAGATCACATCGAGCATCAACAACAAGTTCTCCAACTCTTAAAGGATAACCTAAATTTGGCACATAATCGAATGAAACAACAAGTAGATCAACATCGCAGCAAGACAATTTTTGATATAGGCAACTAGGTATTTTTACGACTGAAACCATACAAACAAATGTCCCTCAAGCAAGCTAAGAAGTATAATAAATTATCGCCAAAGTACTATGGTCCTTACAAGGTGTTGCAAAAGATTGGTACTATGGCATATAAATTGGAGCTTCTTGCATCTTCCCGAGTGCACCTAGTTTTCCATGTTTCATGCTTAAAGAAGGTTATAGGTGAAAAACTTTCGGTTCAAACAATATTTCCAGAACTTGATGAGGAAGGAAAAATCATATTGGAACCTGAAGCAGTCATGAAAACAAGAACTCAACAACTACGAAATCAATCAATTTCAGAGTATCTCATCAAGTGGAAGAACTTACCCACTGAAGATTTCACATGGGGGGGTGAGAATTTTACACAAAAGCATTCAGAACTAATCAAGCATTGAGGATAACACTTTTTTAAAGGAGAGGGGTGTTGGAAATACTGAGAGGGGAGGGGGGGGGGGGTGGGGTGAATCAGTATTCCTTTCAATTAGAGCATTAGTTAATCTTCAATTATTATCAGTGTTTGTACAATGATAGCAGCAAACAAGAGGAACAAAAATGCACATAGTTTTTAAGGTGGAAACCCACTCCGGGACAAAAAAAAGCTAATTTTTTTCTAATAATTCTTTAATATTCAACTCCAACTGAAAATAAAGCTCCAACTTCCTAGAATCTAGAAAAGAATTCTTCTCCAGTTCCCACTGGATGGACGCTCCAACGCCCAAGATTATTCAGTAGTCAATTGAATGGATACCCCAACACCCAATGAGCTACAACTCACCCTAGCACCACCCTACCACCCTATAGAAGAATAAAAGAAGAATGGACTCCCGTACTAGGGAAAATGGTCCACTTTACAATGATATAGAATGATGTAGAAGAAGAAGATATACTAGATCATAACCCCAACTTTGACGCAACCACCTAATGATGATCATAGACCTCCCAACACTACCTCTTCAACCCTTGGCAGATAGACACTAGTACAATTTGTACAATAATGTATTTACAATGACTAAGTACAATGATACCTTTACAATGATTGTATGCAGTGCTGCCCACTTGAAGACTTCATATGATGAACTTCTTGCTGCTGTTATGCACCTTGGTTTCTGCTCTTGTCATGCTACCCTCTATTGCACCTTGCTTTTCTTTGCTGCCATAGAAAGTCTGGTCCTTCTGGTCCTTTGCAACCCTTAACAACACATGATCTAGCTTTTTCTTGTCTTCTAGGAGCTTGATATTGAATCTGGTGTATCTATGTTATTTCAGCTCCTCGATATCTGATTTTTGGTCCTGTAGTAGTCCTCTGAGTCATATTTCCAATGCCATAGGTCTGACCCAATTTGGATTCTTCAAGAGAGAGTTATACCCAATCTCTCACAATGCCCTAATTATGGACTGTTTCAGCAGAGTGCACTTGTACAGCGTGCCACGTGTCACTGTTTCTTCATTTGGCTCTGAAATTGATAGAGCGAAAAATGCAGACTGTGCAATATCCGTCACTTTTTACGGAATTCCAATCCGATACTCCGAGAGAGAGTTCTGACGAATTTACCATGGTCACTTCTTTGAGATGAATTTCAGGAGCCTACAAAAACCCTGACTTCCACAGATCATATCTCCAAAAATATTGCGCACCTTGATCTGAAATTTTTACAGCAGCTTCCTCAGGATTTCAGCTTCACCTCATAAAAATGTCAGCTTCTTAACCTTCATATAAAAAAATTTAAAGTGAAAATGCCACGATGACCTGTTTTAGATGGCGAAATCCCTTGCATAAGGAGGAAATGAGGATCACAATTTATATAAATGCTTAGGTTGAGAGGGGCTTCAACAAGTGAATGTGGGAGAGATTTTAGGAGATTAAAAAATATTAATTATGACTTTTCAATAACCCATGCCCCAACCCCATGGGGTTTTAGCCCACTAACTGGGGGTACAAACTTCAAACATGAATATCTCTCAAATCGTGAAGAATTACATGGTGTGCCATATATCAACGGAAACATATCGACAGGTAGAAACCATCAAAAGAATTATTGACCCAAAATATATTAATTTGGTAGGTCAAAATTCCCATGCAATATTGGGTTAGCCCTAGTACTGCTTGGGTTGACATCAATGACAACCACTGATCAACAAGGGGCATGTTAGGGCCCTATATTATTAGTGTATTCCCTTATTATTGTTAGTTTAGCCCCCTTATTATTATTTTTTTACCCTTGTAGTCCCCATATTGTTATTATTGTGCCCCATAATAGCCCACTATTGTTATTGTAGTGCCCTTACATTATTATTGTTAGGTCTCCTAGGATTATATTGCGACCCCATGGACTCCTATATATAGAAAGGAGGTTTTTTCATTTGTTTTATCCAAGATTTTTTTCATTTATGTAATGTAAAAGAGGTTGCCCCCTCGAAGTGGTTGATTTCTAAGTTGTTGATCTCTCTTTTCTTCTATTTTTTGAGCTGGCTTCATAACAATCTCCATGGTTAAGAATATTGTAAAATGATTTTAATTTTATATATCTTTAACCCATGTATTAATTATCTATTTTTTAACAAGCCTTCTAGAATTTTAACTTGATTATAAAGCCTTCCAAAATTAATTTGATTACCATTATTTTATTTATAATTTATTTCTACTTTTAAGTATGAGGTAAATGTGTAATCTCTTTAATAATCAATATGGAGTGAAATATGCTATTTATCTATTATTTAATGTCATTATCAACACACACTCACTTTATGCTACTTATTTGTTATTTAATTTCATTATCATAACACAATAAATTTAGTCATTTCCTTTGTGCAATTACATTTTTTGTGTGTCAGTGCCCCACGAGGACCTATGGTAATTTTTCACCTCATTACCTTGCATGTTATAGCTTGGATATAATATGTATATAATATTTTGACATAGTGTGGAAAATAATGATTTAACTAGGTGGTTCGAGCAACACGTGTCAAATAGTCATCGACACAAGTGTGAGACTATTACAAGCCAAAACACATTTCCTCCCCTCCATGCTCCACCCTTTAGGTTGTTATCTTTCCTTTGCTACAACATTTTTGTAGTAACATGACAGGCATGTTCAATTCCTTCAATGTATCTTTGCACCTTTAGGGGCAATTGCTAGTTTAAACATATATGTAATTATAACTTACATTAAATTTTATTATTATTGTTATTTAAATGTCACATATCAATTTTATATGAAGAATTGAAAAAATTATACATCTCCCTCCTATTAAGAAGTAACTAATTGTTTTTTAAAATTCCAATTACTTCTTCTCTTAAAACACTAAAATATCTTATTAGAATTAACATTAATTAATATATTAATTAACATACATATTAGTTAAATTTTTTTCGTGGTAAACATCAATTTATACGATTAGTGCATACATCTAAATCCCAAGACCATGATTTTATCGGAGGCAAGTGCTTGCCTCAAGCATTATTAGAAAAGATTTTCCATAAGAGATTACATTACAGTTGTTTAGGTTACAATTGTGCATGTAATAATCGTCAGTAGTTCATAAATATTCTTTATTTATTTTTATGTATTAATTGGCAGACTACCTGACAAGGATGGGCAATGTTAGGATAGATAATAAACATGAATGCTTATTTTTAATTTAAATTCGCTTATTTTCTGCCAATGAATTATTATATGCTAAGAAATATTTCACTTACCGTACACTTAAGACAATCAATCTTCTCCCTAGAGATAACATATCTAAATTAGGGAAAAGGGAGCTAAGAGGGTGAGAGGGGAGAAACCTGAGGCAACCTAGAGACTTGGATCTGGTTGGAGGAGGTCCAAGGGAGGAAATACAATTGATTCCTTGCACAAGACATCATGGAGAAAGGGTAGGACGATGTCAGTTAGGGTATCCTTAAGTTGGTTGTTAGCTGGTGGAAACCCTAAGTCAGACTTGGGAGTCTGTAAGTTCCTGGCTAGACTTATATAGACTTGATGCCTCATAACAGACCTTGTTAGGTCATTGTTTATTAGTTGTTATGGAAGTCGACTGGCTCGGGGGAGTGTTGGTAGAGGTACCAAAACTCATTGTTCGGGAGGAGCAATATTTTCTCCTCGGTAATCCTATGATAGCCTAACAGTGTTGGAAACTATATAAGTACTTTGTTACTGTGATGAAATTATGTCAAGAACAGTCTTTGTTGTGTATTTTATTTTATTTATGAATGAAATGGAATTCTGATGAATGAATATAAAAGTTTCAGTATTTTTATTTTTATTTTTATTGTAAACGTGTACAATAACTAGTGTTAATAAGTGGGGGCACCCGTTAGTTCCAAGCTTAACCAGACACTAGTTGATTAGCCCGGAACAATCCAGAGCCGAGATGGAAGAATATAGAAGGAAAGGGTAGGAAAACTCTTGGGTAAAAACCCATCAAGGGATTCCATATTTAAGTTTATAAATATATCTTGAAATAAACAAGTACTTGTAGGTATAGAATTATATATATAATGAAAATGTAAACATTGTTTACAAGGAGATTCATATTAACTTCTTGTGGAATAGTAAGCCAAGAGATTCCACTTGAAATAATAAAAATAATAACTATTAATCAGAACCAATGTTATCGATATGTGTATTAGATCAAAGAAGTGGTCAAGAAGTAGACAACTTATGAACATATTTAAACACAAAACTAGAAGTAGTATATAAAATTTTAAAGAGTGATATTCAACAAAATAATATAGACAAAGGAATATCGCAGAACAAAAATTCATTGCACTTCTTTGTCATTGAAGGAAAATACTTTGGATGAGTTACAAAAGAAATAAAATTTGTGTTGAAGTAGCCCATATCTTCTATAAATTACCACAAAAAATTAAAATTAATGTACATTATTGAATCTTAACTACAATACAACAAGAGGTCATGGAAATAAGGCTAAGGAGTCAATAAATCCCAATAATCTTTAAGGGCACATGGCCAAATTATTTTATTAAGTTGTCCTAAATCCAAGAATCTGAGAAGTCATAGTTCAAGATGGACTGGAAACAAAAAGAGGAGATTGAGGGTTAGGAAACTTGGTTAATGATACAAATGCAAACCCTCGCTCCAAAGATAGGCTCAATAAATACATAGTCACCAAAGGAAAAGTTAATGGAAATTAGGAGCATTATAAAGGAAATGAAGTGAATAATTATGAAAACTTAGAAAAGGGTCACATCGACCAGTACCTGTAAGGGGATTTTCGCGTTGATGCGAAAGAGGGTCTTGGCTAAAATGAAACATTATCAACAAACCTGCGAAAATGGATTGACCTTAACATGCATAAACCCAAAATATCCAATTTAGATTCCAGATTTAAGCAAGAGTCTAAAGTCCATAAAATATTTAAGAGAATAACAGAGGAGAAATTGGTTAGTTGGACCTAACTTCCCATGTTAAATCTTGAGAAGCTTCCCTGGAACAAAGAGAAAAATGAAAACAAACCCTTGCACGAATAGCTATAAAGGAAAATAAAGTATTACAAAATTTGTTTTCCCTTACCTAAGCAAAGAAGCATTGAAACCTAATAATCATATGGTCAGTGTCCCAAGACAATAGTCGGTGTCACTTGGTTCCCTGTATGGATGAACGAACAATGTAATGTATATTCCAATTTGTCAAAACTTGCTAAGAAATTCACCAGAATATGCCTAGAACGTAAAATATAACGGATGTTGAGTAATAGGAGAAAGAGAAGTCAAATACTAGGTAATATTTGTGGAATTAAGATGACTAGACTATTAAGTACTTACTACAACTAGTAATGCATCAAGGATTAGAAGTGTGGGAAAATATAGCCACAATTTATATGCCACGGAACTGTGAAAAGCCCTATCTTGTAGTGGCAAGAAGCAGTAAGTTAGACCACTAAAAACATGGACTAGAATTAGAAACCCTAACCAAAAATCGAACATTTCTCGTCAAATTACAAATGCAACAAAACAGCTAGAGTTTACAAGTACTTAATTTATGGTGGATGACGTTGGAGGAGTGAAGCTTCCCAGTGAAAGTCTAATGCAGGCAGAGTATGACTTGCAAAACTATCAGAGCACTAGAAAGAGAGCAAACAAGTTGGGGAGCAACACAATGTGTAGGAGTTAGTTACCAAAAACTAACCTAGTCAATAATAATCGTTGATTGTAGGCGCGAATCATATGAACAATGAATGTATCCCCAATGCATTAAAAACATAAACTAATCAAATTAAATCAAATCAAATCAAATCACGTGTGACTCTAGAGAATTCAAAGATTTATGACTTAAGAATGACAAAAATAAATAAATAAATAATAATAATAATAATAAAATAAAAAAAATAAAAATCATAAATAACTTTGTAATCAAATGCATAAGTAACTAGGACGCCAACCACTACACATCCTATATGAGGTTGAAATAATAAGACTATATATACCATATATGTAAATAGACCCAAGTCATATAACAAGAGAAAGGGCATACGGGTTTTCATAATAAACAATGATCAATACGATTATGAATACTATATATGCAAGTATACCCAAGCCATATAAGAAGAGAAGGGGCATAAGGGTTTTCATAATAAACAATGATCAATACCATGGTATGGTAAATTTGTATGTAGACCGTTGATAACTCCACCTTAAAAAAAACAATTACTTTGCGTATGGTAAAGTTGTGTGTGTTAAATTTTAATGAATTGATCCAACAACTAAGGCAAAACACCCATTTATAACTCACCGTAAATCACATAAAGAATTACTTTGAAAATGTAAATTCAACACATACATATATATATAAATATATGTATAAAAAAAATAGTGGACCTCGTCCAAAAAGCTTTAGCGCTGGTAAAAGACGCTCTAGAAGAACTGTGACACTCGAAACGTCTGACTAGAATCAACCGATTGGGCGCAAAGTAACCACATACTTTAGGGATGATAATTGCAACTCTTACTTATACTAAAATTTACACATGTTTTTGTTTTTTTTGTTTTTTTTTCTTTCTGAATAAGTCTATTTCTATTTATATAACATAATAATACATGGCGACTGCAACTTTAGCTAAGTGAGCTTGAGAGTTGAGTATAAGCTATAAAAAAAAACATAATTCTAGACTGCTCTTGAGGGGGAAACCAGTCTCTTAGATAATTGTCTTGCCGCCCACTTAGGGGAAACTGGCATTAAGTTCAGAAAATAGACAACATTTTTCATTCTCAGCAAAAGAGAGATATCAAAAAAACAAAAATAGACCCATGAGACCTGGGCATCAGAGCCATATTCCCGCAGAGGTTACTGTGTTTACTTATCATTTGCAGAAGAGGGAGGTTCCTCCTCGATGAGGCACTTGTATTCGCCGCTGCTTCCATCTTCATCTTCAGTTGCTACACAGGTGGCTTTTCCAGCTTCATCATGCAACTTTTCCTTTGTGTCATCCCTTTGACCAGTCTTACCAACACTTTCCATCCTTGGCGGAGCTCTCTCGTTCTTGGAGTCGTCTTTGTCCTGAGGGTTCTGCTGAACAGGCGCGCCTGAGGTGGTAGAGCTTGCTGCTTCCTCCCGGAGGGTGACCGTGATGAAGGCGGTGATAGCAAGTTTGTCCATGGTGCAAGCGAATTGAAACTCAACTCTGTGGGTGGTTTGGCAGAGGGCAATTTGGGTGGTTGGAGTGGAGTCAGGGGTGGCTAAAGGCTGAGAGGCTGGTTGCGAAGGAGACGCAACATCATGAGGCTGGGAGCCATGGAAAGGGTGCGACTGCCCAGCAAGCCTGGCTCTTCCCCGTTTACTCTGGGTTTCAGGGTAGTGGTCGTGAGAGAAGTCAGCGAAGGAGGTATCAGAACTGGAGGTGGACTGAGAGCGAATAGCTCTGCCTTGACTGCTGCCGCGTTGGATTCTCATTCTCTGTCTGAGGCGAGGCATTCTTGCAGTGGTGCTCGGATGGGAATGGTGTTGCTCAGGTTCAGGCGAGGAGTGAATTACAGGAGGCCAAGAATTCTTGCAACAGAGTGAGCTCTGGGTGTGGTGGAAGTCTGGCATTATCTTGATGCAGCCAAGGAAAAAGCAGCGTCTTCCTGTATGTGTTCAAGCGCTTGGCTTAGCACTACCAGGAGGACAAAGGCATCTCTGTGGAGCAGGGGACAAGCAAGTTGGGAGGGAATGAACAGAGAGCCTGTGCATCGAAGGCATAATGAACCAGAGGAGCTCAGAATTTTGGCGGTGGTGAATATTAATGACGCTAATGCGTTTATGGCTGGCGATATTAATGGGCGAGCTAATGCGCCTGTGGGTGGCCATATGGAAAATGCACCACTTCGAAAACCTCCCAAGGACATACGTCCCATCTACATTAATGTTCATCCGCATTCGGAATTTACACATGTTTGTAAAGAGATAAAGTAATTAAAATAAAATCAATTTTTTGGGAAATCACATGAGAAATTTTAAAACCGACACGTTTCAAACTACTAAATATAGTTCATCATCAAGATAATGTAATTTTTATTTGTTTATTTATTGTCATTTTCATTTTTGATTGTTTTTAACATCTATTTGTCATAGGTTTTGATCGTTGCTTTTCTCTGCATGATATATATATGGATAGTCGGATTAGCCAATCTTCATTATCCTGATGATGAACTACATTCAGTAGTTCAAAACACGTCGGTTCTAAAATCTCTCATGTGATTTCCTGGAAGATTGATTTTATTTTAATATGATATGGATCACAGAGGTATACTCTCACATAAAGTAATTATTAATTATGCAAATACTTATGCTTATTTTTTTTGAAATAAAGTTTCTAAAATTATAATTTAAAATTTACTTACCGCTTTATACTAAATATAATTATTTTTTTTGGCAGGAGATAAAATAATTATTAATTTTTTGAAATAAGGTTTTTAATATTTTAATTTAAAAATATTTTTGGTAGTATATATAAATTAAAGATTAATATTTATTTCCAAAATAATTACATTATTTTTTTTATTTTTAATTAAATTAATTAATTAATAAAATAATATATAAAATAACTTATGTTTTTTTAAACATATTATAGTGATAAATTATTAGTCCAATATAAATCTCCTTACCAAAATGGATAAATTTTCATGATTAAAAATCTTATATATATATATAATTGATGTATTAATTATTTTTTTATTTAACAATAATAATCATAATATTTTAAAATAAAGTTAAATTTATTTAATTTTTAGGTTTTAATTGCCATTAAATAAGTAATTGTTTTGATATTTATTATAAATAATATTTATCAATATTTGTTAACTATTTAATTCATATAAATATACATAATAGAATTAATAAATTCATATATATATTCAATAGTTAAATTATATTAGAAAGTTTTTATAGACACTTTATGGATCGCAGAAAGCCAAATTCGTAATGTTAAATTATACTCTTAAAATTGAAGTTATACTATTAGAATTAAGTGAACTTTTATAATAATAATTATTTTATATGTTGATGACAGCTTTTGGAATTCTGCGTCTTCTTATCTACATTTCACTTGAACACTTTACCTATCTTGAAGAAAAAAAAAACTTGAAGATGGTTGAAGTGTTCACCAAAAAATCAAACCTCTCGATAAGAATATACATGATTCCAAAAACTCTTATCAACATATTCTTAACTATGAAAACACACATACTCTAATTATTTTATACTTCTCTTTTTTTTTTAATTCTACCTCTCTTATCTTAATGATAAAGATCGTAATGATAAAGTATTGAAAAATAAAAATAAAATAAAATTTAATGCCCCTATCTGGAGTGAGAGACGTCATGATTCTAATATTTTTTGATTCGATGTTTCCACACTACCATTTTAATTCAGGCGCGTGCCTTCCAGTTGCCTCAGTCGGGTGTGCTTTACTTGCATTAGGTCACGACATCGTTGTTTGGTTTTTTTTTGTCCGTTTCTCGAAGTCCGACCCCTCCTGACAGTGACACGTCACCAGTTTCTTTTAAATATTCCACACCTGTCTACTGACATCGACCTCTCTCGGAGAGTGGCAGGTCACTGCCTTCTTTTAAATATTCCACACATCTATAGTTTATATTAGTGCCACCTTATCTCAATATAAATAATATTCCAGATCTCTACAGTATATATTAGTGCCACCTCATCTCAATATAAATAAATAGGAGTTGTTTACTGAATTAATAGACAGTTTTTTCTCTGGTAAAAAATTCAAAAAATTTAGGAAATGAAGTGTTTGAAAATAGATTTAATACTATTAAAAACTTTGAAATACTTGAAATTTTTAAAATAGTAATTTAGATTTTTAAAATTTTTTGCTGAAAATTCATAATGTTATCAAAATTTCTAAATTATTTTGTGAATTAGGCTACTATTAGGATTGAAGAATGCATTTTAGGTATTAAGAAAGACATCATTGTCAATTCTTTCTATAGGTAAAGTCCAGTGTTTGAGCAATAGGAATGGGAATGAAACAGAGGAGGTGGAACTAGAGTAGAGTGACGCTCTTTGAGAGGTGGAAAGAGAGACACTCTTCCACGAAAAAAATTCTAAATTTGTTATCATTTTCTGTTCAGATTTTGAACTTCTTTCTAAGTTTTGTAAATATGGAAACCATAATAATATAAAAGTCCTTGTAGAAGGGAAAAAAATCAAATTCAAGCTAAATCTATAGCACATCTCACCTATGACTCTCTAGGTCGTGCTTGTGAAATCCCAAGCATAGTGTCTTTGATCTCAGGGTTGGGCATGTGCTAATAAAACTATCAATCTTTTCCACGTCCTCATAATTTGCCATTTTGGGGTAAAAGAAACACCAATGGCATTGATTTTGGCCAAAGCTTTGATAGATTACACCCACATCCAACCCATTAGATTGATTAAAAGAAGACGGCACAAAAATACATTACTCTATGATTAATCTACAAGAATTAAATATTTCTTTACACTCTAGGCGAAGCTCCATCACATCTTTGTGTCGTTCTTCACTATTGCTAAATCCTTTTATTCTCTTTTATGATATCATAATATAGTATAATCAGTAAAAAAATGCTTATATATTAATAATATATATTAAAAAAATTTATAATAAATATTAATTTTTTATTATAAATTGACTTTTAAAAAAATTGTTTTTCTTTTTTTTTTCATTTAAGATGGGATTTAGAAAACTTTAAATGACAAGGCACTAATTTCATGAGAGTTGCGACTTATCAAAAATATTTATATATTAATAATATATATTAAACTTTTCTATAGTAAATATTAAATTTTTTATTATAAATTCATTTTAAAACATTTAAATATAAAAAATATAAATTATTATTCTAATATTTGTATAGATTTATTTTTCAAAACTCATAAAACTTAATTTTATGATAAATTAACTCAAAAACTAATAACAAATCAAAATGAAATTATATATTTTTTTTTTTTAAGAATGAGATTTAGAAAACTTTAAAAGACAACGCACTCCTCAATAATTATAATACCCGATGTCAATTTTTATTTAGAAAATAACAAAAATACACATATTATTAGTTAAACCTATCTAACCAAACTCATCATAAAAACATCTTATAATATTTATGTATATATATAATATATGTGGCCAAACATAATTTGATATATATACAAATTTGCAAACTTTCTTTGTATTTTTTGTTCATGGACACGATGTAATAAGTGCCCTTCCTATGGACTAATGTGCCTGTTCATTATTTTATATGGTTATGTGGTTCATTTTTTTTTATCACAGTGAGAACATGGAAGTGCGTGTTAATATGTTCATTGTTTTATATGGTTGTGTGTATTCTTTTTTTTTTTTATCACCGTGAAAATATGGAAGTGCGTTTTAATATTCTTCTTGGAATCTTTTTATTTTCTTATTTTATTTCTCCACACAGTCCGGCTTTATTTTATTGTTATTATTTTTTTTTGGTATTTTTAATTTTTTAATTTTATTGTTAACGTTTATGTTCAGCCGAGTAAAGATTTATTTTATTTTGGTAAATAAAGAGCTAGATTTTGAAAAATATTTTGAGTATTGATTATAGTTTTGGATGATATTGATTATAGTTTTGGATGTCAAAAAAGTATTGACAAAATAGTATTAGTTTAGTTAGTTTTAGTTTTTCATTTTTCATTGTATATTTGTATATGAATTTAATAAGTTTTATTTCATTAATAAAATTATAAAATTTAAGTGTTGAATTTAGATTAATATAATGTTTTTGAATATTATATATTAATTTAATATTTTTATTTATTTAATACAATTTTAAATTTAAACATTGAAATTAGATTAATATAATATTTTTGAATTTTATTTAAATTTAAATTTTATTGTAAAATAAAAAAATATTAAAATTGTATTTTAATATTATTATTTAAGTTTAGCAAGATATATATATATTTTTCTTTGGTTTTGAATCTGTAATTTTTTAGGAAAAAATACATATTCTTAACCATTAAAACTATATTAAAATATAGTTTATAATTAACATTAATAAATTAATAATTACAATTACAAATTAAATTTAAAAATCTATAATCATATATAAACTTTATAAAAAAAATATATTTGAAAAAACGTATATACTTCACATGGTAGTTAAAAAAAAACCTATAAAAAATTCCCAACCCCAAATATACGTTACATATGCAAAATTTCTTTTTGGTTTTGGGATTTTTGAAAAATACATTTCTTTGTGGGTACACCAGCAACTTAGTTTCCCAATAAAATATATATATATATATATAATGCAGTACCAACGCTAGACTATCATAATATAAGTGTGGCTGTTCATTTTTCTATAAGCTTTTGAGAGTGGGTATTCGTTTTTTGTTTGTTGAAGAACATGGAAGTGCTCGTTTATTTTCATGGTTTAATTTTGATTCTCCACACTGATAAGCTTTATTTTATCGTTAACGTTTATACTCCCCAAAATAGAGTTTTATATTATTTGGTAAAAAAAAAAGTTAGATTTGGAAAAATGTTTTAGATACTGATTATGATTTTGGATATCAAAAAAAAATTTGCATTATTTAATAAGTAGAGTTTTAGCTTTATTTTATTTGATAAATATCAGATTTTGAAAAATATTTTGGATATTATTATTATTATTATTATCTAATTTTAAGATCAAGATTATATAGTATAGAGTGTTTACATTATAATATTAATTAGAATTGGTTTTATTTTTATAATATTGATTAGGGTTAGTTTTATTTTTTAGTTAGGATAATTTTTTTCAATTAAATATTTGAAATATGAATTTAATATTTTTTATTTAATTAATATTTTTTTAATATTGAAATTAAATTAATATAATATTTTTTTTAATTTTATTTAAATTTATAGTAATATAAGGAAGAGTTATATATATATATATATATAATGATGATGATGGTTAACGTCAACTGAGACCAATCTTTGGTCTAATCAGACCTAAAGAAAAGACTTATTTAGTTTGATTTAATATTTTATTCCTATGCTCGAAAAGTTTGGAGAGAAGCCTCATGAGCCCACTATAATTTTGACATCTTAAAAGACTAGGAAGGTCAATATTGCAACAAAGATTATGAAATTGAGCTCTAATGTGGTTGTACGCGGGGCACTCTAAGAGGAAGTGATTTTCATCCTCGATGTTCATATTCTCACAGAGATGGCAAATAATTTCAGATTTTCATATTCTCGCTGCAGATTTTCATATTTCAAAATATACAAAAATTTTAATAATTTGAAAAATGTGACGTTGATGCCTCCGACTGGAACCAGCCTAGATCCATCTAACTCTGGATCTATCATGCGCCGAGAGGGATCAAATCTCTCGAGGTGCAAACGTTTCCTGAAGTTTTGCACTCAAAAAATAGGTTTGCACCTCGAGAGATTTGATCCCTCTCGGCGCATGATAGATCCGTAGTTGATGGATCTAGGGCTTGTCATATTCTCACAGAGATGACAAATCCTTTCCATCCATGGTGTTTTAGGAACTGTCCAACGACCCGTTTCACTATGGAGCTCATGAGAGTTCATTCTAATCTTGGCTATATTAATTTTCTTCTTTGAGCTAGTTAAAACAGAGAGATACTTTTGATCTTCTAGGGTGGGGTTGATGACCTCCTTATAATATCTTAATTTTCTTTTAGCTGCTAGATCTTTCTCACACCACATTTTTTTCTTTGAACTTAGAAGTAACAATTTTTTTAATGTTATTAATGTTTTGCAATGCAACATTCTCGTCGATCTCCCAATGGTTTAACCAAGCCCTGGTGTCTTTATACCAACCTTGTTTAAGCCTTAGGTGGTTTTGGTTGGAATTTAAAGCTAGCTTAGGAAGCCTATGGTCTCCTATGCTATTTAGCTTGATGATGCATGTTGATAATAAAAAATTATGAAATCAAATTTTTTGTTTTTTTCTTTTGGATATATAAAGGTTCTTTATCTAGAAAGAGCATATTTTTTAATATTTTTTCAAATTGAACATTTTATAATTTTATCTAATGTTTTTTTTTAGTATTTTTTTTCTTATTTTATTTATGATTTGAGATTTTATATCATATCAATTTATTTAAAAATTGATAGTTATATTCCATTATAATAATAGAAAATCATAGAAAAACCACACCAGCCTATCTTAAACCTAAACTTAAGCTTAAGTTTCAACTTATTCTGAACGTGAATTTGAACCTAAATTTTATGAGCTTGGATTTCAACCTATAAGTTAATCTTTCCAACTTTTTAAATTCCCCATACACACAAACATAATATTTTGTAGTTTTTCAACAATTATAAAATAACAATGGTTTATTTTTTATTTTCCTTAATTACATCATAATTTTATGTCCATATTTTTAAGTAAGATAAGGCATATATCATCAAGTAAATTGTCATGTCCTAGTACTTACTAAAAATTTAAAATTTGAAAAATGCCTAGTATTCTAATAGTTTTAAAATACATGAAACTTAGTGGAAAAATTGGTTAGTAGCCTCTTTTAAATCTACATTTATTGAAACTAATTATGTTTCTCAACCTTTGTGTCCACAAATAGCTATATATGATAGTCTCTTCCTTTAACTCCTCTTAGGTTGAATTCGAATAGATTAAAAATTTATCTTCAATAAAAAAATTTACTACATTAAAATTTCAAATTTGTTAAAATTTTAATCTTTACTCTTTACCAAAGCCAATACCATTTAGTAAATCAAAGTAAAAAAATTAATTCAATACAAAGAATCAAAATTTTTGCTAAAAAATATTTTAATATTTATTTTAATTAATTATTTGTAAAATTTATCTTTAAAATGAAAATCATATCCTATGGATATATTAAAATATCTAAGGACAAATATTTAGAAGTAAAAGTAGTAATTTTTGAAAATTTTGTTATCATGCCATGTAAAAAATATCAATGAATCTAATATTAAACCAACCTATATCCAGCATAGCAAGTGCCAAGAGGGATCAAATGTCTTTTGCATGTCCAAAGATTTTATCCCTCTTGGCGCTTGATAGATCCGAAGTTAAGATGGAGCTAGTCTGGTTTTAACAAAAATGAGTATAGTTTTTGTATCAAGTCTAAGTTTGGTCACATCAAATACCCATGAAATTGTTACATTTGTTCATATGACAACTTATATTTTTGTGTGAGAAATTCTAATACATCTAAGGGACTATATACAAATTCTAATTTTACTATATGCCAACATGAGTACATCCTATAGAAACTCTTAAGCAAAAAACAAAAATTGAACCATGAATACATCGATGCATGTTGTGGCTTCCCTCTTCCAGTAGTTGGTATAGGTTTGGGAGTGAGCCTCCTTCTTGATTGCTTGTAGCATTGGTTTCCATGTGGTTTAGATTCATAGTATTGATTTGATCTTGTAACACCTCTATCTACATATGCAGTGCATCAATTTGATTTGTTTGTTTAGCAAGTCTTCCATTCAAGTCTTGGAATTACTCCAAATTGATAATGGTATGTAGCTATTATTGTTGCTTCATATTCATGATAAGCATATCTAGTTGCAAGGCATCGATTTTCTCTAGAGCATGTATGCCTCTCTCATTACAGTTGCAATTGGTACATTTCTTTTTGCTACTAGAGTCGGACTCTCTATATTTACCTGGCTACATATTGGTCCAAGTGGATAAAAATAGACAAGGAAAACCCTTTGTTCTCTACTGAATCCACCATTTCTCCAAAACCTAGTATTTTTGGCTTAATGCAAAACACTATAAGAAATTGAGTTTGTTGGTTTATATCCTGGCGCCACTTTGTGGGTTGATTTAGTTGTCGTTGAATTGTGATATTATTGCTTTTAGGGTCCTATGTGTACTCTATGAAGTCGATCTACCACCCAATTTTACTCAAAATCTTTGAATTGGATGAACCAAGAATCCTGCTCAAGGATATTCTTACTCAAGAAGCCAAAGGCCTCACATAGGCTGACAACTCTTACATGTGCTAAAATTTTCACACATTCTTTCTTCATGAGTCAACTTAGGTCATCGATAATCAATATACACCTTCTAATTGTAATTTCAATATATTTCTCACTCCCTCGCCTAGTCCAGAGATCTCAATTATAAATGAAAAATTCAAGCTATAAATATACACTTACTATTGGATAATACTAATTTCTATTAAATCTAGAGCCACGTATACCATTCAAACCTCTTGCATGGTTACGTCAATTTTTTGTGGTCGTGTACAATTGGAATGGAAAGGAACTACAACCCATGTTTGCAACAAGGACCAACAAAAAATATTTTCCATGGTTAATGCCAACCACAATTGTACCAATTTTCAATTTAGGGTGACCCTTCAAGTCCTAAGACCAAGCATAATTTCAAATTTTCCCTCCACAATTTTCCCAATTACAAAATTTCTCCACCAATATAACAACCATATTAAAAACATTCATGTAAAAAATATATAAAACAACGGTCGATGGGACACATATTTCAAGTTGAATGGAGGGAAAAACATCCTAGTGGGTGTTCATTCAATTTATTATGGCTAAGGAAATTGGAAAAGGAAAAGGAAAAGGATTTGGAAATGCATGAGGCATTAATTGGAATTTTATTTATGAAAATAATGGAAATTAGGAGAAAAGGAAGGTGAAAGGTAAAAGGTTGCATGTGGGGAGGAAATTGAAGGAAAATAATGGAAAATGAATAAATTAGAGGCCTCATTAATAAAAAGGCTTTTGAGGATCATTGGACAAGGCTTGGTCAGTTCAATTTTGGATTTCTCATTATTCTCTCTCTCTCTCTCTCATACTCTTGAGCACTTAGTGTATTCTTGGAGAAATCTTGTAGAGTGTGGCATACTTGTATATTTGGATCAATAAATCAAAGGAAAATAAGGAAAGCGGAAGAGGACATCGAGATCAGCATCTACAGTAGGTTTTGAGTGCAGGTACCGAGTTGCATGTATGCTTTCCTCACTAGTTTTGGCACGATATGCATGTGGATTTTCCTAGCCTTAACATTTCCTAGATAGCCATGGTGATTGTGGGTTTATTTCCATTAATTTTTTTATGGTTGGTTCTCATGATTCCTTTAGCTATTGGGTTGAGTTATTAGCTCCTTGAAGCCTTGGTTGGACAAACGCTCTAGAAGCCCGACGTTGAGTTACTAGTCCTAGAAGCCTTGGTTGTATAAACACTCTGGAATCCCTAGGTGGGTTGAATTACTAGCCTTGGAAGCCCTAGTTGGACAAATTCTCTAGAAGCCCTGTAACAGTTGGGGTTGAGTTACTAGTCCTGTAAGCCCTAGTTGGAACAAACACTTTGGAGCCATGGAGCAGCTTGGATAGAGACCAATATGTGATGGTTAGTGATGTTTGACCATGAGGTGGAATCACTGGTTTGGGGTTGAGATGTTTTGGTATCTGGAGCCATGGTTTGGTGTTGATTTATGTGTTTGATAAAGTCCCACATTCATGTTTGGAATATGGCACAGGGGTGACTGCCTGAAGTGAGATTTGGCTCAGCCATGTCTATGGTCGGGTGGAACATGGAAGTCCCATTCTGGGTTGGTTTTTAAATTCATTAATGAAATGTTAATTTCCTTGGTATTTGATGTGTATATTCACTGGTATATATATGGATTCTATTTTTGATGTATCCATGGTACTTCTATTGGTATTACACTGGTTATAAGCATGTATTGTGATAATGATGATGTATGGATCTCTATATGTTTTTAATTTTAAATCAATGCACAACATAACTATGGTTAAATTTATTAAATAATAACTTATAATGTAGGGGAGCAATGCTTCTTAGCCATTCTTAGATAAAAAAGAGACCCCTTTATTTAAATCTATTGTTTATACCTGTAGATGTTATGTTTGTGACATGTTTAACAAAATTCTTGTCATGGTTGGGTGGGATCAGATGATTTCTTGATGATGTGATTTCTTCAATATGTTTTTTTTAATGTTATTTACCCTCTCCTGAAGTTACAGTAAGTTTTGGGCAGTGATCGGGGATCAGGGGCTGAAAATGTGGCACAAATCCATGAGCTACATGTAGAAAATTTATTGTTTGTGCTTGACCTTCTACCTTGACAAGGCTATCCCATGGCTCTAGGGTCTAGAGCCACTCCCTTTCCATTGCAAGCCTGCGACTCAGCCTCAAAGGGGCTAAAAATCAATCCCCCTTAAGGAACAGGACCTTGGGAGGTTGGGTTACCTCCTGGGGATGTCAATGTTGCATCGGTTCCACTTCCTTAAGGTCATCTAGGAGTTTGAATCTCATATTTGTAGCCTCTCGTCACATGTTTACTCCGGTTGGCCGGTTACTTGGGTAGATGTCAGAAGATGGTGTTACAGAGTGGTATCAGAGCATGGTTCAACCCTTGGATTGGATGGGATGTGTGTTGGTCATGATTTTATGTCAATTTGTTTTGTGTTTTCATACCCATGTTGTATGTGGTTTATGCATCCATGTTGTGTTGACCATGGTGGTAATGGTGCCACTATGGAAGTGCTTATGGTGTTGTCGGCAATATGTTGTCATGAATGTATGATTGATTGTGCGTTGTTCTCGCTTATGTATTATCCGTGCATGCTTGCTTACATGTTTCTACACACTGTACATGCATTTCTTGTTTATGCTAGGTCACATATTGGTCATGCTTGCATGTTGTCCATGTATGCTTGCATGTGTGAGGTTATATGTTGAACATGCATTGGTAGTTCATGATTGGTTATACATGTCAAGTGGGTGCATATGGTCAAGTTTGCATTGGTTTGGTTGAGTTTTTTTGGGTATAAGGTCATTGTACGCAATTAGGCCATCATGATGATATTGGTATGTTATGATGCTAATGTGTTAGATGAGATAGAGTAGGAGATGCAGATCATCAAAGTGAAGTTGCAACATTGGACCTTGAGGCAAGCAATAGAGAACTTTTGAGGTCTAAAATGAGCCTCCTAAGAAAAATATACAACCAAAATAAAATTTATAAGAACCAATAAGATTCAAGATGATGATGTCAACCATGGGGGATGATTCACCATTTTTGGGGTTAAAAAGTAAAAAGATTAAAAAATAATAAAATAATAAAACTACTTTTGCAACTTGTATTTTCAAATTATCCCCCTAAGGTTTTACTCAAATTTTGAGTGGCAGTACTCGTTGGATGCAAAATTTGATTCATCAACCAAGGAGTACCCATGTTGCATACTTTCGATAGACCCTGCTACATGAAAAATAAGAAATACATGAAAAAACATGATCGCAATCATTGTTTTCATGTATTTCTCCTTTTTCGTGTAGCAGGTTCCATTTAAAGTATGCAAAATGGGTACTCCTTAGATGAGGTATCAATTTTTTCATCTAACGAGTGTTCCCAGTCGAAATTTGAGTAAACCCATAGAGAGATAAGTTGAAAGTACGAGTTGAAAAAGTAGTTTTTTTATTTTTTCCCTCCAAAATTTGATGATGTAATCTAATCTTATTTTATTATTTCCACTATTATTTTATAATTTCCTTAGGAGCCCCATTTCAAACCTCAAAATTCCCCTAATGAGCAAATCGTCATACAAGTTGTATGCTTGGCATGTAGGTATGTGATTCTTGGTTGTTGTGCATAAGGGGTACTTATATGTTTGCCATTCTATTATTACTATGGTTATGTGTATGCCTGTCATTCTATTGATGTTATGGTTACATACATGATAGATGCTAGTTAGTTAGTGTGATCATATGTACATGTGACGGTTAGTCAAACATGGTATTAACTTGATGACTATGTTATATGTTTTTTATGAGAATAGTATATGTTTTTTATGAGAATGTTATATGTTAATTTATTGTTGTGGTATGCTAGTTAGCTTGATGATTAGGTTACATGTTGATGATGAGTGTGATATATATCTTGTTGTTGGTATATGCTAATAACTTGATGATTAGGGTTATTTCATTAAGATATTGATGTTATATGTATCATATTACCTTGGATTGGGTTATGTAGATGGTTAGGTTTATTACGTTCATGTATGAATTGATACAATTGTGATATTGTATTGTAATAATTTAGGTTGACTTTGCATATGTGATTGTTATGTATGAATGACAATTTATTATGAGTTTATGATGTGAACATGTTAGTTGGTTAGTTTTACGAATATCTTAATCTTATTTATGTTGAGTTGAGGTGTTTTGAAGTTATCTTGTGCTAATATATATTGATTGTGCATATAAGATAGCCTCCCTAAGATACATTGAGGTATGAGTTTTCTTATGTCGTATACTTGGTTCTTGACAGTTTTGCGTGTTTGATTATGTCATCTAGTTGATGTATTTAGCATGGTATGTTTGCAATTTTTTTGAATGTTTGATTAATTGCATGATATGAGTTTTTATCTATGATATTGCATGAAGGGATGATATTTCTTTAAGATGGTTGTGCTAACACATATGTGATGAGATAGTCGGTATATACTTGAGTGTAAGTAGGTGATAGTTGTAGCATTATGTACTATGACCGATGAATGTAAGTTGATTATTGGTTATGACATGGTTGTTAGTCTGGGTAAAATTTGATTTTGAATTGATAGATATGTTGTCTTGATGTTTGGTACATATGCCTGACATGTGTGTTCAGTTACAGGTCAGTGTGCTTGGCATAAAAAGGCAAGTTAAATAACATGTTGTATGCTTATTTATGCACTCACATTTATGAATTTATGGCAGTATGATGCATGAACTACATGGAAAGTGAGACTATTGTGAAATCCTGAAGAAGGCTTAGGTTGAGATTTCCTTGGGAACCATAGGGATTGAGCCATGATGTTTGTTGCTAGCCTTGTGCTTTTGGTATTTTGTTATTTTATTGTGCTTGATTTGTGGTTTTTCTTATGTTTGGTGCACGATCTTGCCACTTTGTTGCAGCCTCGTATTGCTTTTGGTTTTCATGGATTTCTTCTTGTTTGTTTATTGTTATTTAATTTTGTTTGAGAGTCTTGGGGATCAATTGGGAAAGAGGAAAATTAATGGAGCTCTGGGAGAACTTTTTGGTACCCAACAGGTAATGAAAGACTTGGATGAAGCTCAGTGCATGAGTAAGTGCAACATAATGTAATAGTATGATAGTTGGTTGGACTCGTTGGGTCCATTGTGGCAAATGAATGGCGACAGTATAGTCATGACAAAGGTAAATTAAATGGATATGAGATATCATAATCCTTGGCTATGTTTGGAATTGTTCTTCTCAACGTTGTGCATGTTGTGCACAAATAAGGAAGTTCTCTTAACCGAGACCTTATGATATTTGGCAATGACGTTGTGAACATGATTTTGTTGATATTTATATATGTATACATGTATGTGAGTATGTATGTCATTTTCTGACAAGATCATGATTATTTTATGCTAATGATATATGTGTGTGTGTGTATCTATCTCACTGTATGACAGGGTTTTCAAGGATCATTCTTGTGGAGGAATGATTTCTTATGTAGGTGAATTCCATGAAGAGGTTCTTGGTATTATGAGGAATAAAGTGGGAAGAGTAAATATGACAAATCCATGAGGTCAGTATCATGTGGACATGAATTGATATTACATGATTTTACTATTCATATGTTTATGTTATGGACAAGTAATGCTTAGGGGTACATCAACGAAGTGAAATTAATTTGATTTGCGACATGCTAGGGTGAGCATGGATTGTGTAAATACACTAGAAACATGGTTTCTTGTGGGATCATCGTGTGGTCTATGGATGTGCAGTGCTATTGTTTTGTATATGTTGTGCATGTTGTATATTCAGTGATTGTATCTATGGTGATGTGTAATGTTGCATATATAGTATTGCATACATATGATGTTGTATGCATGTTGTATATATGATGTTGCATATGGTGTTATGTACATGTTCTATATGCGATGTTGTGTACGTATGGTGTTATATACATGTTGAATATGTAGTGCTATGTACATATGGTGTTGTGTGCATGACGTACATATCGTGTTATGTTCATTCGGTGTTGTGTGCATGATTGTACACATGGTGTTTTGTGCATGTAGTGCTATGTACAGGTTGCACATGTGGTGTTATGTCTAGGTGGTGTCATGTACATGTCGTGCATGTGGTGCTATCTACATGGTGTCGTGTACATGTCGTGCATGTAGTGTTGTGTACATGTGGTATTTTTTACACATTGTACAAGTGGTGCGGTGTACATTTGGCATTGTGTACATGTTGTGAAGTTGGTGTCATGTACATGTGATGTTGTGCACACGTTGTGCAGGTAGTGTGAATACAAG
The DNA here is from genome assembly GCA_034641835.2 of Pinus albicaulis. Lineage (NCBI taxonomy): Eukaryota > Viridiplantae > Streptophyta > Pinopsida > Pinales > Pinaceae > Pinus > Pinus albicaulis. The sequence continues at coordinate 1,172,670,255 of CM076577.1, forward strand.
TGGTACTATGTACATGTTGTGCATATGGTACTAGTATACATGTGGTATTGTGTGCATGTCGTACATGCTATGTTACGGGCATGCGGTGCTAGATATGTGCATGGTGTAGTCGTGGTATTGTGATGTATATTCGTTATGTTGTACTTTGTGTATGTATATGTATTTTGTTGTATTGTACACCAGGTGTAGGTGTATGTGTTATGTTGTGTGCCAGATGTGGGTGTATGCATTGTGTGGTGTTGTATGCCCTGTGTGGATGCATGTGTGTAATGTACACTGTGCGTATGTGTACGTGAGTGAAGAGAAGCAAGGGAACTACGTGTGGAAACCGATCTAGCTTGTGTACAAAAAGAGAAAAGGAAGAAGTACAAACCGATGATGTTAGGTATCAATTTTCTACTTCAGACTTATTATGCATGAGATCTATGATTATGATTTAATATGGTTACATTTGATTTATGACTATGGTTTATGGTGATTTCATGTGATTCATGGTTTTAATTTATGATGGTTGTATTTGAGATAACTGGATGTGATATGTTTATACATGATGATTTGATCAAAAATCTAGTTTGATTTGTGTGACAGGAAGTGAACATAATTGCAAGTGTACCTTCTTAACGAGCTACCAATAAGGTATTATTTTTGTTTATTTCAATTTGTTTTGAGTCTAATGGAATTATGTGCTTGGTATAAGAATGTGTGAACATGCCCGATCGGGTAGTTAAAACTGAATGCAAGAATTAGCAACAACAACAAAATGAATTGGAAAATGCAACAATATGTTGGTAAAACACTTCAGGAGCAACGCCATTGTGGGACATTGGTACCCAATAGTGTCCATTGATTTCCATGAGCATGATATGATCAGTATGATGGTTTTGAGCCAGGTGTATGCCTTGGTTGTTTGAACTTCCGATGCGAGGAATCCTTGCCAAGGGATGGACTACGTGAGATGGGGGTGCCAACAAAACTTGGAATGTGTGTGACTGCACAGAAGGGTGTGACCGAATTTCCTTAGGGACTGTGTAGCAGACAAGGGAAGGTTGGGGATGGATTTTTTTGGTCATTATCATTTCCATATGGATTCAGATGCACATTGGGAGTTTTCCCTGGAACAATGAGTCGATAACTATTCACCGAGGGTACAGTAGCGCAGGATTGTAGCGCTAGAAATTGGATGCATCTTTGACTTTGACAGTGGATTCTGGACTTCTTAGAAAGGAGGTGAATCCGGGTATTACTTAGAGGGTGGAGGTGTGGGCCTATGGATTCCCTTATTTCTGATACGAGCATCATACCTTTTTATTTGTTGGTTGATCAAATGTGTACATGTGTATAATTTTATATGTATATTATTGTAAATACTATATCGAGTTGGTTTATAAAGCTCCACAGACATTATGGTTATTTTCTGGTTGAACCAAATGTGCATGAGTATATGTGGTTGTTATTGTAAATATCGTAATGAGCTATGTTGTGGTTTTCCTCAAAGTCCCTTGGAGATTAATTTTCAACATAGTTTCCTTGGTCATGATATTGATGACAACCCCTAGATCAATCAGAGTGTTGGGGACTATGACATCATCTATATGCACATCAACAACTGGAATACCAGGGTCTAGGTATTTTGGAAATATCACCTTCCCCAACATCAGGTCAGACAAATGTCCTACCACACTGATGGTGGGGGCATCTCTCTTCCTTCTCCCAGGTTTCTTGAAGAAATTTACTTTGATGAGCCTATTGTAGATAGAGACATCCTTAATGGCCTGAAGAAGTGGTATCTTTACACACAAATTTTCCAATTCTCCCAGGAGTTCAGTCTCCTCTGGGGTGTGCTGACTAGGGTGGATCAAGCACTTGAGAAAAGGAGGTTGTTGGATCTGAGCGTTATCTTCTTCCTCTCATCAACCTCTATAGGTGGAGATGGGGGATGGTTGTCTGGGAGTACTCTTCCCGACCTAAGATTAACCTCTTGTATCTCCACAACATAAGCTGGATGGGATGTTTCTCCACTGGGAGCCTATTGTTTGGGTTTGGATTAGGCTGTGCAAGTATAGGTAGCCTAGGTGGAGTAGCATGAGTAAGCTGAGGTTGAGGTTGGGGTGGAGGCATTAGAGCAGGTATTTGATTTTGTTGAGGCCTCCACCCTTGGGATGGATTGTTCCACTGAGTTTTTTGTGGAACATACTGCTGAAATGGTTGGTTTACTGGTTGAGGATGATATGAAGGGTTGGAAGGCCAAGTAGGAGGTGTAGAACAGGATGGAGGAGTGGGGGTGTACCAAGGCTGCATGGGCGCACTCTTATTTTTGTAATAGTAAGAGTAAGGTGCACCTTGCATACCTTGTTGATATGGCTGAGGGATTTGAGGCCTTCTCTAGTTGATGAAACAGAGTTTCTCTGGCATTGTTTCCCCACCTTGATATACAACTTTAAGTCCAGGTAAGGAGGGACACTTGTTTGTGGCATGTTCTCTTCACAAACTAAGAAAACCTCTATGAAATTTAGTGGACATTCATTTCTTGGGTGCTTCTTAGTACATCTAGGAAAAAATATGGCCAGGGCTCTCTCTACTTCCTCTTGCTTCCTTTTGACCTGCATTGTATCCATTTGTAAAGAAAAGGTGTGCATCATGTCACTCTTGAAGTCCTCTAACATGTTTCCAATCTCATGTTTTATGAAGGTGGAAGAGGAGGGGGTATTGGATGTACTTTGGCTAGCTATGCCCTTCTTCCTAAATGCCCTAGAATGGTTCCGGAGGACAGTTTTGATTGTTTCATAGGGTTTTTGGTCGATATCTCCTCCTGATAACATATTCAGGGTTTCTATCATCTCTTCATCGATCCCTTGAAGAAGTAAAAGTTTAAGTGAGTCAGGATCAAGAGTACAGTTGGCTCTCTTATGGTTCAATTGAAACCTCTCTTCATAATCCTCTAGGGATTCATCAAGCCTTAGGGTAATCCTAAATATCTCATCCTGAGTTTCCTTGGACCTACAGTAGTATTTGTACTTGCTGTTGATGGTCTCTTCCATCTTTGCCCAGGTACTGATGCTATCCCCAGGCAGACCCATGAACCAGCACAAGGCTGCATTCTTAAGGGTGGATAGGAATAGCTTCAACTTCTGATCATCATAGGTGTAGTCATAAGTCCTACAAACAACAACAAATTCAAACAAGAATGTGTCAGGGTTTGGGAGGTAAGTCCATGGAAGCGTGGAAGAGCTGAGGGGCTAATATTTTTCATCTTAGTTTCCCCATCTGCCTCTCTTATGGGAAAGGATATCTGGGTCCCAGCCATGTTTAAGATAGGTGAAGTAGGTCCCTCAGCTGAAACAAGGTCTTCTTCTTCTTCCCCAATAGGATCCTCAAAATATTCAGAAGGCTCTCCTATAGGGGGTTCAATCTCACTGCCACTGAAGAAGAGTGAGGGGTGGCTAGGAGGTGATGTGAGGGTTTTAGGTAATATTTGTCTTTGGGTATTCCTAGTCCTATGAGGCATGAAAATCAGATCATTTTTATTTTTTTCAATATTTTTTAAATGACATGAAAAGAAAGGAAAGCAAAAAATAATGCTAAAAAAAAAATCAAAACATCAACTAGACACCTCCCCGACAACGACGCCAAAAATTGGTGAGCCCTGGTATTGCACCAAGAGACCTGCAACTCCGAGGGGTTTCCCTACTTTAATTTATCAACCTGGGGTTCATACAAACTTTGAGGTGACAGTGCTATATACACAATGCATTCTGTTCATGCCATCCTCTTCTGCTTTACGAAAGGGTGTTATTTCTTAAACTATGATAACAACTGGAAAGTAAATTGCTGGAAGGAAATGAAAAAAAGGAAACTAAACTCAATTTTTGAAAGGAAATGAAAAGAATGAAACTAATTTAATTCGAAGAAAGAAAATCGCAGAAAGGAAGTTAATTATAAACCACACTTGACTTGGCCAAATAGATAAATGCACTCTACTTATCCTATGATCTATCTACCATGCTCCTAGTCATGCAACTAAGTTATCCATGCCTTAATTTTAATTAAAAAGAGCTAATTTGCAGCTTAGAGGGAAGAAAAGGGCTAAAATAGGCTAATGGGGGGTTTAACACATGAAACGAGGTTTGGAAGCGGAAAGAGGGGGTTAAACCCTTATGAAACTTTATTATAGCGTGAGAAATGGCTTTGGAGCGAAAAGAATTCAGAAGTGCGATGACAGAGTGCGATGGAGGACTAGGTTAACGGGATAGTGGTATAGGTTAACAGAAAGAACTAAAATGTATGAAGTGTGATTGGCGATGCGTGACATGGCAGAGTGCGATGGAGGACGAAAGTTGCAAAATGCGATGTCGCAATCACAATATCGCAATTTTAAAGGGATAGCGGTAAGGATTAACAAGAATGAACTAAAATGTGTGAAGTTTGATTTACGATGCGGTAAAAGTTGTGGGTTGTGATCTACGATGTGGTAAGTTCAGCGAAGTGTGAAGTGCAACAGGTGACATGGCAGATTTATCGCATCAGCACAATGAGCAATAAGTGTTACGCGAAAATCTAAATGACGCGAAGTGCGATTTTTAACGTGGTAAAAGTTGTGTGTTGCGATCTGCGATGTGGTAAGTTTAGCGAAGTGTGAAGTGCGATGAGTTACGTGGTAGAGTTATCGCATCGACGGAATGAGCGGTAAGTGTTATGCGAAAAGCTAAATGATGCGAAGTGCGATTTGCGACGTGGTAAAAGTTGCGTGCAACGATCTGCGATGTGGAAATTTCAGTGAAGAGACTCGAGGAGAAAATTCGGAGGTTGGGTTTTCGATGGTTTTGAATGGCTTTTCACGTGTTTTGCATAAAAAGTGTAAGGCAGCCGTGAACGGAGAAAACCAAAGGAATAAGGCTTGAAGGGCTTAAGTGCATTAGGAAAAAGGGTAAGTACAGTGTTAAGGTGAGAAGGAAAGGAGGGGAATGGAGGCGTAAGATCAGTGCTCAGAAGTGAAACACACCTGCGAATTCATGCACGGGAAGCAACAGAAATTTTTGATAAAACATGAAAAGAGAGACTCGGACTTGGTAATGCAATTTCTTCCTGAAACTCAAACAGAAAGCAATTTTTCCCTGTGGGAAGGTCTACCCTGCTTGAAATCTTATGGCAAAGATAAGAGGGGGAGGCTTGATCACAGTTTTGGAGGTTTTCCTCTATTTTACTATGCATAAGCAATTAAAAAAACTATAGCAACACAAAAACTAAATAACAATGAAACTATCAAAAGTAGATATAACTTAAATGGCAAAAGAAAAACTAGCTAAATGACAGAAAGGAAAAAATAGTGACAACAGAGAAGTTGAGGCACATGGATTCGGCCCTAACCCATGAGCCTAGCCCTCTGAAACTTAAATCAGTCAAATGAAATCGGTCTACTCATTTCATAAAATAATAACTTCATACATATCTAAAAGTTTGATAACTGAATAAAACAAAAAGCTCAATAGCTCACAACAATAGTTCTGAACAGAATTGACTTACCGACTAGAATAGACTAACTGTTCCTAGCTCTAGCTCTGCTCTATTTATTCTATAGGGCAGCTACCAAAAAATCCTTAGAAAATGGTGATTGAGTCCACTTGAATCCCAGTGAACAAGGATTGGGTGCACTCCTCTTTGAGTTGCTTGGCTGCCTCTGGAATTTGAATTGCTGGAGAGAATCCTTTGGGATCCTTTGGCTACTTTTGGAATTCAAATTGCTAGAGAGAATCTTTGGAATCCTTCAGTTGCCTTTGAGGGTGGAAAATCCTCCTATAATTCCTCTTTGTTGTCTCCTCTGAGTCTTTATGATAAAATCCTTATAAAAATGATTAATAATTCATGATTCTCTGCACTCAACCTTATATTAGGCACTTAGAGTATGTTAGCCTTAATCACCACCTATACTAGCATCATAAAACCAAATAATAATAAAAATGCAAGAAAAAGAGATCTAAGAAGGAAAAAAGGTGACTATTAACCCCTCCAAATATGTCTAATGATGGAGCTCATCACATACATATTAGTTAATTTATTTTCATGGTAAACATCTTAGTGCAAACTTCTAAATCCTGAGACCCTGATTTTATCAAAGCCAAGTGCTTGCCTCAAGTGCTAGTAGCAAATATTGTCCATATGAGATGGCGTTACAGTTGTGCATGTAATAATCATCGGTAGTTCATAAATATTCTTTACTATTATTTTTATTATAGTAATTGGCAGACTACCTAACAAAGATGGAAAATGTTAGGATATATAATAAACCTTAATTTTTATTTTTTATTTTTAATTGAAATTCGGTTATGGCGTGCCAATGAATTATTAGATTCTAAGAAATATTTCACTTACCATACGCTTAAGATAGTTAATCTTCTCCCTAGAGATAAAATATCTCCATCAGGGAAAATGGAGCTAAGAGGGTGAGAGGGAAGAAACCTGAGGAAACCTAGAGACTTGGATCTGGTTGAAAGAGTTCCAAGGGAGGAAATACAATTGATTCCCCACATAAGACATCATGGAGAAAGGGCAGGACACTGTCAGTTAGGGTATTCTTAAGCTGGTTTTTGGCTAATGGAAACCCTAAGATAGGCTTGGGAGTTTGTAAGTTCCTGGCTGGACTTGTAAAATCTTGATGCCTTAGAACATGACTTGCTAGTTCATTTTTTATCAGTTGTTCTAGAAGTGAACTGGGTCAAGGGAGTGTTGGTAGAAGTACCAAAACTCATTGGTCGATAGGAGCAATATTTTCTCCTCTGTAATCCTGTGACAGCCTAACTGTGTTGGAAAATAAATAAGTACTTTGTTGCTGTGATCAAATTTATGTCAAGAACATTCCTTGTTGTATCTGTTATTTTATTTCTGAATGAAATAGAATTATGATGAATGAATATGAAAGTTCCAGTAATTTTCTTTTTTTTACTATAAACATGTACAATAACTAGTGTTAATATGGATATATTTGACAAAGAAAGTTGTGTATTGTTCATATTGACGCTAACCTTCACCATTTTGCGCTTAGCTCCTTCCCTAGCTCCTTCCAAGTTTTAGAGCTGGTGATTTAGGAGGCTTCTCACTACCAAATGTCCATTTCCTAGACGTCTTTTTTTAACCACCTCTATAGCAGCAAACAAACGATGAATGTTGGGCAGAATTTATTTGTCAAATAGCTCCTCCTCTTGGCCATGCCATGGGAGAGGTGGGTTCCGTCATCCTCTACCACTACATCTTACTATACCATGTTCTCAGACCACTCTTACACTCCTAGTGTGATGGAGCTTGCTTGTTCTGAGTTCATTTACATTGCATCCCTTCTAAACTTAACGCCTACTGGAGAGAATGATGGAGTGATTGATTTAGTTGGAACAAGATTACGAATATAAGGAATATCTTGTGCCAAATCCAAAGAGAAAGTTCAAGATGACACTCTGCATCCACTACTGAGCGGAATTGAATGAGACTCGTAATGTATGGCTACCACCTGGTATTAAGATCAAAGATCAATTGCTTGTATGTCATACAACCTCTGGTAAGTTAGATGATTATTTATAATATGCACAAGGACCATAAATAAAATATTTCAATGGTACTATTAAGTATAATATTTACATGTCAATTATGTATAAATTATATATGGTTTTAAAAAATTGAAAAAAAAAAATGTGGTTAAGACATTGCAAGTAGGCTTAATATTTACATTTTATAGCATTTTCAGATCCCTGAATATACTAAGGATCTAATGAATCTACCAAAGATCTAATCTCTCACAGTATAAACATTTTTTCAAGTTTTTCACTTAAAATAGGTTTGCACCTTAAGAAATTTGGTTTCTCTTTGCCTTGCTAGATTAGTGGCTAAGATGGATATGTACATGTTTAATTAATATAATATTAAATTATAAATATTGAAATTCATATAATACAATATTTTTGAATTTTATTTAAATTTAAATTTTATTATAATATAAAAATAAATTACTTAAAAAATTATAATAAATTTAGTAAAATCTAAAAAAATAATGATTTATTTTTATTTTAAAACTAATTTCAATTATATATATTTATATATTTTTAAGGGTTAGCTCAAGTGGTCTAGAGCTAAACATAAATTTCTTTGATATTGTTGCCAGTGCTTGTTGATCTTGGGGTCATCTCTCTCTTAAATTTCCTTGGGGGACCCACCACCGTAATCATGGATGATGATTTACTAAATTTACCATTGATGAAATATGGGGAAGTACCCCAAATTAATTGTACTTTCATTCAAGTAATATATATATATATATATATATATATATATATATTTGAATACTTTATAATATATATCATTGTTTAGATACTTCATAATATATATCATTGTTTCATTTTTATAACACAAAAATACGAAATCAAAAACTCGAGGATTTTTTATCCATCTCTTTTATTATCCTTTTCAAAATGTAACTCCTACAATTATTATATGTTATGCATTTTTATATTTATTTCCTTCATTCATAATTTGAGATTTTTTATCACACCAATTCATTTCGAGCCTGATAGTTAAACTATGTGATAATAGGAAATCATATAAGAACCAAACCAAACTAACCTATACTTACATTTCAACCTTTATTAAACATGAAACTTAAATTTTATTAGCCTGGATTACCTCCACGCCATTGGAAATGTTGTTTGTCTCACTGTGCTAGGGTTTCCTGTCAAATCATGAATGCTTCTGACGCATCCCCATCATTGTCGCCTCTTCCATTGGTGTTTCCTTTTCAGTGTGTGCCAAGTTGAGTGTCCCTCAGATGGGGTCGTCGAGGGGAGGGGGATCGACTCCCTCCTTCAAATCAATACTTACGGGAGCTGCAAGACCGACACTAACATCACCACCTCCAGATCCGAGTAGGACCACTCAGGCAGAGTCATCAGCCCTAGGTGCACAATGGCAAGCGTGGATGAAAGGTCATTTCCAACCGAAAAAAAATAAGAACCCTAAGGTGGTCATCCCTAGCACCCGATTGGAACAATCCTGCCAGTTCATGCAGGATTGCAGGATCGTGCAATAATGTTTAAGTTTATGGGTATATGGCCAAGAGAAACAAACATCCTTTGTTGGATCCAGCTGAAATGGAAACCCAAATCTCCCTTAGACCTATACCTTAAGGCCAAGGGTTTTCTCACAGTAATATTCAAGGATCTTGAAGACTGGAAGCCAATTCTGGATAATGACCCTTATTTCATGAATAGTTTTGACCTATTCATGAAGCATTGGGAACCTTGTTACAACCCTAACAAATAACAGTTCCTTGCTGCTCCGATATGGTTTTGTCTCTACTCTCTCCTAGAGGACTTCTGGGAGTTGGATATCCTGGAACTCATAGGTAATCGGAAAATTTGTTCAATTCTATGAATCACACAACATAAACACTTATCGTTTTACACCTGCATTTATTTGTACATGAATATTTCTCAACCCCTCCCCGAGTCTATTGAAATAAAATATTAAGATGATATATGGTCCCAACCTTTGTACTGTGAACGTGTGTCATTCAAATGTCTTCTATGTCACAAACACAAACACCTCTTCCAGGACTGTTTGTAGCAAGCCCAACTAGCAACCCCAACTCCCAGCTCAGATGGATTCCAGGAGGTCCAGTGCCACTCCCCCCCTTCAGAGAAATCTCCCCCACCTACAGGGTCGTGAAAACACAAGCAACCTTCCACTATTTTCCTGCTGACTCCCAGGCGATGCCATCTCGACGTTCAGCCTCGACCTCTCAGCCTCCACCTCCCAACCCCGAGAGAAATTGTTTTGTTGTCCTTACGAAGCTGCCTAATCTGGTGGAGACAGTACACCTAGACACCCTAAGAACTTCTCCTTAGGCCTGCATAGAAATGGAAGTGGAGCAGAATATGGAAGCGACAAAGAGTAAACATCCAAGCAAATAGAAGCCCTCGGAAGCTCAATCAAGCCCCACAGAAATCATCCATGTCTTATCCTAGGTTTTCCAAGCACTAGAGCATGATGTGAAACTGGAACAACTTCACTCCGAAGAGAGAGATCTGGTAGCCTTTCTTCAAATCTGGGCAAATGATGTCACAATAGATATACCCTAGGACCAACTAGATCAGTTCCACCAAATCTACAAAGAATGGGAGAAACACATCTCCACAATATAAACTCAGAATCAACTCTCATTACTACCACGGGATGAAGACCACCTTTGCAGCGAATGGATCTAACCTCAGGCTGTACGAAAATGGGTCGAAGACCAACGCGGGAAGTGATAAGAGAAGTATGGGAAATTATGGTGAACTCAGGATAAGAAAATGTCCTAATAGATTATTACCAATGATCTCTCCCTCCCCCTTCTCAATGAAGCTGATCTCATGGAACATTTGAGGCCTCAGCTCCAAGAGGAAGTTGAGGTACCTCAGGAATATAATTGAAAAGGAAAATCCAGATATAGCTGTTTTGCAGGAAATAAAGGTGACTATGGATAGACTGCAAGAAATTTCTAGCAGGAGCTGGCCTTTGACAGAATTCATGGCATTGGACGCAAGAGGTAGTGCGAGTGGATTGGGCATCCTCTATGACCGTAGATTCATTGCCTTCGATAAGTGGGTGGAAATCCCTCACACTCTCTCAGACCAGCTTGAATGCATGGGCTATTCAGAGAAGGTATGGCTGACGGGGGTATAAGACCCACGGTACAGGGCTTGAGGAGCCTTAAGGAAATTATGGGGGATCTAATTTTGACAATGGCTGGGGATTTCAACCTCATCAAAGAGCTCAATGAAAATAATGGAGGCCTAAGAATACTTGATCAGATATCAATGGCCTTCATGGAAACCATCCAAGATATGGGGTTGGAGGATTTAGATTTCATAAACGATTTTTTCACTTGGGATAACCGAAGAGGCGGCCCAACCCAAATAGCTTCAAAGTTGGATCTCTTTATTCTCTCTGAGAACATTCTACTTCAGGATTTTTTGTTCCAGGTGAAAATGCTTCCATGCATGGGTTCATATCACTAGTCGATCTACCTGGAGATAGACCTGTGCATGGCCCCTTGGAATCGTCTGTTCCACTTTGAATTCTTTTGGTTAGAAAATCTTAATCTTGTGCCCAAAATGGAAGACTGGCGGCAAGATTCTAGGGTACAAGGTTGAAACGTGATGGAAACCTTCCATCTCAATCTAGAATAACTTAAAGGAAGACTAAAATACTGGAATGACATAGAGTTTGGAAACATCCACCAAGAGAAACACCTTCTAGAGGAAAAATGAGCACTCTCTAGAAAAAAATCATTCTAGATGGATGCTCTGAGGCCCATATAGCCCAGGAGGGTTTGCTCCTAGAGGAGCTAGAACAAAGACGGAGTCAAGTGGAAATTATATGCAAGCAAAAGTCATGGGTCTAGTGGATCAAGGAAGGAGAGAGAAACACTAAATTATTTCATCGGACGCTGGTACAACATTTCCACCACAATCACATCTTCTCTCTCAACAGACCTGATGGAAGATGGTTGGTGTAGCATGAGGAAATCTCATAGGCCCTGAACGACCACTTTAAGTCTCTTCTTATGGATTCGGAAGTGGACACAGGGGAAGCTATCTCCAAAATCAAGCAGCATATTCCACGCTTAATCTCAGATGAAAAAAATGAAGTTGTCATGCGAGAAGTATCCCTAGTAGAAATTGAAGAGGTGGTGCAAGCTCTCCCGTCCAACAAGGCCCCTGGCCCTAATGGATTCACCTCATATTTCTTCAAGGTTGGCTGGAAATTTCTCTACGCGAATATTCGAGAGCTTGTGGAATACTCTCGGCATTCTCAATAGCTCTAGGCCAAGATGAATGCAACATTCCTTGTGCTCATCCCAAAAAAATGAGTCACCTTGGAGCCCAACGGGTTAAGACCTATAACTATATTTAATGTAATTTATAAAATCATCTCAAGTATCCTGGTTCTACGGCTCAAACCTTTACTCCAAGGTATCATTGCCTTGGAACAGACTGGGTTTGTGGAAGGAAGGAAGATTATGGATGGTGTTGTGGTGGATTTGACACATGGGTGTACGAAATCGCACCAGTTTAAAGAGTGTGGTCTACTCTTTAAACGATTGGTAACAGGCAGAAAGTGGTGGAGCTCAAAAGCATAAAATTTAGTGGAAAAAGTATGAAAAAGTATGCTCAGGTTAAACTAAAACTAAAACACAAATATACAGAAGCTATAAAGAGAGTCAAATGATAATAATGCAAATGACGACTCTAGGCCTCTTCTTATTAAACATTTTATATGGAGAAGAAATTTTACCCACTTGCCAAAGGGCCCCTAGACAATGGTTCTAGGTCCCGATGCAAGGATGTTGCTTTCCAAGCTCTGCCTTTGATGCAGCCTCCCTCTCTCTCTGCTGTGGTGGACTAGGATTGTTGGGTGGCCAACGATCGAGTCCTCTTTAGCTCCAACTCCGGGTCACACACTGCTGGTGTTTTTGGGCAACTGTGGCCAACATAACAATGTGATCACCCTTTCTTCATCTCTTGGTGGGTTTATATAGGGAAGTTTAAAATCCTCCTTGCCTCCCTTGGTACATGATGGATGGTGACCCAAGGGAGAGGTATGATTCCATTGTGTACTCCAAATATTTCTTTGTGTGCTCACATAGTGTCTAAGGAGGCGCTGGTGGCTGTCCCTAGGCGGCTTCATATAAGGAGTAAATGTCCTTTGCTTTGTGTGGTCCCGGAAAGTGACATTTTTCCATTTCCAGGAATGTGCGCTTATTGGGCAAAAAGGCACGCAGAAGGTGCTCTTCTCGAAGGATTAAGCGCGCATTTTAGCATTTAAAACTAGTTCAAATCTGATTTTCTCAAAACCTTAGAGATTTTAAATACTTTCTTGATTCAATAATGTGTTCCTACCCTGTAAATCCTTAGGCTTGAAATTAATTAATAGATGGAATCCTATCCGCACACGAAATGGTGCACTCCCTCTCATCCTACCAAATTCCAGGTATGATCATCAAAATAGACCTCTCTAAAGCTTATGATCGTCTAAATTGGGATTTTTTGTTATATATTTTGGATGCCTTTGGTTTTTCTCCAGCTTGGATAGGATGGATCAAATCCCTAATTTACACTCTATTCTACTCCATCCTTGTGAATGCATCCTTGTCTCACAATTTCAGGGGCTCCCGAGGTCTCAAACAGGGAGACCCCATCTCCCCCTTCTTATTCATTATAGCCACTAAAGGGTTGGGTCATCTTATCAAGGATGCATCAAATTCTTAGGTCCTCTCAGGCATACGCATCACACAGGCATCCCCTCAAGCCACCAATCAATAGTTTGTAGATGACAATGTTATTCGGGAAGCCAACATGGAAAGAATCTAAGCAGTTTGAAAAAATCTTGGATACCTTCCAGCTAGCCTCTGGTACCTTGATAAATGGGGAAAATTTAGACATCTTCTTCTTTAACACTCATCCACAAGTTCAAGCTCACTTGGCCATAACGTTGCGATTTAAAATTGGGAAGCTCCCTAACATCTATCTGGTTGTCCCCCTAGTACCTAACTCTCTAAATACCTCCATATGGAAATAATTTCTCTCTCATATTGACAGCAAACTGTCTAGCTGGGCATTTTTTTCCTTGAACTCGGCTAGAAGAGTGGTGTTGTTGAAGGTTGTCCTTCAGGTGATCCGTCTTTACCAGGTGATCCGTCTTTACCATTTATCAGCCCTTTCAGCTCTGAACAATACCTACCATGAGTTAACAGCAAAGTTTCACTTATTTCTATTGTCTAGGATCCAGCTGGGTCGTAAATGGGACTTGGCGGCCTCGCAGAAATTATGCAAACCCAAGATCTAGGGCGGAATGGGACTCAAAGATCTCAAGGTTCTATCCCATATCCTGAGTGAAAAGGCATGGTGGAGGTGGATCCAAGGAGGACATGAGATATGGAAAATGATCTAGGCAGCTAAATACGGATTCCAGAGCTGGCACAATCCGCTACATCGCCATCTTAACCTCCCGTCGGGCTCCTTAATCTCGAAGCAATCCAAGGCTCAACAAGATTTTATCTGGAATCATTTATTTTGGGATGTTCGAAATGGAAACATAGCGAACTTATGGATTGAACGTTGGATGCAGTTCCCCCAACTTGATCAAAACCTGGATTTCATAGATCTCCAAGAATTTACCACCTGGCTTGGTGCGAACAATTTGCGAGACTTCTGGCATGACCTTATGTTGGACTAAAAATGACAGGAATGGAATCCCTCAAAAGATTTACATCCAGATGAACCCCCTCTGAATTGGGAATCACTCCTTCTAATTCTTCGCTAGCAACCAATCTTGAACAATGGGGAACTTGATCGTCTAAGGTGGGGGTATCAGCAGCAAGGTATATTCACTCTCAAGTAAGCATATTCATTGAAATATTCAGTGGGAAACCCAAATCCTGAACCTATATGGAATGGTGGATCGAGCATGGTAAGCTTCTCATGTGGGATAAGATACTGAAAAAGGGATTTTCTCGCCCATCTCGTTGTCCGTTATGCCACATGGAGGAGGAAACATCTGACCACCTGCTAAACTTTTGCCCGAAGACTCTGGAAGTATGGAAATTGCATGCTGAGGTCTTTGGGCTCTTTGATATATCTTGGAACAGTCTCTCGGATTCATTGGACACATAGAGATGGACCCTATTCAAGAACCCTATTTTAAGTCATTCTTGGTGCCTGTCACAAGGATTTTCCTAGGGAACATTAGGAAAGGAAGGAATAGGGTCGTTTTCCACTCTGATGAGTTTCACTTAGTCAAGGCATGGAACACCTCTCTTCGAAATCTCAAGGAAACGGTATCGAACTCGCCATGGTCGGAAGAGGACTGGAAGGCAGAGGGGTGAGAGCTTGCCATCTTGTTAGCTCTTAGATTCTCAAGGGTTCCCCCTACAGGTCCATCTCGGTGGATGTCAACTCCTCGTGTCCTATCACAGACATTCACCTTTCCACTGCAACGGTTCCTTAAAATTAACTTTGATGGGGCTTCTAAGGGGAACTCGAGCCCTGTCGGTTGTGGCAGGGTCTTTCGTAGTGACAAGGGGCAGGCTGTGAGAATCTATGCAGCGTCCTATGGCCACACCACCAATAGCGTGACCGAGTACCTACCTTTGGATTGTGGTTTAAAGCTTTCAGTTGATATGGGTATCACAAAGCTCCAGGTAACTTGAGACTCCTAGATTTCCATATCAATGCTCCAACGTCTCATCAATGGCTCCCCCCTATCAAGGGTCATCAAGAGTTGGTGGTTGGAATTGACAGGGGAACACATACTCTTAAGACTTTCCTCTTTATATTATGTGATAACAGAGCATGTTGAGTGGGAAGGGCATAAAGCAATAGAAAAGCTCGCGAATTGGGGATGTGATCTCCAAGACCATGATATTTCCCAAGCGTGGCCTCCCTCAATCCAAAAAACAATTCTGGAGGACTTGAGAAGGAAAATTCTTCCCCAATGTGGGTGAGAGCCGGGATACACGTGGAAAATAGCTCCCATGTGTCACAACAAGTGGATTCATTGTGAGGGACAAGCCTCCCGGTCCCTTCACAATAATGTATCCGCAGGGGGTTGTACAACCATAACGTCTATTTCTCATGCGAGCCATTACGTTGCGTCAGAGTTTGGGGGTTGAGGAGTGTCAAGGCCCAACCCAATGGAGGAACCAAGCATTCATCTATGCATTCAAGTTTGGTGTTGGGCTCTGTGGTGGCCATCAGGGATAAAGAAGAAGAGTCAAAGGCCATATTTCCAAGGGAGTAGCATGTGGGAGGTCATTGAAGAAACTTGTAGGGACAATGATGTTGTCTAGACCTTCTGGTTGGGATTCATTGTTAATATTGGCGATAGGGAGGAGAGGGTGGGGAAGGCCAGCTTCTCGTGCTTGAAGGAGCACTGGTTCAATCTTGTAATCACAGGGTGGCGAAGCTCTTCATTCGGGAAACCCCACAGATGGAGGTGACATTCTAGGCGATCTCGTTATTTTGGGGATTTCTGGCTTGAAGGGGCAAAAAGGTTCTACCTATGGTTTCTGTTCATCGGATTGGGTAGGTGTTCTCTAGCTCGAAGGTTATTTCGATTTGGGCTCGAATCTTATGCCATTATTTGGTGATCCATCTTTTGTTTCACTCAAGCTGGCGGAGGTTCATGGACTATATGGTGGCGGCAACCCCTTGTTGGGAGTGGCCAACATTATAGCGCTTTTGTGTTGCTTTATATGGTGTTGATTGTGGGTTTGATTTGTGGGGAGTGTTTTTTAGGGTGGGGAGTTTGGTACCTAGTCTCAAATCAAGGTGTTCCTCCTCTCCGACAAGGCATGAAGCTAGTGTCATGTTAGGGTCGTTCTCCCCCTCCTGTTGTAGCTGGTTAAGTTGGGGCAACATACATGGCTATGGTTATGGCTATGCCACATCGGGGTGGAAAAAAAGTTGGGCATGATCGAAAAGAAAATGTCGTTGTGCATGGTGTCTGTGGCGGTTCCAAGCACGGTGGAAGCAGCAGAGGCGACAAGCGCAGTTGTTGTAGAGGAGGCGGGTTGCGAGGTTGTAGGCAGACTCGTAGGGGCGAGGGAGCCTGTGCTGCGAAGGTGAATTGCGATTCAGCTAGCCCCGAGGTGCAGGAGGGGTAGGGTCTCCAACACTGTTGCTTGGAGAACAGTTTCACTCTTATTTCCAATTGGATTGATTGGGTGGATGCTGTAGAGTGGTTCTAGCATGAGGAGAACGCGATGCAGATGGCCTCCCTGGAACACCTACATTACTTCCAGAGTCAGCTCTGGGAATGACTGGTTTTGCTATGGTGTGGGAAAAACCAACTCACTAAGAAAGTGGAACAACTGGAGACATGGATGGCGCACTACGAATGGCATGTTCAACGCGACTTCCTCCCTCCACTACCTCCTGGAGCAGCCAATCCATCTGTACTTCCATCACGTATGGAGACTAGCATGATTTCGGGTGTTTTTTATGTCTTAACTGTGATTTGGTGCCTCTGGCCCAACCGTTTATACACTATATCCCTTGCTACTCTTTTGTATTTTTGTAATCTGGTGCACTTTTTGGTTAACAAACCCGGTCGGGGTGAGACCACCTGTTTTGGATCAAACACTATGTACTCATTTTTCCTACATGAATAGAATTATTGACTTACAACAACAACAAAAAATTATTAGCCTCGATTAAAAAATGTAATTTAATCTCTCCAACTTTTAATATTCCCTATCAATTTTTAAATATATAATAATTTTTAATTTGTGAAAATTTATAAAATTACAATTTTTAAAATTTTATTTTCAACTCTATCATATTTTATGTCTAATGTTATAGGATAAAGTAAGTAACATAAAATAAAATTTTATGCCTAAATACTTGAAATTTTAATTATAAAAAAATGTTTAATTATAACAAGATATATGTTTATGTCTAATTTTACTTTATTTTTCCATAATGATTAGATGGATGCTAGATATTTAATTTCTATGGAATATTATAGAATATTATCAAAAGTGCACACTTATCTCAAAAGTAATTATGCATTTGATTTCATATGAACATGTGTAATATGAACCTGAGTTATGGTTTTTTGAGCATGTGGTATTAATAAGCCATGGTATTGGTCAATGGTATGGTAACAAAGTATATTTACAAGTTAATAATTTCAATGGTAAAAATGGGGTCAATCCCCATGGTTAAGAATATTGTTAAATGCTTTTAATTTTATATATTTTTAACCCATGTATTAATTATTTTAATAATAAGTCTATTTTTTAACAAGCCTTCTAGAATTTTAATTTAATTATCAAGCCTTCGAAAATTAATTTGATCATCATTATTTTGTTTATAATTTATTTCTACTTTAAGTGTGAGGCAAATGTATAATCTCTGTACTAATCTCTTTATTTAATCTCATTATCATAACACAGTGACTTTAGTCATTTCCTTTATGCAATTACATTTTTTGTGTCTCAGTGCCCACAAGGACCTATGGTAATGTTTCTCCTCATTACCTTTCATGTTATAGCTTGGATATAATATGTATATAATATTTTAACATGGTGGTATGAAAGGAAAACAATGATTTAGCTAGGTCGTTTGAGCAACATGTGTCAGATAGTCATCAACACAAGTATGAGATTACTACAAGCCAAAACATATTTCTTCCCCTCCATCTTCCGTTGTTATCTTTGCTTTCGTTCAACATTTTTTCCCTAACATCATAGGCATGTTCAATTCCTTCAATGTATATTTGCACCTTTAAAGACAATTGCTAGTTTAAACATATATGCATTTATATCTTACATTAAATTTTATTATTATTATTATTATTTTAATATCAAATATCAATTTTATATTAAAAATTAAAAAAATTATACATCTCCCTCCTATTAAAAAATAACTAATTATTTTTTAAAATTCTAATTAATTCTTTTCTTAAAACACTAAAATATCTTATTAGAATTAACACTAAAATATCTTATTAAAATTAAAATTAATTAATGTATTAATTAACACATATTAGTGAATTTTTTTCGTGGTAAACATCAATTTATCCTATTAGTGCAAACATCTAATTCCCTAGACCCTGGAGCCAAGTGCATTATTAGCAAAGATTTTCCATAAGAGATTACATTATAGTTGTTTAGGTTACAATTGTGCATGTAATAATCGTCGGTAGTTCATAAATATTCTTTATTTATTTTTATGTAGTAATTCCCAGACTCCCTGACAAGGATGGATCGATAACTAAACATGAATGTTTATTTTTAATTTATTTTTTTTAATGGTTTTCTAATGAATTATTGTATGTTAAGAAAGAGTTTATTTACTGTACACTTAACATAGTCAATCTACTCTTTAGAGATAAAATATTTTAATTATGAAAAAAGGTGCTAAGAGAGTGAGAAGGAAGAAACTGGAGGAATATTATTTATTTAACAATAATAATCATTATATTTTAAAATTAAATAAAATTTATTTAATTTTTATGATTTAATTGCCATAAAATAAAAAAGTATTTTAATATTTATTATAAATAATCTTTAACAATTGTTGATTATTTAATTTACATAAATATACATAATAGAATTAATAAATTCATATATATTGAATAATTAATTAATAGAGAGACGTCATGATTCTAATATTTTTAGATTCCATGTTTCCACACTACATTTTAATTCAGGCGCGTGTCTTCCACTCGCCTCAGTCGGGTGTTGTTGTTTGGTTTTTTTTTGGTCCGTTTCAAGAAGTCGACCCCTCCTGACAGTGACACGTCACCAGTTTTTTTTTAAATATTCCACACCTGTCTATCGACATCGACCTCTATCGGAGAGCGGCAGGTCACTGCCTTCTTTTAAATATTCCACACCTCTATAGTTTATATTAATACCACCTCAGCTCAATATAAATAAATATCGATTGCTAATATTCCAGACCTCTATAGTTTATATTAGTGCCACCTCATCTCAATATAAATAAATATCAATCGCTACAGTAAAAAATTAAAAATGGTATATTTTTACTGCTCTAAATTCCACTGGTGCATTTCTTTTTCGTTAGACGTGATTACCACGCATGCCGTCCCAACTCCAGGCCCACTTGCTTCCCTTCCATGGACCATTTCTGGCTCTATTTCTAAATTCTTGTTCTTAATATACTCTCCACCATTTATTTTTCTTGTTCTTGAATCGTTTCGATCCATGCGAATCTCACATATAATTTTCCAAGAATATGATTGACGCCACTGCCACAACAATGGACGCCAACCACAACAATTTCCAATCGCCCGATCCACGCAACGTCGCCCCTGATTGTTTTCGTCAAGTCCGATTCTTGACTCGCCCAATCTTGAGAATCCGAAGCGCAGCGATCGTCCCCAACAAGTTTTGTCGGATTTTCATCGACTTCTCGGAATCTCGACAAGCATTGTTGCAAATTATTTCCTTCAACGCAGAATTCACACAAAGTTGTGGAAATGAATTTAATTAAAACAACATAGTTAGGGCACTTATGAAGTTTACTAAGTTGCTGCATAAATTAAAATGGCAACTCTAGAGAGGAGTAAATATAATGAAATAATTTTACTCATGTGAAACGAGTAAAACAGAGTGTTGCAGTGAGAACTTTAAGAATTATACAAATTCAAGAACCAAATCTCAACTTCAACTTTCATGAGTAAAACAAGACTTCTTACTGATGATTTTCTCCCTTTGTTTTACATTCGCCACATTACATTCAACTTAAACTTACATGTAAAATCAAAATAGATATATCTAAGACATTTAATTCATGACATATGAGCTGACATCTTTTTGTAAACATTAAGTAAACAACACTTGCGGATTAAATGTTTGCCCATACTATTTCATTAACCATGTATTAAATTCTATTTGACTTTTAATTATTTACTCTGTTGCGGAATGGGTTATGTACTATGCTCATAACTTGTCATTATTTGCAAACTCAATCCGCAACCTGCAAAATATTTACTGTGATATGTTTGTTGTCAAAAAATTAAACGAGGTCACTGTGATTAATTTTCGAACACTCTTATTTAATCGCAACTATCGCCATTGACCATTCTCAGAAAATATCTGAGATAAACAAAGTTTTCACGTGCCAATGGCCTTGTGAAGATGTCTGCAAATTGTTCTTCTGACCTATAATGCTGCAACACAATTTCACCATTGTTAGCTAATTCTCTTATGAAATGATATTTATCATCAATGTGCGTTGTCCTCTTGTAGAAAATAGAATTCTTTGATAGTGAAATTATTGAACTGTTATCAAAGAAAATAAGGGTTGATTCATCTTGTTTATGACATAAATCTCACAACACCCTTCTCATCCAAACTTCTTGACACATTTCTGCTGTTGCGGCGACATATTCAACTTCTATTGTTGACAATGACATTATCGGCTGCTTCTTGGAAGTCCATGAAATAGCTCCCGAATCCAAATGAAAAACATATCCTGACGTGCTCTTTTTGTCATCAACGCTTCCTGTCTGACGTGTTCTTTCTGTCATCAACACTTCCTGCCCAATCACTGTTATTGTAACCAACCAGCCTAAAATCATCTGTTGCGGAGTACAAAACACCATACTCCTTTGTCCCATTGACATAATTTAAAATTCTTTTATCTTCTTGCCAATGTGTCTCCTTGGGTGTCTCCATGAACCTTGACACCAAACTCACTACATACATTATGTCAGGCCGAGTTGCGGTCAAATACATTAGGCTGCCCACAATACTTTTGTATAATGTCAGATTGACATCGCTGCTGCAATTTTCCTTTCTCAACTTCAACCCCATGACAGTTGGAGTTGGTGATGGCTTGTTTTTATGCATATTAAACCTTTCTAAAATGTCTGCAATATATTTTTCTTGAGAGATAAAAATGTCATTTTCTTTTTGCTTCACTTCTATGCCAAAAAAATATCTTAACAACCCCCAGTCAGTGATTTCAAACTCACTTTTGATGACTTCTTTAAAATCAACAATAAGAAAATCATCACTCCCTGTAAAAATCAAATCATCTACATACAAAAAAACAATGAGAAGCTTACCATCATTTTATTTGATGTAGAGAGTAGGTTCACTGTCACATTTTTCGAACCCATAGTCCATAAAGTAAGCATTTATCCTGCTATACCATGCACGCGGTGCTTGCTTCAACCCATAGAGAGCTTTCTGCAACCTACACACCTTGTCTTCTTAGCCTTCTACCTCATAACCAGGAGGTTGCGCAACATACACTTCCTCTTTCAACATTCCATTCAAGAACGCTGATTTTACATCCATTTGATACACCTTCAATTTATGTTGCGCGGCAATTGACAACACTGTACGCACTGTCTCCATCCTCACGACTGGCACAAATGTTTTCTCATAGTCTCTTCCATGCTTCTACTTGTATCCTTTGACAACTAGCCTTGCTTTATGCCTTTCAATCTTGCCTTCAATGTTTCTCTTGGTCTTATATACCCACTTCACTCCAATGACTTATTTTCCTTACGGAAGGTCCACTAACTCCCATGTGTCATTCTTTTCTATTGCTTTTATTTCTTCATCCATTTCCGCAACCCATTTCTCTTCTTTCGCTGCATATTCAAAGTGTATTGGGTCATCTACATGACAAAATAATGAAAATAATGAATTCAGACTAACATTGCTATCAACTTCATCTTGCTCATAAATTTCATTTAAATTTTTGAATTTTGGTCTTCTTACGCTTGCTAAAGATGGGCTTGGTGTTGTGCTTGAAGTAGATGGAGTTGTGGATCTTTGTGGTGTGCTTGGTTATGCAACATTGTCATATTATTTGTTTGCGGTGTCACATGTCGATTTCTTTGTTGAGCTTGTGTAGGTGGAGGAGGAGTCATCATTAATGAATTACTTGCTACGATCAATTCCTCTTTGTCTTCATGTGACATACATCTCTTCACATTGACTGTCTTCTCTAAAATTCCATCCCATGCTTCCTCTTCTATGAATTGAACATCTCTATTGATTATTACCTTCTTGGTTGATGGATTGTAGAGCTTGTATGCCTTAGATTCATCATTGTATCCCAAAAATATACATCTCCCCCTTGTTTTCCAACTTCTTCCTCAACTCATAGGGGACATGTGCATATGCCACACATCCAAACACTCTCATGTGAGTGACATATTGCTTTCTTCCACTCCATGTCTCTTCAAGAACAATATTCATAACACTTTTGATTGGACACCGATTAATAATATATGTTGCACAAGGGACTACTTCAACCCAATAATCATTTGGAAAATTCTTTTCCTTCAACATATTCCTTGCCATTTCCATGATTGTCTTATTCTTTCTTTCCGATACACCATTTTGATAAGGTGTATACCTTGTGGTAAACTGCTTTTGTATTCCATGCTCCTTGCAAAAACGTAGGAAGTCACTTGAGATATATTCGCCACCTCTATTAGTTCTCAACACTTTTATGTAGTGTCCACTTTTCTTCTCAATAAGAGATTTGTAGTGGAAGAAGCGGTCAAACACTTCACTTTTATTTTTTAAGAAGTAGACTCATGTCTTCCTTGTGTAGTCATCTATGAATGTCAAAATATAGTGGCTGCCACCAATTGATGGTGTTTTCATTGGTCCACATAAATCTGAGTGGACAATCTCCAAAGGTGATTTTTCCCTTGTATACTTTCTTGCTCGAAATGATTCTCTATGTTGTTTACCCAAGCTGCATCATTCACATATGTTGTTCAATTTTTCCATGAGTGGCAATCCCTTCACCATACTTTTCCTATGCAACAAATTCAAACCTTCGAAGTTGAGCTGACCAAATCTCAAATGCCATAACCAATTCCTATCTTTTATTTTTGCTGAAAGTTTTCTTGTGTGACAGCTGCTATAGCACCTTCTTCCTTCAAATCTGATCTTAGATTGAGAGGAAATATTCTATTGTTTGTCATTGAAATTTTGCAATCAACTATCTACTTGGAGGCTTATCCAAGATTGTACATACATTATTATTGAAAAATACATTGTAGCCCTTTTGCATGAGTTGTCCAATGTTTATGAGGTTATGTTTCAAACCAAGAACAAAATAAACATCTAACATGAACTTATTCTCTCCCTTATTTGTTAGAATGTCTACTTTTCCTTTTCCCATGACAGAGACTTTGCTATCAGTCCCCAATGTCACTTCATATTTTACACTTTCATCTAGATTGGAAAAAATTTCTATAATCCCAGTCATGTGGTTGCTACACCCTGAATCTAACAACCATACATCTCCTTGTTTTTCTTATGCTACATTACAAGCTAAAAACATGCTATCATGGTTATGATTTTCTTTTATGAAATTTGCACTTGGTTTGTTACTTATGTCATATTGCTTCTTTCTAAATTCATTTGCATAATGAACATACTTCTTACAATAATGACATTGAACCTGAGATTTATCATACCTTTGACCTTGTGCTTGATTCTGGTTTGGGCCTTGGCTTGGATTTTGATTGTTTGCCCTTCCACTTGAGCTTGACGGGTTGCTTCTTCCACCTCTATGTGGGATTCTTATTTTTACTCTATAATTTGATCTTTCTCGACCTCTACCTTGACCAAATGAGACTTTTGTCTTGAATGCATGCTCCACTGATGAGTTTGTTGCTTTTTTCAACCTATGATCATGAGACATCAGTGATGCATGAAGCTCATCCACTAAAAATTTTGAGAGATCCTTTGTCTCTTCTATGGCCACAATGATGGCATAAAATATTGTTGGAATACTTCTTAAAATTTTCTCAACAATTCTCCTTTCCTCAAGTGTCTCACGATGAGACCTGATTTGGGTAACCAACCCAATTACATGTGCAAAAAAGGAGTCTACATTCTCAGACTCTTTCATACAAATCATCTCAAAATATCTTCTCAGCATTTGCAGTTTTGTTTTCTTCACCTTTTCCATGCCTTGATAGGCTGTCTAGAGGGTATCCCATGCTTGTTTGGATTTTTTCACTGCTGCAATCCTTGGGAAGATACTTTCATGAACAATTTGAAAGATGTAGAAGAGGGCTTTTGAGTCATTCTTCCTGTTATCTCACAACACATATTTTTATGCTTGTGTCAATGCATTGCATGCTACTGCATCTGCTAGTTCTTGGAATCCATTCTCCACCAATTCTCAAATGTATTATGAAGAAAACAGAGTCTTCATTGTTATATCCCTAAGTCATAAATTTTCCCATTAAACTGAGGTATCTATGGATTAGTCAAGCTTTTGATTTTTGCTGCCATTTTCACTATGTAAACAAACTTTCTTACTATGTAAAATTTTTCTCAATGCTGGAGAATACGCTCCACAAAATTTTAGAAATCCTTTTAAATCCTCAGTAAAAACACTTCATTTTACTGATATTTTAAACCTGCTCCGATACCATGTTAAAATTTTAAAGACAGAGGAAATTATTTTCCCTCAACACATAATTCACACAGAGTTGCGGAAATGAATTTAATTAAAACAACACAGTTATGTACATTTACACAGAGTTATGGAACTCACTTAATCTAGACCATACAGTTGCAGAAATAAAATTATGTGAGTTCTTTTTTCAATACAGAGTTGTGGACATTAAAATTGAAAATATAGAGAGGAGAAAATATAATCAAATAGTTTTACTCATGGTGAAACCAAGTAAAACAGAGTGTTGCGGTAAGAACGATACGTGAAAATTCCATAACCAAATCACAACTAACCAATCTTTATATTATAAGTTCAAAACATGAAATACTTCAGATATGAGGTTGAGGCTCCTTCATCAGTAAAACACGACTTCTTATGGATATTTACATTCACGAGGGTTGCAGAGTAACACACGGTAAAACATGTTTTCACGCACCTACCAAAAATTCACTCCACGATTTTCTCCCTTTGTCTTTCCAAACTTACATCTGCCACATTAAATTAAACTTACACTTACATTTAAAATAAAAACATATATATCTAAGACATTTAATTCATGACACACATAATTTAATACATAGTATGGGCGAACATCATTTTCTGAACATTTCAAAAGTTGCGTGAAGTAAACAACACTCGTGGATTTAATACTTGCCCATACTCTTCCTGTAATATCCCAAAGGGGAGAATGCAGTAATAATTAAACACAATATAAGAACTGCACCTAAATAAAAAATAAATCTCAAGACAACATCAGAATATATAGAAAAGCTGAGCCATTTTATTAAATGTTGATTCAGTTACAAAATGTACAAGAATTTGAGTAGATCTAGCCAAAAGTAGGCACTGCGTAACTGAAGAGCTTCTGGAAGCAAACACTACACTGTCCCTTTAGCAGAATATGAATATATGACTGCATGCTTAAAATGGAAATGTAGATCTACTGAAATTTTGAGCTCTGATGATGCCAAGATTCAAGATTTGGCCAATGTGATGGGTTCCCAAGATAAACCAGAAAGGATTTTCCAGATCTACAACTTTGGAAAATCACCCTCCTACGATTTGATCCTTGATCTACTGGAAATTATAGATCTGAAGCTAGATCTGACATATAGATGGATGAAATATGTCACAAGATCAAATCTAAGCTTGAAGGGCTGATCCCTCCTTTAGATCTACAAGCTAAAAGCTCTAGATCTAGCTTCTCAATCCTCCACTGATGATTACAGCTGCTATAACAAAAATGCTCATAGAAACTGCACTGTAAGGGAAAGAGAGGCCTTCTGTCTGCTGAGATGCTGCAATAAACTCCAAGATGATGGAAATACTAATGGCAAGGTGAGGGGATGATTCCTCACAGGATAACTAGCTGAAATGCTAGCAACTTCCTTCCTCTTTTTGTATCTGCAAAATGGACAGCGTAATTCCAGAAGGTATTACTACTGATAGGAGGTAAATAACTTTTGGCCTGATGCCAGATCTGAAATGAAGCTCTGGGAATGCTGATCTTCAAGCCCAATTTGATAGGAATAAACCTTCACCAGTTCTCCAGTTGAAATACTGAAGACAACTTCCACCTTCTAACTGATCTTCATAAATCTGCAATTTATGAATGTTCTACAGAAAGTAGACAAATATAATTGGCACCAATGCCTGATGGAGAATGAAGTACAATACTCTTTCTAGAGCTACTCAAAGAAAGAGGTGGGATTCCTGACCAGGAACACCCTGTGCTAAACAACACTTGCAATATTTGCTAAACATCCCAAGAAAGCAATGGAATGTCGCATGACAATTCCAAATCTAAAAATATCCTCAACATCAATAATCTCAAGCATGTCTTCATCCTTGCATTCATCTTCTTTATATAATGTTTGAGCCTTCCCATGCTTTGGCCCTCATCTATACTGCGTTGTGCATGTGGACAAGATCCTCCATGTTTGACTGCGTGTTTAGCCAAGTCATCATCATGTCTAGGTGCAATGTACATCCTCTCCATCATGTGTGCATTAATTGCACAACTTCCTCCATCACTTTATCATGAATGCTCCATGATCTTCTGTTTGAACTCTTCAAAATCTTAGTTGACTATTTCAACCTCCATGATCTATCTCAAATAATGAGACATGATCTCCAATTTCAATCACATTAGTAGTTTCTCAACTACCTCATTATGTACATCTAAGCTTAATCAATCCACATTCACACACAAAAAGTGGATATTTATTCATATTGAGGATTATGGGTCCCTCCACCCTTTTATTTACTAATTTATTAATAAAATTAATAACTCTAATATTCCAAATATCAGGTGAAAATTTGGGAATATTACACTTCCATTAACCATGCATTAAATTCTATTTGACTTTTAATTATTTAATCTGTTGCGAAATGGGTTATGTAATTTGCTCAAAACTTGTCCTTCTCTGCAAACTCAATCCGAAACCTGCAAAACATTTACTGTGGTATGGTTGTTGTTAGAAAATTAAATGCGGTGGTTGTGATTAATTTTCCAACTCAAGATGCACCAGGCGCTCATGTCAACACCCTCGGTGCCCTATCTAGACACCCCGGGGAGGTATTTGTGCCCCTTCAAAAGATGCAGGCAGAACAAGAACAATCGCCAGTTCAAGCCGCTGATATCCATGGCTTCTTTGAGAAACCACTACAAGCAGAGCCACTTCCCGAAGATGTATACCTGCAATAAGTACACCAAGAAATTTTCCTTCGTCAGAGACCTGAAAACCCACGATAAAAACTGCAGGCTCAATCGATGGTAGTGATCCTGCGGCACCACATTCACTCGGAAGGATAATATTTTCCTCCATGTTAGCTTATTCGAAGGTCACGACCCCATACTTCCTTCCGGCGAGACCACGGCCAAATCGGAAGAGGAAAATAGCACCCTGGGCAACGAAAATCGACCAGATTATTTTGTGGGAAATGCATCAGGTCTCATTAATAATACATAGAGCTTTGGAAATTCATGCAACAATGTGATGTTTCTTCGCCCGGGATCGAACCAGCAAAACAAAGACGATATATTCAGTAAATCCGACGTATTTTGGGGTGGTTTCTCAGCGTAGTTTGTTTTGTTAGATGCAAAATATTTTCTTCTATGATTTTTGTTTTTTGGATTTTTGAAAAGTACATTTCAATGTGGGTGCATTGAGCTTGCCAATGGGCTTGAATCTATATAAACTTATATAATTTTATGTATATAATATACTTGCAATTGTTTCTAAAGGTGTAAAGGTACACAAAAGGAATAAAAAGTTTGGAAAGATTATCTAGTCACTCACTCCGATGCAAGTATATTTAATAGTTTCTATGAGTGGAGAAAACTTGCTTCTAGATAATAATATGTAGATGACATATATCTAAAGCCACTAAGAGACATTAGAAAAGGGCATACAAATCTCTAAAAAGGACTCCACCTCTTATATTTTAACCATGATGAATTAGGTTGCTATTAGGATTGAAGAAGGCATTCTCGGCAATAAGAAAGACGTCATTGTTAGTTCCTTCGTTACAGTCTAGTGTCTGAGCAAGAGGAATGGGAATGACAACAGAGGAGGTGGAACTGGTGTAGAGTGACGCTTTTCAAGAGGTGGAAAGAGAGACACTCTTCCAGGAAAAACAATCTAATTTTGTTAATCATTTTCTCCTTAAGTTCATTTCTGTTCCAGTTTTGAACTTCTACTTTCTAAGTTTTGTATATATGGAAACCATAATAATATAAAATTCAAGCGAAATCGGTAGCACATCTCACCTGTGGTGACTGCAATTACATAATTTTTTTGGAATAAGATTTATCTTCTAAAGTAGACAATCTTGAATTCACCAACCAATTTCTAGGTTGTGCATGTGAAATCCCAAGCACATCATCTCTGATCTCAGGCTTGGGCTTGCTAATAAAACTATCAATCCTTTCCAAGTCCCCATAATTTTCCATTTTGGGGGTAAAATCAACACCAATGGCATTGATTTTGGCCAAGTATTTGATAGATTAAGGCACATCCATTCCATCAGATTGATTAAAAGAAGATGACACAAAAACTACATTACTTTATGATTAATCTATGAGAATTAAATATTTCCTTGCACTCTAGTCGAAGCTCCATCACATCTTTGTGTTGTTCTTCACTATTGATATATATATATATATATATATATATATATATATATATATATATATATACATATTTTTACGATATCATAATATAGTATAATCATAATAAAATAATAAAAAATACTTATATATAAATAATATATATTAAAATTTTATATAATAAATATCAATTTTTTATTATAAATTGACTTTAAAAAAAAATGTTTTTCTAATATTTTTATAGATTTGCTTTTTAAAACCAAATAAAACTCAATTTTATAATAAATTAACTTAGAAACCAATGAAAAATCAAAATATATCAAGATTTAGAGATTATAATATTTCTTTTTTCATTTAATGAATGAATGATATTTTAATGTCCACGAGACTAAAAATAGTATATTTGACTACTAGCTTCCTTGTTTTTTTCCTTCTGTAATTCAATCCTTTTCTTACTCGAATTGATGATGAGATGACCCAACCTTCTAATAGTTCCCTCGCTGAAAATACAATGCCACAAAATTGATGTTAATATACTGCGGTAACTGTCCCTCATGTCTCTGAAAGCATCACATTCCAAAATGAAATGGTTTTCTGATTCCACTTCCCTTGAAGTGCAAAAATTACATACCCTTTCTTCCCAAGCTTCTTTAGGTCTCTTCCACCATCCCGTTTCACACCGAAGTTGATGTGAATTAGTTCTTAATTTAGCATTAAGAACCTTTTCTCTCCACAGAATGCTAGCTCCAATGTACTCTTTTTGTTGGAGATCACAAGTGGAGTTGAATTCCTGAACATAATACTTCTTCTTTCTACCCAACTCTTTTCCCCA
Organism: Pinus albicaulis; assembly: GCA_034641835.2. Classification (NCBI taxonomy): domain Eukaryota; kingdom Viridiplantae; phylum Streptophyta; class Pinopsida; order Pinales; family Pinaceae; genus Pinus; species Pinus albicaulis. The sequence goes on from CM076577.1 coordinate 1,172,700,196, forward strand.
TATACCCTTACGGAACTTCTCCAACACAAAACTCTTTAACTCCTTGCTATTTGTGGGACATGCATTAAGGTAAATATTCCACTTTTTCATCCATTTGTTGTTTTTTCTCATCGATGATTTCTTTCTTTTACTCATATCTTCATTGAAGATAAATTTCGGCCATCTACCTCCTCCCATTTTCTCAATTCTTCTTAGATACCTTATAAGACACACCATGGAAATTTCTTCGATGGGAGCTGCCCATGTTTCACTCAAAATTATCTCATAGGGAACCAAACTTTTTATTTTGAACTTGCTCATGATCAAGCGTTTTTTATTTTTTTCATTTTGTTTCCATTTTGAAACGGGGATGCTACTAGCCCACAATTCATACCCATATAATAGCACTAGACAAACTAGGAGTCCGAAAAGCACTTTGATCATGTTCCAATCCCATAACTCTGCCTCTCTACATCTATTTTGAAGTGCATATAATGTTTTCCACCCTCCTAAATTTATTTTCTTTATGCAATCCTCCCAATTAAGCTTGTTGTTGAAATCAATCCCGAGGTACTTGTATTCATTTAGTTCTTCAAGAATGTTGCCTTCAAAGAAGAACTTATGCTGGCTTTGCTTCCTTTTATTAGATAAAATTATTATTTTTGTCTTACTGGTTTTGACTTGCATCCCCACTGATTTAAAAAAATTCTCAAGGGCATATAGGTGCATCTGCAATTCATGGGCCTATTTAACAACCAACACAAGATAATTGGCATATAGAAGAAGATGTATCACAAATCCCCCAATAGAACCCGATCCCCACCTTGAAAATTTAACCAAAAAGGGTAGGGGGATAAAGGGAAACCTTGATTGACTCCGATGTCACTTCTAAAACTGTCTGAAATGCGTGCTGAAGTTCTAATTTTGACTATCACCTCTTCATAAAGCCTATGGACAACAACTCTATATTGTAAAGGAATTTCAAGTTCTTCCATTCTATGCCACAACTTATCTCTAGGGACCGTGTCAAATGCCTTTTTGAAGTCAAAAAAATAGAAAAATACTTCTTCTTTACTCCCCCAAACCTTCTCAACAATTTATCTCAATGTGATACCATCATCAACTATAGAACACTAGTACATTTGGCGGAAATTCCGACACTTGGTTCCGACACTTTTGACCAAATGTCGGATATTTCCCCAAATTTTTTCAACTTTTTCAAATCCTGCCCGAAACCTCGCTATACCGACGTTTAGAGACAAGTGTCGCAATACCAACACTTAGAGGCAAGTGTTGGTCTTGCAACGTTTGCAAAATAGCGTCGTAATTGCGACGGATTTCTGAAGTATGTCATTATTGCGACGTTACAGAGACAAGGTGTCGCTATTGCGACGTTTAGAGATGTGTTGCTATTGCGATGTTTAGAAGAATGTGTCGCTATTGCGAAGTTTGGTGGAAAAGTGTCGCTCTTGTGATGGCTAGTGGCAAAGTGTCGCTCTTGCGACCGTTAGGCGATATGTCGCTCTTCCAATTGGTTGGTGCCAAGGTGTCGCTCTTGCGACGGTTGGTGGAAATGTGTCGCTCTTGCGACGGTTGATGGCAGAGTGTCGCTCTTGCAATGGTTGGTGGCAAGGGTGTCTGGTGGGATAATCCCACATTCACCGGGCGTATAAGCGATATTGGTGTTTATATACGAGTTGAGGTTTTACATGTTTTCATTATGAGCCCAAGGCTATGCACACTCATACAATCAATTCGGACTCAACGCATGCACTCAGCCCCACCCCTCATGACTTGGATTGTGTTGTGGTTTAGCTTGTGGTTATTTGCCTTGGTCCTGTGGTGATTAGTGTAGGTGCTAAGCCAGGTGCTCGACGGAGTAAAAAGCCCACAATTTTATTAAAAATATAAACAATTTGTAAAAAGCCCACAATTTTATTAAAAATATAAACAATTTATAAAAAGCCCATACTTTTATTAAAAATATAAACAATTTGTAAAAATCCCATAATTTTATTAAAAATATAAACAATTTTGTATTAAATATAAAATTGATATACACTTTTTTTTATTGGGGGTAAAAAGCCCACAATTTTATTAAAAATATAAACAATTTGTAAAAAGCTCACAATTTTGTAAAAAGCCCACTTTTATTTTCTTTTTGCTTATTGAGCTCCCATTGAGATCAACACGTCTTGGGTTTTCTACACCATTGAGAGAGATAATTGCTAAATATAATTATTGTTTTCTTTATAAGATAATTTGCATCAATGGAAGAAAACATTAGAGGTGGAAAAAAAATTCAAAAGGGTGAAAGGGGTGATGGTAGAGTTTATTGCCCTTGCAAAAAATGTTGTATGAGAAATAAAGTTAGAGTTTTAATAGAAACAATGCATTGTAGGAAATATGGGCACATTGATGGTGGATCGAATGACTATCATCCCGTGGTAATTAATTATCTATCTTCATTTTGATTATATCGTAAACTTTATATTATTTTAATATTTTTTATATGCGCACTAATGTTTAATGATTAATGTTTGTAATTTTCATAAAGGCACAGTTGCCCCCCAACTTTTTGCAGATGATCAACCAGCTTCCACAGCTAAATAGTAGTAGATTAGATGATGTTGCACCAGTACAAGAGAATATTGCAGCAAATATTAGTATTGGAAATGATGTTGTACAAGGTAAAGAACATGAAGCGAATGATGAAGGTAATTTTAATGATCCCATGGAGCTAGATCATGATGACAGTAATGAGACAATTCACATTAATGATGGGACAAATCAAATGCTCCAAGACTTGTATGGTGAGTCAGATGATGATGGTGGAGATAGTGACGGTACTTATGATGTACCTCTGATTAAAAGGTCAAGTGAACGAATTTTTGAACACTCAAATGCAACTCTTCTCTCTGCTACATTGTTGCTCGTGAACTTAAAGGTTATGAATAATTTTTTGAACACATGTATGACACAACTCCTAAGGTATGCAATATATATATATATACTTATATATACATATATGTAAATGTTGATTATTTTCCCTTTTTTTAGTTGTAATAAATGTGTAAACTAATAATTCAATACTTATATATATATAATCTTTACATTAACTAGTTTTTGTTTATGCTGTAGATTGTTGGGTGAATATTTGTTACCATCGCCAAATACTTTACCTCGAACATATCGAGATCTATGTGCTATTATGAAACACTTTGGAATGGAATATAACACTATAGATGCATGTCTTAAAGATCATATTATATATTACGGAGAGCATGCATCGAAAACAAAATGTCCGAAATGTGGTACTAGTAGATATCGAACAGATCAACTAACCAAAAAGGTGCCTATAAAGGTTCTTCGTCATATTCCCATAATTCCACGTTTGCAGCGAATGTTCAGGTGTAACAATATAGCACAGTTTATGGATTACCATTCAAAGAATAGAAGTGGATATGGTGTTCTTCGAATGTCTGCAGATGGTTCTACATTTAGAGAAATCGAGGAAAAATATGTAGATTTTAAAAATGAACCTCGTAATGTCAAGCTTTCATTGGCAGCTAATAGTGTTAATCCATTTGGAGAGCTTAGATCTACTTACTCAGTGTGGCCTATTTTCGTTATCAACAATAACATTCCTCCTTGGATGTCAATAAAGAGGGAGCACATAATTTTGACTATGATTATTCCAGGTATTTGAAACATTATTTTTTTGAATGTAACCTTTTCATTTCTTTCGTTGTTTGCATAAATATATATTTTATTTATTTACTTACTTATATATACATATATTATGGTAGTAATTATTATGTACTGTAATTTTGAACAATTAGGTAAGTACCAGGTCAAATATATGAATGTATATATTGAGCCTCTTATCGATGAGCTAATACAGTTATGGCATGGCATCACTATGTATGACATCACTAAACCAATCAAGCAGAAGAGATTTCAATGTCGTGGAATGCTTGTATGGACAATTCATGACGCCCCAGGACTAACACATGTTTGTGGTATGTAATATTTCATTGCACTTTCATATAATACATAGTTATCTAAATTAGATATACCATATTGCATGTTTTAAAAATGATCTCATAGTATAATTTTTATTGATCCATCTATTGCAGGTCTTCAAACAAAGGGTAGATTTGCATGTCCAGTTTGTGGCCCTAAGATGAAGTATCATCATTTTCCAGAATTAAGAAAGATGGTGTTTGATGAGTTTAGGCACTTCCTCTCTAGGAACCAAAAGTATCGTACTACTAAAAAACATCTTTTCAATGATAAAGAAGAAACTGGATTAAAACCATGAAGAATGACACCTCAGTTGTGGAAGTTGGAATATAACAGAATTAATAATTGTCAAGTAGCTGGTACATAATTTGTGTATATATATATATATATATATATATAATTTGTTTATGTAATGTTTGGAATTTTTGTTTTAACTAATGAATTTATTTTATTGTATTTTATAATTATTGTTCTGATTTATTTTATTATTTAATACAAGGTCATCGTCGCGGTGAAGGTACTAATATTGTACTTCCACCTGGAATGAAATGTTATCCTTCTCAATTCGCAAGGTTGCCCTACTATGAGGACCTAAAAATAGCTCATTTGTTTGATACAATGCATTTCAGGAAGAATGTGACAGAAACGTTATGGCAAACCATAGATGGTGCACATGATAGAGATAAAATTGACAAAATTTGTGCTGACATTGAGAAATCGAATCATGCAATGAAAAGTGTGATCAACAGATCAAATAACAATGGAGGTTGAAATTATAATAATATTCCATGGTTATTAACAGAACAACAAAGCAATGATGTAAAAGAGGTCGTTAGAAGAATTAAATTTCCAACAGGTTTTGCTTCAAACATAAATAATATCTTAATGAAGAAAGGTGACTTCAGTGGGGTGAAAACACATGATTGGCATACCTTTGTTAAGGTAATTTTTTTGGTATACATTTTTGTATGTTATTTCTTGAATACATATTTTAAATTTTCCTTTTTCTGTTTAATTTGGAAACCAATAACGATTCATTTTTTATTGTTAGAGTATGTTCTACCTGTATCTCTCCCAAATGACTTCGACAACAATGTCAAACAAGTTATATATGGTTTTAGTAAATACATGAGGTAAGTAGTTTTAATTTATACGCAAAATATAATTGCTACAATTTCTTTTCGTACTTAATGAAATGATGTATTAATTTACTTGTAATGAAATATATATTATGTTTCATTGAAATAACCTTGCGTAATGATTTGCAGATGGTTTTCATTGAAAGAAATCCATCAAGATGAAATAAAGTATTGGAAGAGAGAAATTCCTCGGCTAATGTGTGAAATTCAAAAGTATCTACCTCCAACATTTTTCAATGCACAAGAACACTACTTGATACACCAAGTTGAGGATATTGAAATGTGTGGACCAGTACACACAAGGTCAATGTGGATGTTCGAGAGGCACCTGAAATTATTGAAGGCTTTGGTTAGACAAAGAGCACGACCTGAGGGTTCTATGGTGGAGGGATATGTGGTATATCAATCCATGGTGTATATTAGTCATTATCTTCCTATATTAGCTGCACCAGCTATGAAGGCAGTGGATTGCATTTGGGATGTGAACTCCATCAAAAATTTTGAAGTGGAGCACCTGTTGGGAAAAGGTAGAATGAAGAAAGTGAGAGGTAAAGATTTATTATGTATAATACATATAATGTTTCATTTTTTTACATCATGTATATGATCATTATATTCATTTAGGTCTTATTCTTTCATAGTTTATTAATTAATATAATTTGCCATGGTTATAAGTAATATTTATTAATATTGGTGAATTATTGTTTTTTTATTCAGGTGCTCAAGATTATGAGGCACTACTTTTATACATTGCAAACAATCTTGAGTGGATGAGTGAATGGATTGAAACATGTAAAGCACGTAACGATGGTAGGTTATCATGGCAACTACTGTCTGAATTGATTAGAGAAGCGTATCATAGTGGAGATGGAAACGTTACGGACAGGGAAATCGATTTAGCATATGGTTTGAAAGATAGAAAGGTAAGAAATTAATTCACCTATTTTATTCATTACTTATTTTATACTATATTTATAATGTGACAACAAGTTTTATTTTTCAAATAATTTTCATGCTGTGTAAATTATATGATTAATTATTAATTGAGAATGCACATTTTTCATGTTTGGAATATTGCAGTTGAAACACCACAAGGCTATGTGGTGCAATGGTCGTAAATTTCGCGTTAAACAGTTGGATGATAACAGGAAAAATTCTGATAGTGGGATAACTACAGTATTCCAGGTCACTAATGTTTCCTCCAGGAGTGACAGACATCCTCGAGAATCTGAAAATAGATATTATGGGTTTTTAGATGATATAGTTAAGTGTGACTTTAATTCCTTCAAAATAGTTTTGTTCGACGTCAAATGGTATAGGCTACGAATGAATGTACGTGATGATGATAGAACACTTATTCAACATGACAATGGATTTCCAATGGTTAAAACATCGTAGTTTGAAGCAGGAAAATATCACTATGTTTTTCCAAGCCAATGCAAACAAGTCTTTTACTCAGAGGTTCCAGGTGAGAACGAATGGTCATTTGCTATTAGATATGATCCAAGAGGAAGGCCAATAGAGTATACTGTAGAGGAAGAAGATGATATTGATCAAGAAGAAGATGATGCAGTGGTAGATGAGCAGGAAGATGCGTTGACATACGAAGAAGATATATTAGAAGATGAACCAGGCATAGGAGATGAGGCAACAATTATTGATGATGATGTCGATGAGGATATTATTGAAAATGACATAATTGATGATGATGATGACATGGTCGATCATTTTAACACCGTTTCTGAATCAGATATTGGTATAGATGTGGATCAGTTGGATGAAGATTAAGAAGATACAGAAGAAGAATATTGATACAGATGTTCTGTTCGAGTATGAGCTGGTATGTTATAACTTTATATTTTAATATGTAGGAATTATTGTCTTTAAATAATTTAATAATTATGTGGGTTTGTTGCATGTTGTTTATTATTTCAAACCAATAAATAATGACCTTACTATTGTACAAGCTAAACTAAATTTATATGCCATTTTTAAATCAAATCTAAGTTGGCATTTGAAAGGTTTTAATACCTATTTATATGGTGGAGCATTACCACCATAAACTATGGTTTTAATAGGAATTTCAAACGAATTACAAAGGTTTCGGATTAATCATGGTGGGCCTTTCAAAATTTTACATTAATCACTATAGCTACCTTGCATGTAATCAGTACTACAACTCCTTGCCTTTTCTAATCGACTCAAACCCTACTGGATATATGCCTTTGTAGATCAGTACTACAGCTCCTTGCCTTTTCTAATCGGCTCAAAACCTACTGGATATACGCCTCCTACTACAAAGAACCGCCTGTCGTGCAAGAAAATCTAGAAATCAGGCCCTTGCTACAAAGAATTGCCCGTAGCGCAAGAAACTCCAGAAAGTAGACCCTTGCTGCAAAGAACTGCCCATCGCGCAAGAAACTCCAGAAAGCAGGTCCTTCCTCCATCAGCAAGAAAAATGGTATGGCCAAACAGAATTTTGCCAGATTTTGAAAAGTGATTTTACCATTTAGAATGCCCAGGATTTGAAACAGAGCAATAAATTGGGCTGCTTTTTTTCCTTGAATAGGGCATGCATGTAGATTTAGTTTTGTTTTTAATAAAAGTCAATGTAAGACCTAACAAATTCCCCAAACTCAGTCTCCAGCATGCATTCCATAAAATTTGGTAGTTGATTTCCATCATCACAATTTGGTCTTTACAAGAAGAAAAATTGATCACCATTTCCTACCATTTTCCTTCAAACAATATTAAGCACGTGCAGTCATCATCCGATTTTGATAGACCCATCTGAATTTGATAATACATCACAGCTCACAAGAATTGCATATTCATTTTCAACCACAAGACAATCAATAAACTCACCCCCATAGCTTTCCAAGGCTATCATGCACAATTGACTCAATCCCATATTTGGCATAGTTGTAAAAGATGAGGGAATAGTTTCCCTATAGCATGGAAAATTAACATCCCAGAGGCCTGATGTTCCTGCAGCCAGTACTTCAGAAATTGCATTTTTCTCCATGGCCATGTTTTCAGGGTTGGTCTCTTTCTTTGCCTTGCCATTGCTAGGCAAAATCTCTGAAAAGCTCTGTACTAGTGCAGGTTGAAAATTAAACCCACATCTGTTCATATTATAGTCACACATGAAAATACTATTGTAATAATCAGGTGCTTGTAATTGGAAAGTATCAAGAAATCTAATTTGTGATAATTTATCAGCATAATCACCACCCCAAACATTGGCACAATTTCCACGTGGCATGGATGATACATCTCCCTTGACAAGAGTTATACATTCAGCATAAGGGCCAAATAAGTTAGCCATGTGGATATAATTATATCTAAGGCTAAACCTCAATCTCCAGCATGCTTAAAACTAGGATTAGATCAAAATCTGGCTACAACTATCATTGAATGTAGACAAGTATGCGAGAGAATTTCTATTTTTATTTTAAGCTGGTGAAGCCATCTTCGTGCTTTTTAGGCGGCATCCACTTTCTCATTATATCTTGGGAGTTCTGCAAGAGACACCTAGTCACACTGGGGTCAAACCCAGTTCACCTTTTCTTGCTGATTAGCCTCCAATATGTTCACTTTTACCTGGAGAGATTTAACATATCTAATAGTCTTATTAAGGACAATAGCAGTGTCCATGTAATATTCACCAGAGATTATATTTCTCAGAAGTTGGACCAGTCCTTTAATTCTCTCTTTTTTGGATTTCTTGGCAGAAGCATATTTCCTTGAAAGAGATTTATGTGACTGTCTGCATCTAAGTGCGCTATTCTTTGTACTTCCCTCAGTCAACATGCTAACAACACTCAATGCACAAATATTCTTGTTGTTGCATTCATTCTCATTGGAATTTTTGCAATTATTGGTTTGGATGTCCACTTCCTGGGTCGGAGTGACCAGAAGGAAGTTATCAAACAAAAAAAATGGATCATTTTGACAAGAAAATGCTACAAAAAAACCCACAGACAATGACAGTAGCTGTCATCTCGACTTACAAACAATAGTCAGCCCATTCCTATCCATTTTATATTGAATCAGCTAATTCAATTACAACCAACGAAGTTATAGTACAAGTTTGTAATGCCGTTGGGCCCTTTTCCTGAAGCAAGAGTTATTCAAATTAAGAAAAGAGGAGGGTTTCAAGGTTTCAATAGTTTAGTTCTTGACTCTAGCTGAAAACATGGAATGAAGGGAAACCAACGAGCCTTGTTATATTCGACCTATGGAGGAGAAGCCCTAAACAAACTAGTCAGGTGATGTAGCGCTTAGCCCCACACACACTATTTTTTAGCTTTGTTCACCTTTGTATTTTTCCAAAGTATCCTGGGCAGGGCAATCTTGCCACTTTATAACACTTGTATATTTTACAATTTCTTTAATAGCAGTCTCCCAATAATTCACTGCTTTCTTGAATACCACAACAAAGTTTTCCATATCCAAATTGAGGATCACTAACATTTATTCATGGCCATTTACACTCTCACTTCTACACTTCCTCCTCCACCTCATTATAGATCATGACATCTATGTTACTAAAAAGTTCTTTGATCGATTGATATTGTTGTGAAGCAGTCAACACAAATCATTTGATTTAACTCTCAATTTTTCTACAACAACATATTCTAAGAGGCACGGGTTTTCCAAGATCTAAACAACTACATCATTCATCCAAATACAGAGTTTTAATCACCTATAGTCATATAAGGGACCAGTTGTATCCGAAATGAAGCACATGAGAATGATGGTTGATTAATATAGGGTCATATACAGAGTTTCTTCATATAAGGTCTTGGTTTTTCCTCCTTTGTATATGCATGTGTTTTATGTTGTGGCTCTAATGTATCAAAATTTATATAGAGGTTGACATCCACTAGGTGTTCCAAGAGGATTCTTTACTACATCAAGCTCAAACCTCTATCTCATTTATTTCTTGAAGCTCAAATGTTGTGTGAACCTTAGGCATCATTGCACACTAAAGAAGCCTCGAGCAAAGGTAATTAATAGATACCAAATAATTATCTCTACATGGAGTTACAACACAAGAGAACAAAAAACGTATTAAGATAGGTCTAATGGGAAAATAATGTTAAACAAGAAGAGAAGCAGGTCTTAGCGAGAATAATGGAGTTATTAGAACCACCAAAGTTTTGATATCATGTCATATAAAGGTGTAACTCCAAACTTGGATCATATTCCATTAACATGAATCCATATTTAATATGGTAATATGACTCTTGATTTCATCTTTCAAGAGGTTAATTGACCTTTCATGTTGACCTATCTATTCATATTTCTCCTATTATTTAGAAATGATTAAAATGACAAAAAAATGAAGAATTATATGTCCAATAGCACTAAACCCAAATTGAACTATGATCTCAACTTGCCAAAACCTGTTGAAACTTCTTTCACTAAGGTCTATTGTTCTACTTGAATTCGCTTTACACGAGTTCACACTTGTTATCTTGTACATGTGTTATGACTTACATTTTGGTCTTCATCATCCTTGTCTCTCATTTTGTCTCTCACAACAAGTACCTATATGCAATCATGTCACTCCTTGGTCTATCACATTGTTCCACATAAAATGAGCTTGCCCATTCCCATCATGCACTGGTCCAGATAATTTGCCTTGTCAACCCATGTGCTGATTCATTTCACCCACTTAAATTATCAAGATAACATGCATGCCAACTTGTTTTACCCACTTAACTTATCAAGCTAACCCATGTGTCTTCTCAACACACATTGCACCAAACTATGTCATGTCATCTTATGCTATCCTAACTCCTTGGTCACACGCTTGCCTCTGACACCATTTACCATCATCATGCCATGTTAAGTCACTATCCAAAAATCCACTTAATATTTCTTGCACCAAAATTTAGCCTTCCAATCATGCATAAGATGCTTGATACATTTTGGTGTGAATCCCCTTGGCACTTTTGCATGCCCAAGGAAATCTAGCCCACCCACTATATATCCAACGCACCTCTGGTTCATGCATAACACATTGCATTCATGCAAATAGCTACTTCGTGAAATTGTGCAAGAGCAGACACCTAGACCATGACCTTCAAGGTCTGACACATCCTATTGAGATGAAAAAAATGGAAAGTCTACCCATGACACGGTCAACATGTCGAATTTGAAAAGGACTTTGTCAAAATTCTTGTGTTGTGAAAATGGAGAGTATATTTTATGAATTTCAAAGTCTAAATTAATTTAAATTGGTTGGATGTGATACGCTAGAATCACTACAAGGAAAAGAACCTCTAGCGGATGTTTTTGAGGAACCCCTTATAAAAATACCCCATACATCTGTTTCTAGTGTAGGTTACTAGAGGAGGTTGGCAGGCGGATGGTTTTGCTGATAACTACACATCTGTGGTTGTATCTTGCGTTCATTTCCACTATTTGTATGGTACTGATGAAACTAGTAGAAAGTCTACTTTAGAGGTTAGATCACTGCTATAGCAGAATGTGATTATGTTGTTGCTTTTCTAATGTTCTGTTTCAATTTTTTTGTGATTTATACACAACAAACTCAATAATACTAAAATTATGAAGCTGATTTGTTTCGATAATTAATATACCTTTTGAGATTTTAAAATTTCACAACAAATAACCCAGTTTATTCTCATTGCCAACTCGTCTCTTGTTTGGGTGCCTTAATGTGCAATGACATGTTTCCAAGACTGAATTCAATGCAAGGCATATTTGAAACTCTAACTCTGTCTTCTGGTGTCTTATTAGAAATTATTTCAGTTTTAATTTTGTGTTTTCAAGTTTTTACATTTATAATTTTATTGCAATGTGGCAGACTGATCAGGGTAGTATAGGAACAACCCTGAGACAGGATGATCGCCGAAAGGGGCCAGTGGAAGAACATGTAAAGTACTAGCATTGCTCTATCTTCAGGTATTTTAGTTATTTACATAATTGAAATAATATTAATTTTGCTCAAATGTGCAGACACCTGGCCATGGTACGCCTGATGATTCCCTCTATGAGGAAGAGCTTTCTTCATCCCTATCTCCATTGCTCTTGCTACGAAAAAAGGCGCGAAAAGCAAGGTCAGAATTTGATACTTTAATAGACACGCCTCAAACACCTGAAATAGAAGAGAGGATAAAACAACTTATGACCCAGATAGAAACATATAAGGTAATAATAAAAAATCAAAAGAATATTATTATTATTATTATTATTATTTATTTAAATATATATATATATATATATATATTTTTTTTTTCTGCATGAGATGAATTGTGATAGTTTGATTTTTAATTTTTACATTAACTAAACTAACAAAAAAATTCTTTTGTATGTAGTTTTATCTGACACCTGGTGCACCCGGTGTTGGTGGTAGTGGGACAAAATGGCAAGAGATTGTCGAGAGACCCTCTTGTACACCTTCTACGCCTTTAGGTGGTAGCTGAGAAAGCACCCTACCCAAGAAGACCCCCAGCCAACCGTTGAACATGTTGGAAGTGATGAGGCTGATATGGCCAACTATATTATTGCATTTCCTGGAGCTACACGTGTCAGCTCCATGGGGACCATTAATGGCACGTTGTTGGTGAACGATGAAGGTGTCCCTATAAAGCACGTACAACTCCCAGGTAAGTTTTAATATTTTATCTATTTCATGTACTCTATCTAAAACATATTTTATCATGATTTTTATTTTTAAATTAATGATAATATATTTTTTCTGTGTAGGAAACAATGAGTTCTACAGGTTTTTTGAGAGCCATGCGTTGGTAATTTTTGGCCCAACCATACGCACAAGGTGGAATTCCTAGAATTCCAACCTAAAAAAAGAACTTCTAGATTATCTAGAAGCCTTTTTTTGGGTGGGCACATTTGATAGAACAACGATGGCTCGGGTAGTTGGCAAATATTTGAAATATACCAGGGACACCTATAGGACACAATTGAAAATTTAACCCTAGATACGAGCGTCCTATCACAGTTCCAGAGAGTGAGTGGAGAGCACTCATCCATGAAGGAAAAGAGAAAAGGGCAAAGAAAGAAGGAAAAATGCCAACTGGACCCACAAGGTAAATTACAACTTTAATTCAATAGCTTTAATTTTCTCTATGTCTAAAATAAAAGTGTGCTACATCATATCTGACTTCAATCTTTTGATGATAGGTTGTCTGACACCTCGAAGGCAACCAAAGCTAGGATTGAAAAAAAGTACCATCACAAGCTAGGCCAGGGCGGCTACTTGAAATTAGCCGCAAGAATTGTAAGTAGCTAAACATATTATAATTAATTGTATCGCCCTCCAATGTTTTTGTAATCCTATCAAATAACATTAAAAATACACAATCATATGTAATGCAGGGTGATGAATACCGAACAAAAAATACAGAGGAAGATAAAAATATCGCTTTCCATTTCGGATATCAGGCCGTAGTTGAACGTCGCAGAAGCTTGGGGCAGGTCCCAAGATCTAGAATGCCTGATAAGGTAAAATGTTAGCCTTTCAATATATTTGTTTTCATCCATAAATTTAATGTCTAAAAAATTTGTTTAAATCAGGGAAGTAGCACTGCCAACAAGGAAAATAACCCAGTTGTAGAGCCAGATGTAGATGTTCCTCACGTGCAACCTGATCATTGTAGTGGGGACCAGGCCGACAATGCTACTATTAGTGAGGGCCGTGAAGGTAATTAATTTCCACTTATAATTTTTTCTAATTATACCTTGATGGTTGTCCTTATAACGTTTTTTGTTTAAATGACAGAGAATGTTTCCCTTGAGGATCTTGCCACCAGAGAGGAAGACAGGGCAACAGTCCCAATGGCGACAACTAGTGCACTAGGTAAATAATCTCATTGCAATTTTTTTTTTAATATTACCGAACTAGTTCAATGATATTTAAAAACTGACAATTAAAATTTAATATTATTTGTTTTTTGTAGGCGATGCCCCGTCATTGGATGAGACCAGACATCGTGACTACGTAACTAGGTTACCAGTGCAGGTCGAAAGGCACGAAATAGAAGCAGACCACGATGATATTCATGATGTAATTAGGAGCTTTAGAAATAGGAAGAAGAAAAGGAAAATTTGATAATGTAAAATATTGTATTATTATAATACAAATGTTACCATACTTGGAACGTTTTTTGCGTTATATAAAAAACTCATTTATCATACTATTTTTATGTCAAGCACTATCATTGCAATTTTTTTTATTAATATTACCGAACTAGTTCAATTATATTTAAAAACTGAAAATTAAAATTTAATATTATCTGTTTTTGTAGGCGATGCCCCGTCACTGGATGAGACCAGACATCGTGACTACGCAACTAGGTCAGCAGTGCGGGTCGAAAGGCACGAAATAGGAGCAGAGCATGATGATATTGATGATGTAATTAGGAGCTTTAGAAATAGGAAGAAGAAAAAGAAAATTTGATAATGTAAAATATTGTATTATTATAAGACAAACGTTACCATACTTGGAACGTTTTTTTGCATTATATAAAAAACTCATTTATCATACTATTTTTATGTCAAGCATTAATTGCAATGTTTCCTTGCGTACTTTTTGTTGAATTGTTTTTTTATTAGTTATTGAATAATTTTTTTTATGCTCATGAAAGTTAAAAATGAAATATAGATTGGGTATTGGGGAATTGAGAGTGATGTGAGGGGGGGGGGGGAGGGGCCATAAGAGCTTCCACCTTCACGTGGTTAGCCCTGTTTAGTAGAGAATAATTTATTGGAGCGATTTAATCTTGGAGCAAACCTCCCTCGATCCAGTGTAGCAACAAAAAAGTCACTGTTGACTTAGTTGCTACTCTTTCAGATCGTGGGAGGCTTGTTCTAAGTTCATGCGACTCCAATAAATTGTTCTTGAAACGAAGAGGAGCTTATTCGGGTATGTTTTGACATTTTCAACATATGTTCTAACATTATCATAAGAATGCATCTTAGAGTAAAAAATACTACATCAATTACTTGTATTTATTGTATAGATAATGATGGATTTTGATTGACTTGGCAATGCAGGTACAAATCCTCTTGCATCATGAGCAATACAACTTGTCAACCAGGGTCATGTCTAGGATATTTTTTCTTGTGTGCTTGACCAAGTTCATAATGTCACATTTTTTAAGCTCCTTTACAGTTCATAATTCAATTTTAAGCTTGTTCATGATTATTATCTAGGTTTTTTGTATGTGTTTTTTCATCTATTTGATTGTAAGCAACTCTGCATGTTTCCTGTTGTTCACTATGATTTATACCATTACCACTCCCAGGATTAATTCTAATTTATTGTTACATAGGTTACTTTATTGTTACTATGATTTCTCCACTTACGATTTCATAGGTTACATCTTGTAAAGTTGTCAATCTCAGGTTGGTGATGAGCTTTAGTTCTCCAAATTTGGGGCTTTTCTGATATTTTCTCCCTCATGTCATTCCTGCATCACCTCATTGTTTGAGCATTCCAATTGTCTACAACTTGTACCAATTGGCACATGTCAATCTCTGAGTGGTGCCACATTTCACCTATTTTTAGTGAGAGTTTAGGGTTTCTCTAACATAGCTTCAGAAATCCGATTCAGTGCTTGCTTGAATATCGTCACATAATACTCATGGTTTGGATTGATGAGCATGTTTTGAATGGTTGGTTGATTCATAAGAACCACCCATATAGTCATCTTGAGATATTTCAGAAGTTTTCTCGGGTTTCCTTTTTCACCGTTTCTAGTGGGTGGGATGGTGTGGAGTGATCCATCAATACTGGTGCTCTTGTAGTAGGGAATTTGTTTTTGGGGATATAAAGGAGCATTTGATGTAGATATCCCATTGGATGCATTCATAGATGGGCACGAGAGGTTAAGAATTTAAATTAAAAATATGCAACCTCTAGCATGGCAACCTGAAGGCCGCGAGAGACACTAGTTAAAGATTGTTTTGTGCCGGCCTTAATATAGTCGTGATTTATTTCTATTATGTTAATGAAAATATATAGTCTGGTCTCATTAAAATGAGGATTTTGGTTGTATTTCTCTTTGGTTGTTTCTCTCTTAATGCTCCAGAAGTTGCCAAAAGTTGCGATAGTTGTTTAGTTTGCCTGTTACAACTTAAAAGTGGTTTTTAGCAATGGGAGTCATGTTTTTTAAGGTTCATACTAATATGAAGATCTTGTAATTCTATATTCAAGATAAGAGAAGATGGCCTATGCTTTGGGTAGTATGACAACAATTTCCACATCTACCTCATTGGGTAACAATGGAAAGGGGAAGAAGTTGGGTGCAATGTTTGATAATTATGGCAGACAATTGTCTTCTCTTTCAGTTTTTTCACTCATTTCCTTTAATTGCTCAAGCAGAAGAGGGACTCTGAGATTACATGACAGAGAGAAGGTAGTTAATACAAGAGCTATGGAAAAGGAGTTGTAATTCAACAAGGATGGCTCAGTGACAGAAAAATTGTAGGTCAGAGAAAAAATTATGTTTCAAGGAAGGTCACCTGCACGTGAAACTTCACTGCGGTGGATCTTTCCTTGTCCACTTATATTCAATTTTAATGTGTTATTTTAATTTTTCATGGAGGGTTGTTTTGGCATATAGTCTGGCATTCAATTGCACACTTACTGAAAGCATTGTCAATTTGTCTTGCAGGCGGTGTGAACAAACTTGCTGATCTTGTTGGAGTCACCCTTGGGGCGAAGGGAAAAATGTTGTCTTGGAGAGCAAGCATGGTTCTCCGAAAATAGTTAATGATGGTGTGACAGTAGCTAAGGAGGTAATTTGTAGATGTGTGCTCTGGTTTTCTTTTTAACGTTGTATTAGTCCCCCCTCTTAAATGTCTTAGATTTGGTAGGCATAATTTGAAAACTCAAAGGTGAAAGGAAACATATTTGTTACCCAGTGGTCTACTTGGCCTATGGACCAGCCACATTAGAGTAATGCATAAAGCTTTTCACAACAATAAAAGGAAAGGGTTATGGCTGAGTCAAATTTTATTGTTATTGACAGTGTATTGAAATGTATCTCAATGCTATGGTTTTGGCCTTTTTATTGGTTGAATTAGAGGACCCAGTTGAAAATATTGGGGCCAAGTTGGTAAGGCAAGCTGCGGCAAAGACAAATGATTTAGTTGGGGATGGAACCACAACATCTGTTGTTCTTGCACATGTTGGAATATTGAAAAATTCCAGAACAATGAATGGAGAATAAATCTCCCTTCCTTTAACACAGAGAAAATAAAAATTTCTTTGACAGGAGACAGAATACTTTAAAATAAATCATTCCTTCATAATCACAAAAACTATTATAATTTCTTCTCACCAGAGGGACCATAAAATTATGATCGCTAAAATGGTATAAAAACTAACCCACTCATGTCTGTCAAAATAAATATACTTCATTTCAAAAACACTGGCCGTGTTTTCACTTTCGCATCGTTGTGAATGGTACCCTAAAAAGTTACAACAAGCCTTTCTTCACTTTTTACACACTCCACAAATTTGAATTTACGTACTGTCTATAAAAAAAACTACCAAGATTTTTTTTCCTTTTTATTTTTATATGCCGTAACATATAAAACATATTATAATAAACCCTCTTTTAAAAAAAATAAAATTAAAACTAAATTCTATGGCTCACCTTTCATTTCGCATATGATATATATATAACATATGTTTAAAACATATGTATATATTAAAGCATACATAAAATTAAACTATCAAAACATTAAAGAACCCTTTCCGTTGGACTTCAAAAGTCTGAATAGATTGAATTTCAAACCAAATTCGCATTCCAAAATGGGATGCCGATTGCTCATTAATTTGTAAATAATTTTAATTTTCAATCCAATGTAAAATATGTGTACACTGGTCCGGTTTTCAGGTTTTCAGATTCCCTTCAATTTCATGCGATATCTAGGCATCCAAATCCTGAGTTTTGAACCACTTTTCACCTACATTAGGTATCCTTGTTTTTGCTGCAATAATGTCCGTAGAGATGGCGAATGTCACCCATGGAATTGTGACTTGGTCTTTTTGTAGGTTAGTGATGAAGATCCTGGTCACATTAGGATGGCTCTGCACTCTTTGGACCATCTCACAAAACTCAAAATAACCTACATGCTGGAAACATTTAACTGCTAGGGGTGATGACATCAATTCCCTAGTGTCTGATGGCTCAAGCCTTAGGATTCTCCCTCCTTTATTGTAGGTTTTATTCTCTTCTTCTATGGTTTTTCTCTCTTCTTCCATGATATTTTTGTTGTTTATAAACCCTAGGGGAGAAGGGGAAGGAAAAGGGAGTTCGATTAAATGGTTAGGGAGTTGGGATAAGTGAGGGAAAATTTAGGGGAGGGTGTAAGGGGCTTAGGAACCTTAGGGAAGTGATGGGTAGTTGAAATGACAAGGGGGATTGGGTAGGGAATTCAATTACAAGGATGTTGTCTAGCTGCCTAGAAAAGCATAGAGCAGGGGTAGGGTTTTAGGAAATATGACTTAGGAGTGGTAAATGAAAGGATGTGAGGGTAGTGGGGGATTAATTAGAGTTTGAGGGAGGTAAATGGGTCTAGGGAAAAACAAATTAACCTTGCAAACTTTGAAAACTAGGGTTTAATCACTATAACATATCATGGAGGGAAATGAAAATTTTTCACTATAAAATTATGATAATGAGCTGAAAGGAGGTGCTTGGAGGATGAAAATTACTTGGAAATGGATAAAGAGACCTTTAGTTGTTGCATAGAACCCTTGCAAACAAGCTTTGAGGCTGTAGCTGCTTCACAGATAAAAGTGCAGCGAGCTTGAGAAAAGCATAGGGAACTCTGCAAAAAGTGCAATGTCCTTAAGAAAAGCACAGTGTGCTCACTGCAAAAAGCATAATGCCTTGAGGAAAAGTGCAGTGATGGACCTGAAACTTGGTTTTTTGAAGAACAAATTGGTTTTTTGACTTGGTAACTTGAGAGCTCGATGTTGGAGAATGAACATGAATGAATTTTAGTCTTTCAGGGCCTTTTATACTTGGAGAAATATCATTGGACATGGACCCACATTTCCTTTTTTCAAAATCAACCTTACATTGCTTTTTACCTTTAACCTTTGAACTTGATCTTTGAACTTTATCTTTTGATGGGTTAGGAACACTGAATTTATTTTTGGAACCTTCAACATTTGTTGATGGAACTTTGAGTATTTGTGGCTACTTGGAACTCTGAAGTACTTATTACAAGTTAGGAACATAAAATTACATTTTTCTTTGAAATCAAATTTACTCATGAAATTTCTTTATTGTAACTCCTTCACTTGCTGGACTTTATGCATGGAATGATGATTTGATGACCTTGGAACCCTAAGACCTAATGGAGACTCTGGACTGAATGAAGCCATGATGAAAATTAATGTAATGATAATGAAAAATCATGAATGATAGTACACTCAGCTGAGAGGTGAAAAGAGCCATTAGCTAGTAAAATTTTGAAAGGAGTGAAATCAAACCTAGATCTACATCTAGTGACCAAATTTTTGCATGATGACCTAATGGAATGACAAAATTTGACAATGGGACCCTAACCAGACATGATAAGAGTCCATTTAATCACTAATGGTAGGATGAAAAAACGGACACTAACATTGGCTCTAGCTGGGGATGACAGCTCTTTGGAGGTGTCAAGAACACCGTAGACCAAGTAGCCTAACCATTGGGCATGGGGTGAAATGCTAAAAACCAAACTGAATGTTGAAAAATTGATATAATAAACCGACTCAAGATTGACTCAAAATTGGACTGAATTGACTTTGACCAAACTTTGAAAACAACAGAAAAAAAAAATGAAACTTTATGGCCTTCATCTCGGGCTCCAAGCTTCGATGATTCTCCGCTTCAGACTTTGTAGAAAAATTAAATTGATATATACAATGGAATTAGGAAATTTTCAGAAATTTTCATCAGGAAAGATAATTCTTAAGAATCCTACCATTGACTAGTCCCCCTAAGCACTCTTCTCCATTCATCTCCTTCAATATGAAATCATTTTGTCCGTGAAAGGCTGAAATCTTATATGGCCCTTTCCACAGGTTCTCAAATTTTTCATGCTTCCCTTTTTCCTTGTTCCTAACATCCCATCAGAGGACCACATCCTCAATCTTAAAATCATCTTCCTTTGTCTTGCGGTCATATACCTTCTTTATCTTTGCATGAAGCTTTGAGGTGTTCTGAAAGACCTCGTCTCTTGTTTGCTGAATATGGATCATCTGATTGATCCGGCGTTGTACATCATTCTCTTCACTTCTTGCTTCTTGTAACAACTTCATGACCGAGTTTTCAAGTGATGTAGGAAAAACAATGTCTACACCATAAACCAATTGAAAAGGGAACATTCCTATTGATTTCTTATTACTCACTCTATCTGCCCACAAAGCATTAACAAAATTATTGTACCAGTTCTTCTTCTTTTCCTCCAACATATTATTTATGATATTAATCAAAGATTTATTAGAATATTTTGCTAATCCATTACCTTGCGGATAATACGTGGTTGAGTGCTCCAATTTGATGTTGTACTTGTCATAGAAATCAACCATTTTCTTCAACTTGAATGCAGCCACATTGTGAGTAATGATCTTATGAGGACAACCAAAATGAGACAAAATGTTAGTCTCCAAAAACTTAATAATTACTAAATCTATTGCTTTCCTTATTGGGATCACTTCGATCAATTTGGTGAAGTAGTCGGTGGCCATTAAGATCCATTTATGCTTTTCAGATGATGTAGGGTGAATCTCTCCAATAAAGTCAAGGCCTCACTGTTGAAAAGGTGCATGCACTGAAATATGCTGCAAAGGTAATGGAAGAAGTTTTATTTTACCTTGAAATACTTGACACTCATGGCAACTCATCATTGTTTTATACAAATCTGCAAAAAGATTTGGCCAATAATATCCATCCATCAAAACTTTGTTAGATGTGGTTTTCCAAAACAGGTGACCCCCACAATATCCCTTATGGAAATCATTCATTACTTCTTTGGCTTCATTTTCAACTGAACATTTTAGCAAAATACCTCATGGGTCTTTCCAATAAAGAGCATTGTCCAAAATGTAGTATTTGGAAGCCTTCAACTTTAATGACCTACCCTTACTCTTAGACATGCCTAGAGAAGGATTTAAATGCTAAAGAACATATATGATATCAGAATACCAAGGAGAAGAAATAAAAATATCATATACATGTTTGAGAGTGCCATCCTCTTCTTCATCGGAC
Source organism: Pinus albicaulis (assembly GCA_034641835.2). NCBI lineage: Eukaryota > Viridiplantae > Streptophyta > Pinopsida > Pinales > Pinaceae > Pinus > Pinus albicaulis. The sequence continues at coordinate 1,172,721,614 of CM076577.1, forward strand.
AAAGGTCAAATGAGGTTGATATCTAGAGCGTGTAAATTTGATTCATCCATGAGCTTGGATAAACCCTGATCTTTGATTAGATTTGTGGGCTTGATCTGAAGGTCATATTCTAACATTGTTGCTATCCACTTCCTTCATCTGCTTTCCAAATCAGTCTGCATGGGAACACCCTTTACTGCTGCATTGGGGACATAAGCTAGAATATGTGAATGTAAGATGTATACACAGAAGTCCTTCAATGCCTTTACCAGGGCCAAGGCTTGCTTCTCAATGATATTGTATCGAAGGGTTGTATCCCTGATGTTTCGGCTAAAAAATGTAATGGGCTGCTCAGTCTTATCCTTCTTTTGCATCAAGATTGCAGCTAAGGTATGCTCAGAGGTAAATGCGAATATGATAAAATCAATAGAGTAATCAGGGCTAATTAAAACATGGGTTGTAGTTAAGGAAAAATTCACTAAGTTGAAATAATTTTGGCATCCTCAGACCACTTTACCTCATTTTATTTCTTTAGCATGTTGGTCATTTCTCGAAGATGCTTGCCCAGATTTGGAATAAATATCCTTAAGAAGTTCATCTTACCATTGAAAGCTTGGATTTATTTCTTACTGCACATAAAATAAATTTGTTGAATAGCCTCAACCCGAGAGGGGTCAATCCAGATACCATCCTTGGAGATGATGTGACCAAGAAGCTTGCCCTCCTCCATGGAAAAAAGGCTCTTTTTTGGATTGAGATAAATTCTAAATTTCCTGCATTTCTGGAATACAATTCTTAAGTGATATAAGTGTTTGCCATCAGAATGAGAGAAAAATGTCAAATCATCAAGATATACAACTAAGAAAACATATTTCTCATCTGTAAAGGCTATATCCATCATCCACTGAAAGGTGGCCCTTACAATCTTGAGTTTGAATGGCATCTTAGCATACTTAAATATTCCCCAAGGTGTCATGAAGGAACTTTTTTCTTGGTCCTTCTCATGCACTAAAACCTGATTGTATCCCGAATATCCATCAAGAAGCGACATTCAGGAAGCTCCAACCACTCTTTGTAGGATATGATCCATTTTTGGATGGGGATAATTATCCTTAAGAGACACCTTGTTTAAGTTTCTAAAATCAATGCAAAGCTTTATTTCTCCAGTTTTCTTCCTTACCAGAACTAGATTTGATATCCAGTCAGAAAATCTGATGGGAACAATGATGCCAGACTTACAAAGTTTGTTCAATTCCTTTTATATTGATGGAAACAACCTTGGGTTGATTCTTCTTAGCTTTTTTCTAAATAAATTTTGGTCAGACTTGATTGGAATGGTATGCTGAATGATATTCTTTTCATAAAATTTCAATTTTGCACAATCGCAAGAAAATACATCAGAAAATTCAGACAATAAAGAAATGTATTTTTCCTTTACCTCAGGAGATAAAGACATGGAAAAATTGACCATCTTAGGCTTGTCCGTTGTTTTGATATTCACATCCTCCACACATTTTTCTATAGGAACCAATGTCAGCTTCCTAGCAACATCATCCTGATCAAACAATTCTTCCAAAGGTATGATACCTATTGGAATATTGTTATCTTTCAACTGTAATATATCAACCTGAGTGGGTTCGATGAATTGATCATCCTTGTCATAAAATTCATCAATAAAAGAATTCCCAAATTCACCTTCATTTTGCAGAAAATTGTTTACCTGTTTATCATTCCAAAACACTTTCCAATATCGCAAGTTTTTAGGGGCAGTCAGCTGATGCTTAGCATGGATTTCAAACTTCTTATTGGAAAATATGAGAATCTTGAATTACTTGCTACTGTAGAAAGTGAATCTACCATAATATTCTGACTTCTCGGCACTACCGACAATTTATATTTAGGAAACATCTTTAGGATATCCAGTCCAACATTTCTACATGCTCTCATTCATGGATGCTTGGCCTAGTATTCCTTTTTTACCTTTTTTATCACAATTTCGTAGTCACCATAAAATGAAATTCTTCTTGTGCCCAAATTTTTCAGGACTTTGAGGTCAGTGATCAATGCCTCGTATTAAGCCTCATTGTTAGAACAATTGAAAGCCAACTTATATGAACATAATCTTACATTTTTTGGAACTTTACCTTGTTGATGAAGAGGACTGTGGATCCAAATTCTAATGCCTGCCTCTTCTTTCCCCAAGGCACTATCAAAATCCATGGTCCAAAGACCATTTTTATCATCCAGATGTTAGAATTATGATTTATGTTCCGTCTCATCTTTTTGGGTAAATTATTCAATATGTTTTGAACTTTTCTCTAGTTTATCTGATGACAACTATGAAGAACTAGGTAGATTTCCTTTTCCCTCATCTAAAACTGCTCTGACACGATTGGAAATTTTTGGAATATCTTCTACTTCTACAAGCTGACTATCTACATCATTCAAACCACTATCATTAAAAATAATAAATGCTTCAAGATCTATATGCACAACATTGATTGGATGATTGTTAGGTTTCTATTTGCTGGTAATCACATATTTCATCTTCGTTTCCCGATACAAATTCTTCAATTGTTCGAAAACTGGGATGGTGGCATAAGAGAAATCTAGTGTGCCTCTCAACTTCACTCCCCAAGATCTTGACAACAACATACCAAACCATGGCAGTATATCAGCTACCACCACATCCATCAAGACATTCTTTGTTGGAATTTGTTCAAGGGAAACTACCAAATCCTTTATGAGACCAAGACAATGAACTCTACCCAAATCAAAGGAATAGAGGTCATGGTAAGGATGAGTTATATCTAGGCCCAATTTCTTCATAATGGCTTTCAGCATCAAATTATGGAAAGCTCTAGAGTTGAGCATGGCATTATAAAGGATACATTGATGAATTCTCAGACTCAAATAGAATGGGGGAACCTCACTATCCTCTAACTGACCATTTATGGCTGGACCAAAAATTAGTTCAGGTTGGTCATCTTTGACATTTACCATATCATATAAAGGACCTACTGTCAACATTTTGGCCACGTGAGATTTATATTTATTGTTTTTGACAAGTTCAGTTAAAGTGATAGAGACTTTTAACTTATATATTTCAGTTTCTAAGCTGAAAGGAATGGATTTGTCTACCTCTTTAATGACGATATCTCTTTTTTCGAGTTTATCCTTTGGTGTAGTTTCCTTCTTCTGACTGTCATTTTCTTTTTTCGGTGTGCTTGTAGATGGTTGACTAACCTTGCTCTGATTTGCAGCTGCAGGCTCCTTTCCTTTGTTTTGATAACCTTGAGGATTTTTCTTCTGCTGAGTATATTTTCCTTTGGATGCCCTCTTCTAAATATGATTAACTAGGGCATCTCTACTCCTCAATGAGTATTGCCTTTGCTGTGAACTGAGTGCATTCAAATAACCCACTAATATTCATCAGACTCAACCTCCAACTCATGATCATTAGCTAGTATGTAATCTTCATCCATAGGCACATCTGTCTTCTCAACATATTCTTCATTTTCTGTCAAAAACATGGGTTGGCCATCTGTTGTAAAAAAGTGATTTTCTTCCACAATTGATCTTCTTCTTCTTCCTCAACTCCTTGAGCATAATTTTGCTGCAAGGGTGTCCAAATTTTTTGTTGCTATGTTGGTTGCTCACGAGCCCTTTTTTCTATTTGTTTGATCCTAAACTAAGGCTGCTACTGTTGTCCTCCGAATTTAGGATTTCTAACCTGTGCTTCTGGATGTCTTTCTATAATGGACATTTTTTCAACCAGTATTTCTATTGTCCTTATCAAAGTGTCCAATTTTACATCAGAGAAGGAGGATGCTTCGTCTTTTATGGTTACCTTTCTCTCACCCTTCATCTTTGACTTTTTAATTGAAAAGTTTGCTTCCACACTGACTGCATTCCTCTGCATATCTTCTAATGTTTCAGGATTCCTCTCTCACAACTAGTATACCATGTCCGGATCAAAGGCATCCAGATAATGCAAGAGAACCAAACTTAGAGGAGGTTTGATCTCATTTTGAATTGAATTGTATACTTGGTTGAAACGAGCAGTGAAATCCTGAACTGATTCATTTGGATTCCTTTTGAGGTTATCATATTCAGAAAGATTCTACAAGGGGTTCTTCTTCACCTCCCATCAGGCTATGAATGCATCTATCAACTGATCTGGAGTGGCTATATAATTTATATTCAAAGATCAAGAACAGGTTTTAACATCTCTGGAAAATCTTTGAACTATGATTCTCATCTTGGCATCATCAACATCTATTTATTCTAGGTCATTGAAATCAATGACTTTGACTAAGTGTTGTTTTGCACTGATTTGAGAATTCTCATCAAAGAGAGGGAGTCTTTGGCCATAACTTTGTGGTAAGGCATTGAGTTGAGCAGGTAAAATTAGGGGTACAAATATGCCCATGAATCCTACTGAGTGAAGTACAGGAGTAACAATGGAAGGATTTGACTGAATGGGTAATGAACTAGAAGGTGCAGATGAGGACGCAATAACTGATTGGGATTGTGTCGGAATGGGTAATGACTCTTGCTGGTATTGGATAATGGATTTTTCGGATGTGTATTGAAGTTGATTACATTTGGGGAATTTTGAGGTCTAAAATGGGCCTCCTAAGGAAATTATATAATAATAGTAGAAATAATATATTTATATTTGATTGCATCATCAAATTTTAGAGTCAAAAAAGAAAAAAAATTACTTTTTCAATTCGTATTTTCAACTTATCTTCGAATTTTTTTACTCAAATTTTGAGCAGGAGTACTCATTATATGCAAAATTTAATTCCTCATCCAAGGAGTACCCATGTTGCATACTTTTTATGGATCGTGCTACACGAAAAATTAGAAATACATGAAAAACGTGATTGCAATCATGTTTTTTCATGTATTTCTAATTTTTCGTGTAGCAGGGTCCATCAAAAGTATGAAACATGGGTACTCGTTAGATGAGGAATTAAATGTTGCATCCAATGAGTAATCCCGCTCAAAATTTGAGTAAAAACTTTGGGAGTTAAGTTGAAAATACGAGTTGAAAACGTAGTTTTATTATTTTATTATTTTTTAATCTTTTCACCCTTTTACTTAAAAAATGAAGAGGCTAAACCTGGGACAAACTGGAAGGTGATTTGACACCTCCAGTTGTCCCCTTTCATCCGATCACCTTGATCCGACACGACTCGCAACGACCCTACTTTTTGCCATGCTCGTTTATGTGGGCCCACCAATTTCACCACCGTCCTCCCCTAAACCTCCCACCCTCCTCCACTATCCTCCCACCCTCCGCTGCCCCCCAAAACCTGACACCACTACCACATCAAATTACAGGGTTGACAATAAGACCATGGATTCCAATCAAATGCCAACGATACCTTTTATATGGTATTATATTCCTAAACTGCATTGATTGCATTTGCGTGTGGCCCATCATCACACCCATGAGTATTGTCCCCATTGCTAACTGAACAACAAAAAATCAATTCAATATATTCAAGTCAGTCTTATCTTGATGATTTTTAGGATAATCTCCGAGATCATTTGTTCAACGTACACATTAAAGTTGATGGAGAAACTGATGAATATTTCTAATGAGCTGCGCTTGATGATTTTTAGGAGAATCTCTGAGATCATTTGTTCAACGTATGCACTAAAGCTAATGGAGAAAATGATGAATATTAATAATGAGCTGATAACAGAATATGCGACTTAATATTACCTTGGATTGGCGTGGAGCAAATTTCAGATAGATAATAATGAACAAAGGCTCGAGAATGATTTCAATACCATTGACAGCCAATACCAAGACGTTTTCGAAGCCATTGCTGATCACGGGTGAGCCATACCATGTGTAAAGGATACAATTTCGAAAAGCTATTGCATAGGGGAAGCATGATAAATCCTCTGTCGATCCTTTCTTAATCACTCTCCTAAACGTAATGTTGCATATAAATATCTAGTTAGAATTATAGTTCAATTTATACAACCACGTTAGTTGATCTTAGTTGAAAATTTTCTTAAGAAGATACTTAAAAAAAACTAAAATGTCCTACATTGGGGCTCCATAAAGCAGTAAGGAAGCTACATTTCCTGATACATAAAACAATACAAATCACTTGCGTTTTCAGACATTGTTAAATGATATAACAAGAATTTAAGTTCAAATCTATCCTATTGAAGAGCGCAATAAATGAACTAAAACTAAAAGGCAGGGAATGAAAGATATTTAAGTAGTAAAAGTGAAAAGGGATGAAAGAGAATAGAAAGCACCTAGAATGCCAACCAAAAACTGTACATATTTTTCCATGTTTTCTCTATCAAATATCTAATAAAATAAAAAGATCAAGTACCAAGATTGTGGAATGGAGGAATCTAAGAGAACGAAGAAGAGAATGATGGCATTTATTTCCTAGATGGTGGAATTTTCGAAGTGTTTAAGGGAAATTTATAGTCATGAGGCACACATCCTCTTGGTTTCATCACCGTGCACATGGGATAATCGGATGCTGAACCAATTTGATATAATAAGCCCTTTTTTAATATGGTATTATATTCTTGAACCGCATTGACAAGCCCTTTTTTACCACTTTGATATAATAAGCTCCTTTTTTTACTGATTTCCCGTTAAAAATAGTGGCATCGATGCAGTTGGGTTCAGTGACACTCACATCAAATAATTTTGGCATGGTTTCAATCTATTTTCTTGGAACCATTTAAAAGTATGAAATTTAATACAGTTCTCAGGGGTTCTATGCAGTAATTTTCTCCTGAATAAATGACAATCATTTAACAAATAGTATAAGAGTTAAGTAAAAATTTAGTATGTAAGGTTAATGGATGATTACCAATAAGTGCAATAAATATTAACACATATTTATTTCGATAAATTAGAAAATCAACACTGAGAAATAACTTTTATAAAACTTAAATTTTATTTTAAAAATATTTATATATTTTTTCCAATTTATTTAATTTTTTTTACATAAGGTTGTTCTCTAGATGTCATTTTATCACCATTATTAATACAACATTATGTTAAAAATTAAATCTAAGAATGAGATGACACTTTTTTTTAATAACATGAGAAAAACCATAAAATTGAATAATTGACTTATTATGATCCTTAAATCCAAATCCATAACATCCAGAGATATGTATAAGAAATCCATGAAATTCAGTGTGCATATTTAAAAGGTTAAATTTAAATTATAGATATTAAGCGTATTTATGAAAATGAAAAAATATTTAGATAATTGAAATATTATAAAAGCTATTATTAATATTATTATTATTATGATTCAAATCAAGTATTTTATTTTTTATTTGATAGGTAATGGTATGATGGTTTTTTAGGTTTAGGATGGGTTAAATATAACAAGACTAGAATTCATTACAACAACATGCTTGATATGAGTTCAACATATGTTACTTATGGAAATTAAACCTAAATGAGAGGATAACAATCATTTCTCTTAACTACTAGAGATAAATTCAATCCAATTGGAAACAAGGGTTCATCATCTATAAGAAAGTGGGTCCCATACAATTGCTACCTTAAAATTATATTATTATTAAGTTCCCTAAATTTTAGTGATTTTTTTTTTTTAAATATCTTGATAGATAAAATTAAAATTTATAAAATAAAATAAATTTAAATATTTTATGTATTTTCATAACAAGTAACTTTAATAATTTATTCAATTAATACATTATTTTTTGCAACATCATTTTCATATATTTATGTACATGTTGTATTAATTTTTACTTTGCTTTATTTTTATTATTAATATTGTAGAAGACATGGGTACATGGTTTTCCAATGAAGGGAGGTAGTTGTGCATGAAGGATCTACATGAAATCAATACCAATGATTATGATGGTGGAAGAAGACAAAGGATATTAGGCAGTGGTAAATGGAGGAATATTTTTTAATTGGATAGGAATGCCATGGGGAGTGGTAGATGGATGAATATTTTTTAAATGGATATGAATGACATGTATATTGATTGCATAATTTCAATATAGTAATTGCAATTATTGAGTCTCATTTTTTCTTCCAAGAATGTGACTAAATATTATGCTCTTCTATGAAATTGAAATATCACCAAAAATCTTAGTAATCCAAGCCTAATAGTCAAAGTATTTAGTTTCTAATTTTTCTCCTCTTGATTTCAATTGGAATCAATTATTGAAAGGATTAGGCATGCTAAATAATCATTTGAAGATTTACATTATTTCCATGCTCTATGCAAGAATAATTCAATGGTGGAACAATGAGAAAATATAACAACTTGGGGAAAAATGGGGATTCTAATTATCAATGGTAAGGTTTACATATAATAGGTCCCTTGATTATGCAATGAAAGGTCCTCACAACCCTAATAAATATGGGACATTTAAAGACACGTGAAGGTCTCCTCCCTTGATGCAAGGACTATGTCTCTTTCAGTAATCAAATCCCTAAATCAAATATACATGAAAACTAAGGAATATAACCATTCAACTCAAGTGGATGGGCAAGCTTCATTGCTAGAAACAATGAAGACAAGGGATTATTAGTAGCAGGAAAGGAAACAATGACTCAATTATTATCCCTCTAATCCATAAACATATATGTATTTTAAAATTTACAAGGAATTAGGCCACTTCTATCAATTGTATGCTATTTGATATTTGAAAATAAATTTATACTAAAATTCCCCCCCCACTGGTATCCTTAGATATAGTCAGGATATTTTTTTATAAGAAAAATATATGCAAGAATCCATTTCTTATATAACTTTGCTATGAGTTTATGCTACATCCTTTTATTGAACAAATTGTCCAACTTCATCTTGAAACATAAACTCTTTCTTGTTATGTGTTGTATGATAATTTTTTTTGAAAATAAATATAAAATCTATTTTAAAACATATTATGCAAATTAAAAATGATAGTTATGATTGTAGTTTCCATTATTTGATAATTTCTAAAAATAATTGATGAAATATTATAAGTTTTGTATTTTAAATTTGTTACTGTCTTGATGTAATATAAGGGATTATAGATAGGGTTACGAATATATCTTCACTTGGCATAATATACAAAAAAAAATTATATATTTTTTTATATAGGAAGAAAATACTATACCGATAATAGGGAAAATGGTAGGGTGGCTTCGAAAGATGACATGGATTAGAAGGTGTAGTGATGCTAAGGTGATGGCCAAGTGTCACTAGACTTGTAATGATGTAGGTGATATAATATGAGGTGTTAGGATATTGGTAGATCAACAATTGGAAAGACTTTGATTTTTTTGCAGGTTATCAAGGTGCCTCTTAGGCCTACATAATATTCTTCACACATTAGTCACTAAATACTAACTAAATATATTAATATTCATGTAATAAATGGTAAATATAATTAACCAATGATTAGTTGAAGTTGGTAAATCCACTCCAACCATTTCTCTAATGTATAAATTCATATGACAACTAAATGAAAAGATGGCTAAATTTCCTTTCGAGTACATCTCTCCATGTGTATATCTCCACTACAATTTAGTATGTTCTTGGATACTTGTTGGCCTTGAAAAAAAAATTTGTCATTCCCTCCTTCCTTCCATATGGGTGATAGTAGTAGAAAATGGAGATTAAATGTGAAATATGAAAAGTTCAACTTTGTATGAGGTGATCATATGAAACATGCCTAAGAAATGTGTGTGAAGGAATGTTGTTGTTGCATAAAATTTCATGGATGTTGTTCTAAAATAGAAAATGTTTTTTATGCACATTGATTAATTTTGAATGATGTGACCTGGATTTTATGCAGGAATGCAACAGAATATAGAAATAACCATAAACATAGAGATGCAACAAAAATAATGCTTCATTTCATTAATATCAAATGACATAACTATGCTTACATACATAATGGAAATAAAATAGCTAGGGTGTTGGTATCAAATCTCTGAGAAGAGATGTGGCAGCTACAGACCTATGAACTATGCTACATTGAGGCTCGAAGGCCTATTACAGACATAATGGAAATAAATGAGCTAGGGTACTGGTAGCGTATCCCTGAGAAGGGATGTGATGTGTACCAGCCCCGTGAACTATGTTACAATGAGGCTCGAAGGCTTATTTATTGTTTTGAAATGATGTAAAATCCTAAACGTCAAAAAACCTAACCCTAGGAGATGAAGTGCCAAAACTGTGGGTCCCGTTTGGGTAAATTGGTGTTTCAACTTCTCGGGGACGTAACTTTGGAATCCGATCTCCATTTGACACGTTCAATTGCTCGTTAGAAAGATATATCTGAGGACTACAACTTTTGAGTGAGAAACATGGTCTCTGACACATGAAACGTCGTTTAGGGCCTCAAAACGGCTTTGGAAGTTCAGGACCCGAAAAACTGCTAAAAATAGTAAGTTGTGCTGAAACTTACAAACTAAAAGAACTGATGGTGGGAGTTCAAATGGACTCGGTGGGTGGCCACCAATATCCACTTGGATCATTAAGTCCCCAAAACGGCTCTGGGTGTGTAAGACCTAAAAACCTACTAAAAATAGTAAGCAGTGCTGAAGCTAAAAAAATGAAAGAATTGATGCTGCGGGTCCAAATGGAATAGGTGGGAGGACACCGATATCTACCTGGGTCATTCCTCCCTCCTTAGGAAGCAATTGTCTCCATTGTGTTATGTTCCTCCATTGGGGGGGGGGATTTTGCTGAACTTGGTATTGGATTTGTCCAGGATGTCGCGAACCTGTTGGCGGACATGCTGGATGTAGATGTGTCGTCAGTGGGTAGCCATTGAAGGATCTGGTCAAAGTTATCCATGATCGCGTTCCTCTGTTTCTCAAGGGCATCCTCGATCAAGATTTTGATAGGATCTCCTGCTCCCTTGTCTTTCTTTCCTTCCGCCATGGGGGGTCGTCGGGGTTGCAAGGTTGAACTCCTTATACCCTAGCTGTGTTGGGGATGTGAAAAGAAAAATAGAGAAAGAGTAGATCGCTCTTATACCACTGATCCAGATTTTATGCAGGAATGCAACAGAATACAGAAATAACCATAAACATAGATATGTAATGGAAATAATGCTTCATTTCATTAATATCAAATAACAGAACCATTCTTATAAACATAATGGAAAAAAAATAGTTAGGGTGCTGGTAGCGAATCTCTGAGAAGAGATGTGGCAGCTACAGACCTCTGAACTATGTTACAATGAGGCTCAAAGGCCTATATATTGTTGTGAAACAATGTGAAATCCTAAACGTCCAAAAACCTAACCCTAGGAGATGAAGCGCCAAAATTGTGGGTCCTGTTTGGGTAAATTGGTGTTTCAACTTCCTGGGGCATAACTTTGGCATCCGATATTCGTTTGACATGCTCAATAGCTCGTTAGAAATATCTATCTGAGGACTACAAATTTTGAGTGAGCAACATTCTTCATCGTTTAGGGCCTCAAAAAGGCTTCAGAAGTTCAGGACCCAAAAAGCTGCTAAAAATAGTAAGTTGTGCTGAAACTTACAAACTGAAATAACTGATGGTGGGGATTCAAATGGACTCGGTGGGTGGCCACAAATATCCACCTCAATAATTAAGTCCCCAAAATGGCTCCAGGTGTGCAGGACCCAAAACTTGCTAAAAATAGTAAGCAGTGTTGAAGCTGAAAAACTGAAAGAATTGATGTTGCAGTTCCAAATGGAATAGGTGGGAGGCCATCGATATCCACCTGGATCATGACGAAGTGTGTTTGAATATTCTAATTAAGGATGATGATGGATGCTCCTCAAGAAATATACACAAAATATGAAATAAATGAGGACATGTAGAAGTTGAAGATTTATTCCAACTATGGTTGATTTGGTGAAAGTTGTGTTAGTTCAGAAATTGAGTGACGGTGTGTGTGTGATGGCCAATGGTTCAAATGGTTGGTAACTCAAGTGATGATGATTGGTATAATAAATCAATAACCCCTCTAGTCGACATGTTATTGCTATATTGTTTGTTGATCAAGTTGATTGTCAAAAATCTTAAGGAATTTACCTAATTATCAAGAGACAAACAATAAGAATAGAGGATTGTTATTGTGACAAAGATGAAGAAATAATGGTTGATCGACTCACAGGTTTTACACCTTCTAAAATTTCAAATATGAGTAGATCATTTGACGCAGCTCCATGAACCCAAGCTTAAAAATGTTATGCATACATATTTGGTTTCAATAGAACATAATCTATAAATTCATGGAGAATAGAATATATTGCAAATAGAGATTTTTGTCAAGGTGAATATTGTTGTGTATGTGACAACAATACATTTTTTCAAAAATTTATGATTGTTCTCTCCTTATTAGTTAGGGGGTTTCAAAAAATTTGGCTTTTCACATTCTAAAAATGAAACCCAAGAATTGTATAAATTCATGTGGTTGTGAACCCTATATGAATCCTACAAAAAAATTGATCAATAAGATCATTTCAATGATTTCTTGAGCAATAAGATCATATCCTTGTATTGTGATTAATTGTCTCACCTTCAATTGTTTGAAGAGTTTGGATTGGTATGTCTTTGTGTTTTTCTTCAAAACTTCGTACTAGAAGTGTGAGAGCGGAAGGGGTCTTTGTTTTTTTAGCTTAATAAGGGATTGCTTCATATGATTCTTCTTCATGAGAAGGAATAACAAGTACAGATATGTTTCCAAAGTAAGTAGAACAAAAATCAGTCGAATGCACCCTAAGGGATACCAATAGTGATAGTTGAAGCTCTACTAACCATGTGGAGATAAGGGGGTTATTGTTCAATATGACCCCCCTTCAAAAAAACGTCCTTAAATGAATGGTTGGAGGATTCAAAAGGTAAGGACAGGCACTCTCAGGTTGTGATTTAGGCACCATTAAGCAAGGTGGGAGTTGTAAGACACTTTTGACTAGAGGGAGGCATGGTTGTCGTGATTAAATAATTGATACACAAGGATGAAGGAGACATATTGATAATAATGTTGGGAATTGGATAATACAACGCTCCACATGTGTTTCATGACATTTTCCTAACCACCTCTTAAGGATCTAGTAACTCTAGCGATGTGTTCATTTACTAACACCTGTGAGTTTTGGTCTAACAACAATCGTAATCCCAACAAGTAGTATCAAAGCTAAAGGTATCGAATTTGAAACACCCCTGGCTAGCACTGGGGGGGGGGGATATTATTGGAAATTGGGTCATCTAGCACTCCCGTGTGTTTCATGACATGTGCTTAACCTCCTCTCGAGGATTTTTCAACTCCAACGATGCATTTGTTTACTAACAACTGTGGGTTTTTGTGTAATGAAAATCGTGACCCCAATAAATGGAAAGGAACTTTTGAGGTGATAAGGAGAGGAAACTTGTATATGACCGAACAAGTCATTTCACGTGGTTTAGTTAGTTAGATAAACCATAACCACCTCTTAAAAAGGATTGAAGTGCCAATTTTTTTTGTTATTGTACTTTATGTTGCATGTAGAAACTTATATAATATAATAAATCACATATTCCCCTAAAACTAATATATTTATATCAATTATAAAATTAAGAATAAATTACTTATTTAGAAAATTACTTTTATTTAAAGTATATATACATTATTCAATAACTAAAATCAAAATTAATTTATTATTTAAATAATTATATACTACCCTCCAACATATTTGTACTTTTTTTGAATTAATTAATCATAATGTTATTCTAAAATTGTATATAGAAATTAAACTCCTTTCATTAATTCAAATAAATTTAACATTTTGGATTGTACAAAGTGCTTTTTATATTGAAGTATAAACTTAAAAAGGATAATTACATCATAAGCATGTCCATAAAATAGTTTTAGAAATTTTCACATCAAGCTTATTTAAACTTAATTTAATTATAAAGTTGAAATTTTGAAATGTGATTTCTAACTTTCGGAATGTGATATATATATATATATATAAATAAAGTTAAATAGTTAGATAAATTTCATTTATATTCATTATATTTTTGACATATTTCACAATTTAATTATTTGAAATGTGATTGTAGGTTTTAAATTTTGAAATGTGATAGATATGAATAAAGTTAAATAGTTAAATAATTTATATTTATATCTATTATGTTAAATTTTTTTGTCATATTTCACAATTTAATTATTTAAATTGATTTGTTTCACATTCATTATATTTCCAACCTATTCCAAAGCCTAAATTTTGGTTCATATCCATTAGCTTTCTAATCCATTTCAAAGTCTAAATTACCTACAATGTTTCTTTTCATTTAATTTAATTTGACATAAATATTTATTTAATGTTACTCAAAATTTTAAAAAACCAAATAAATAAATTAAAATATGTCATTTGGCAATTTCATTCCAACTTGGTCTAGTAATCCTTTAAATGTAGTCAAATCTCACAATGACATCTGTGGAGAAAAATGAGATGAAATAATATGAATAAAAAAACACTCTACTTGTCATTCATTTTCTTTATGACAATGGAACCTAATTTGACTAGCATGATTGGAATCCACTACAATACCTTGTAAAAATATTTGAATTTTATATTAGATTTCCACATTTATTGGATTACAATACAATGTATTGTAAAAACATTGGAATCCATTAAAGTTACATGTTTTTTTTTAATATTTAAATTTCTTTAGCTTTTATTTTATTGGTTAGTAATCATCCATTAAACTTACATACTGAATTTTTATTTAACTCTTATACTATTTGTTAAATTATGGTCTTTTCTTCCTAGGAAAATCATTGAGTAAAAACCCTCATAACCTTATTAAATTTCATGTTTTTAAACGGTTCCAAGAAAATAGATTGAAACCATGCCAAAAGTCTTTCATGTGAGTGTCACTGAACCTAACCCAAGTGTATCTGTGCCACTATTTTTAACATGAAAGTAGTTAAAAAGGGCTTATTATATCAACTTGTTAACAAAAGGGCTTATCAATGCGGTTCAGGATATAATACATATTAAAAAAGGCCTTATTATATGAAATTGGTTCAACATCTGATTATCCCATTTGCACAATGATGAAACCGAGAGGATGTGTGCCTCGTGACTATAAATTGCCCTTAAACACTTCGATAATTCCACCATGTAGGAAATAAATGCCATCATTATCTTCTCCGTTCTCTTAGCTTCCTCCATTCCACAATTTTGGTACTTGATCTTTTGATTTCCTAGATATTTGATAGAGGAAACATGGCAAACTATGTACAGTTTTCAGTTGGTATTCTAGGTGCTTTCTATTCTCTTTCATTTCTTTTCATTTTTACTACTTAAAAATCTATCATTCATTTCTTTTTAGTTTCAGTTAATTTATTGTGCTCTTTACTAGGATAGATTTGAACTTAACTTATTGTTAAAGCATTGAACATTGTCTAAAAATACGAGTGCTTTGTATTGTTTTATGTATCAGGAAACACAACTTCCTTACTGCTTTATGGAGCCCCAATGTAAGGCATTTTAGTTTTTTTTAAGTATCTTCTTAATAAAAATTTCAACTGAGATCAACTAACGTGGTTGTATAAATTGAACTATAATTCTAACTAGACATTTATATGCAACATTTCGTTTAGGAGAGTGATTAAGCAAGGATCGAAAAAGGATTTCTCAAGCTTCCCCTATGTGATAGCTTTGCTAAATTGTATCCTTTACATGTGGTATGGCTCACCCTTGATCAACAATGGCTTCGAAAACATCTTGGTATTGATTGTTAATGGCATTGGAATCATTCTCAAGCTTCTGTTCATTATTATCTATCTGAAATTTGTTCCACGCTAATCCAAGGTAGGATTAAGTCTCATATTATTTTATCATCTCATTAGTAATATTCATCAGTTTCTCCATTAGCTTTAGTGCCTACATTGAACAAATGATCTTAGAGATTCTCCTGAAAATAATCAAGCGAACACTGACTTGAATATATTGAATTAATTGTTTGTTGTTCAGTTAGCAATGGGGACAATACTCATGGGTGTGATGATGGGGTGCACACAAACACAATCAATGCAGTTCAGGAATATAATACCATATTAAAGATATCTCCAACATTTTATTGGAATCCATAGTCTTATTTTCGACCGTGTAATTTGATGCGGTAATGGCGTTGAGTTTCGGGGGGCAGTGGAGGGTGGGAGGGTAGTGGAGGAGGAGGGTGGTGGAGGGTGGGAGGGCAGGGGAGGAGGGTGGTGGAGGTGGAGGTTGGTGAAATGGGTGGGCCCACATAAATGGGCATGTCAAAAAATGGGGCCATTGCAAGTTATGTCGGAGTGGGGTGATCGACCAGAAGGGAATGATCGGAGGTGTCAAATCACCTTCCGGTTTGTCCCAGGTTTAGCCTCTTCCCTTAAAAAATGGTGAATCATCCCCCATGGTTGAAATAATCATCTTGAATCCTATTGGTCCTTATAAAGTCTATTTTGTTTGTACATTTTTCTTAGGAGGCCCATTTTGGACCTAAAAATTCCCCTAATGGCTAACTTTTCAAGCCTATAGAATTGAATCCAGAATTGCGTATTAAAGTCTGATTCAGATTCGATTCTTCATAAAGTAAATTATCTTCAAGTTTCAAGGAATAAAAAACTACCTCGGACAATTATTTTACTTCAGATAGTCTTAATGGGTCAAATACTATGTCAGACAGTGAGGTTTCAGACTTCGATCAAAATAAATAAAACTCATTTAAAATAAAAAGGTATGTCTTCGAGAGATAAGACTTTTGCAGGTAACGAGGAAGATCTTACCAATGGAGAAGGATTTGATTGAAATTCTGTGTGTTGAGATCTCTGCTTCCGAACAATTCTCTCTGCATCTTCAACTGGATTAGCTGGATGAGGATCTGGATTTGATCTGTTGTATCTTCTTGAAGCCAGAATGTTCATTGTTTCTGCAAGTTGGTTCTTTGCAACTTTCAGATCAGAATTCACAAAGACTAAGACATATCACCACAGGCCTAGAATTCGATAAAATTATGGTACAACCAGGGAGGATTTTTCACTTTCTTCCCTAGTATGGCCGTTAAGATGTTATCTGTCCACTGAATCTCTGAAGGTTGAGAAGGAGACCAGCAAAGGTAACCACATATCGCTTTGACCTAGTAGCTAGCCCTACTAGGCAGGAGAGAAGATCTCTCCATGAGATCGCAACAAAATTGACTGGATAATGAGGATTTTAGGCTAGGTATAGTAGGCTATATGATTTGATTCATTGATTTTGGGTGTTGGATGGTGAATTAGGTCTAGGAAGAACTAGGTCAGGGCACTGAGAATCAGAATTACAAAGATCTGATGGGGCAAGGTAGGCTTTCACTTTATCACTTTCAGGTATCTTGATGAGTTTGATTAGACTGGTAGGGTTTCAAAAATATCATGGAAATTATGAATTATTTTCTATCAAAAGAAAGGGAAACACAACTATGATAATTCCTCCAAAATAGAGCATCAAATCATGAATTCTGCTTATCTAAATTAGGAATAAATCACATTGAGATATGGACATGAAAATAGAAAGAATAATACATTAAAACATATGAAAACATAAGAGGCAACACTGCTAAAACACATACCACAGGAATCCCACCAAAATAGCTGCAACTCTGTCTATTAGTTCCTGCCAAAAATGACTAATTACACTAGTGTTTAAAGATCAATTACACAACATTAAACCTTTGCAATGGAAAATGAAATGAAACATATAGACCAAAAAATACTTCTCCCACTCTGATGGGTCAAATCCATGACTTGTGGAGCTATTCCCCAAAGTCCTCAAATGGAATCTTAATAACTAGGGAGGTCAAAAAACTCATCCCTATATTTGATTAACTGATTCACATGACCCAAAATTACATTTTTACTTGATGTATCTACCTCTAGTAAATACAAAAGAAATAATTACATTTTATTTTTATATTTACATCAGTAAAAATCCTTGGAATGCATCAATCAACTAAGAAAAATTGAAATTTCGAAAGAAAACAGGAGACTGGAAAAAGCGCAGCGTGTGTGCAAAAAGCACAATGTGCCTTGGGAAAAGCACAATGTGTGCCTTCCAACTGAATTTTCACTGCCTTTCTGAAGTCAAAATTGAGCCCAATATAGCTCATTGGAAATATTTTCATGTCTAGTTGTCAAAAATGTCCTTAAGTATTGAAAATGATGGAGTTAAGCCCTTCAAAATTGAAATCTCCCAAGATTGGTCAAAAAGCATAGTGTGAGGCTGCAAATAGTGGCAGAAAGGTGTTTTTTAGGTCGTTTTTGGGCTTTTCCACCTATCAAAATCTCATATTTTGGAGTAAAAATAGTCAAAATGTGATGTAGATACCATTCTATATCCAACCATGTAGAGTTTTCAATCATTTGGAGGCTCCCAGAAAAAGCACAGCGTGGCCCACTCCTAATTTATTTCTATTTATTATTCTTTACCCTTATTCCATTGTAGTTAATTTAAATCTTACTCACATCTCCCCTACTATATGTGTAGGTGAAGGATAAATTTATAGAAGATCAACCTTAGGTAATATACTTCTCCCTTTTTATGTATATATCTGTATTCCTATACTTATAGTAGAAATATTACTTTAATGTTACTTTAATTTATGATCTAATGTTAATGTGATCTTATGCAGGTTTGCCATCAATTTAACTGATTTGATAGTTCATTATTCCCCTTCCCAATTCAACTAACATAGATTCCCTTCTTTCTCAAGTTGGTTGCGGTACTATCCAGAATTTAAGACATGTACTTAATTATGCATTTATGCAATTTTCTATTAAGACCGTACTGGTTTGAACATGATTACTTTTTGGTTTCAATGTGTAATTCCCAATTTGGTAGAGTCTTGTAACATTTATTTCCTCAACTCTTTTAAGAGGATTGGTATTCACATTTGATGTATATGAATTTTGACCACTATATACTTTGGATTTTCATATACTATGATGGTTTATCATGATATTTATGTATACATTTGTTTGGAACACATATATTTAGATCTAATTTATACATTTGTTTAATATATTTGTTTTTTTCGTCAAAATGTAAATATTATATGTTTTATAATACTATATCAGCTTTGTTGATGTTGTAATATGATAGTTGGTGCCACTATAGCTGTTTATACCAACATGTCTATGTATATCTTACTTTCGACAAGGTTTAGTATTCTTTATTCATTATTACTAGTAATACTTTACAAGTAGTTTATGTAATTATACTTATTAATAAACATCATATTTAGACCCCTTCTAGAGTTTATAGATTTTGATTGTTTATATAATAAAATTTCCTGAGCATGTGTAATAGGATTGGGAACTTAACTGTATTTAATTACAGTTGAAGCTCTATCAAATACACATAAGAACATGTACACTATAAAATACACTGTTAAACATTGTCTTAACTTTATAAAACTAATTCTAAGAGTTCCTTTCCTAATAGAATTCAACAGAGACATGTTCCTTATATTTGTTATTCTTATCAGACATTTATCTATAAATACATATTCATTCCCAATCCTTAAAAATTAAACTAAATTTTAAATTCATGATAGACATATGGTGAGAAATCATAGGAATTACATACCACTGTGTAAAGGCTATTTTCCTCCCAACCACGAGCTTATTCCACAACTCTCCCTCTAGTAGAGACCTATGTTCCTCAGTGTAGACAACCCCTTTGTCACACTAGGAATTGATTATTTAAGCCTTCTTTCCCTCAGCCTGTTTCCATAACGACGTCCCGTTATTATGGGATGTTACTCCCCATAGCCTAGGCTTTTCTTTTATTTTTTCCACAAAATATTCTTTTAAAACTAGCTTTTGCTTAGCCTAGTTTTATTTCTACCTCTTCTCAGTAACTTCCACTTTACTGAGGATTTTATTAGATCCTTTTCTCCCATATATTGAAATTTATTTACTTAATTTTTCTCCAAGGGTTTCTGGAGAGTTTTGGGAAAGTATGGGATTCTAGTCCATCCTCATTGATAAGAATTCCTTGTCTCCATTACTCTATCTTTACACATTAATATTAAATCCAAAAATATTTATTAATTTCAAAAAATTATATGAGCATACATAATTATTCTTAGGTCCACCTAAACCTTAGGCTTATTTACTAAATATAAAATCTGTAAATAGGGGTATTGCAATTTTTGTGTATGAGTTTGACGAAACTTTTATAAAATATGCCCAATTTTATCTCCTATGTAGAATCCCTAAGAAGGATTGACGAAATACCATCACCAAAGATGGTTTCAAATATTGTTGTGGGTATCCCATGTTCTCTTTAATTCCTCATTGTTCTTGGAATAATCTCAGAGCTAGTCATTTTCTTCTTTACATGTTTTCTTTTCTTATTCAATCCTGCAACACTAAAAATGTAGGGATCTAGTGAGAATTTGAGTTAGTTTATTGAATTCCTATGTGAGATTCTGCCAAAGTGGAAATGTTTATAATTTTTTAGTAATAATACTCGAAGGGTTAGAATGTGTCAATGTCCTTTCTAAAATTCTAAATAAACCCCTATGATAACAAGAATGAAAGGGTCTAATGAGAATTTTAGCTAATAGTCTGAATTCCAAAGAAAAATTTGGAAAACAACATAAATCTTCATCAAATTTATGGCATGTAAAACTCAAATATTTGTAATGATTTAAGTTATTTAATATATTTTGAAGAAATAAATTTGGTTAATTTTTTTGAAAAAGTAAAGGTCAAATAACTGTAATGCTTTTAAATTCCCTTGTGAATTGTGAAGAAATAATTTTCTTTGAAATTTTTGAAAACTAAATTTGAAATACAAGATATCAATATTAACCTCTAATTATAACCCCTTAATAACTATTCTCAAAATCATTAGGTTCAATATAGAGGGATACATCTCAAGAGTGAAAGTTATACCAAATTATTCAAATTTAATAGAAATCATTACATTTGTTTATTAGAATAATCGTAGGCACAATTTGATCCACTTACTCTTTCTGTAGTTTCCTTGTAGATGATCCTAAATATATGTTAGACCAGGATAGGGATCCCCCCTCCAAGATGTGGAATCTCATTATCAAATTCCTAAATATATTTTACATTCTCGAATCTGTCTAAGCGATCAAGTTGTCACTCAATAACATTGTTAGTCTTGGAAGATTCAAGAAAAACCGCATCTCTAGACAACATAAATTTGTTATTTACTTCATTGTAGAGGAAATATGCTTTGGAGGTATCTGATTACGTTGAGTACCCCAAGAAGATACACTTTCGACTCCTTGGACCAAGTTTGTTTATATGTTCCTTAGTAATCAAGGCATAGAAGGTAGAACCAACATCCACGAGATGTCGCATTGAAGGAATGTGTTCATACCACATTTCATAAGGAGTCTTGTATTTTAGAGCATGAGATGTACATATGTTCTTAACATACATTTCACATAGAACTACATTAGCCTAGAACATCAACTTTACATTTTTGAAAAACATCATTGAATGAACCATATTTAAGACTGTCTTGTTCACCCTTTCAACCACACTATTCTGTTGAGGATTATAAGGCACAATTATTTGATGTTGAATCCCATGTTTGCAAAGATAGTTTTAAAATTCATTTGAAGTATAATCTTTTCCATTATCAGTATGAATAAAGCCAGTATGATATTTTTTATTCTTTTAAATCCATACATGAATTTTTTTGAAGGTTTTAGAAGCTTTAGATTTGTTTTTCAATAGATATACCCAACACATTCTAGTGTGGTCATTAATAAAAGTCATCATGTATTTATTTCCATTTGTAGAAGGAATAAGCATAGGGCCATGCAAGTCGGAATGAATCAGTTCAAGATTTCTACGTGATTTGGAAAGAGAACCATGAAATGGTTATTTTCTATGTATTCCTAAGATACAAGCGTCACATTACTTTAGTTTCATAGGAATGGTTGGTAAATCAGTAACATCATTTCTCTTCAATAAAAAAATACTTTCATAGTTCAAATGTACAAATTTAGCATGACAAAAGAGACTAGATGGTAATGTACCTTCTTCATGCATGGAACTGTATGCATAGTTATGGGAACGAGAAAATGTTCCTTGTAGCTTCAAGAGTCTTTCATCTTCTAACTTGATCATGACAAATTAGTTGTCTAATGCTTTTCTTACCTCAAATTTTCCATCAAACATGTGAATGGAGTGTCCTTGCTGGTAGATGTGAACCAAGGGCAAGAAGTTTTTCTGCAAATATGGGAGGTAGAGAACATCATGCAAATTAAAGTTTGTGATTCTATGAAATTTGAGAATGATGGTTACAAGTACACATGGCATGATTTGTATGCAAAGTAAACTGCTTGATCTACATTGTCACTAAAATCTTCAAAGAAGTCCTTTTGAAAGGTCATGTGGTGAGTTGCTCCTATATCAAGAAACCATGCATCTTTCCATGAATAAATTGAAATATTAAACAAATCTTTAGCTACTCCAATATTGTAATGTGCCACAATATAATGAGTGGATTCAATTGCTTTACCTTTCCTTGGATCTAATGATTTTCCTTTCTGTTCATTTATTTATTACATGATTTTGTCCTAGGAGATCTTACATGTGGATGCACCATGTCCATTTATATTGCAACATATATAATGAAGATTACGTCTTCCTCCTTGGTAATGTTTTCACTCCCACATTTTTTATTCTTCTTTTCACATCCTCTTCTACCACCTCTTCCTCTAGAATAATCTTGTGCTTGATTCTTCTCTTTATGTTCAAGGCACACAACTTCTTCAGAAGACCGAGCAACTATCTTTCTCTTCTCAAAATATTTCTCTCTTTATGCAAACTTCTTCACAAGAGAGTCAAAATTAATTTCCTCTTCCCAAAATATTTCTCTCTTTGTGAAAAATTCTCCACAAGAGAAATCAAAAGTAATTTCTTTAAGTTTTCCACTAGCTTGTAATGATTCAAGATAGTGAAAATTTGTGGGATATAGTTCCTTGACCAAATATGTGAGAGTAACATCCATTTTAACCTCTATGTCTACTACATGATGTAAAATAACTTTGATTTCAGAGGTTAGTGAAAGGGGATCATCATCCTTCAATTCAAAATTGAAGAGGTTGATCATTAGTTGGACTACTTCAAGGTTTGAGTGTGAGTCATATAAGTCTTTGATCTTCTTTAAATAACTAAAGGCATTGGTAAATGGTGCAATGTGAAAACTCACCTCTTCATTTACTAATGAAATAATCAAGGCATAGACCTTGCTGCTCTTATTTTCCCATATGGCGAGCTCTTTGTATGATGAAGGATTTTTAGGTGGATTCCCATTTTCTCCTTCACAAACAACTTTCCATAGTTCATTGAAAATAAGGGCATGTTTTATCTTTCTAGATCATTCATGGTAGCTCTCATTTCCAATGAGAACTAAACCAATATTACAATAAACACCCATTTTTAAATGGCTTTTAAGGTACCGAATAGAAATGTATTCCCTCCTCCCGTGCACAATATTAAATATAATTCCACAATATTGAATATAATTTCACAGCCATGTAACCATAACCAACTTTCATATAAAAATATTTCATTTCAGCATACCACTAACTACTCTACAATACTCATATAATTCACTTCTTAACACATATTCCATATCAACTTACTCAATGGACAAATGATTTGGAACCACCAAAAATAGTTTAACACATGTATATAAATAATTTGACCCTCAAAGCACACATAAATTGAACAAATATCAAAGTCAACAACAATGCAACACAATCCATAATCTACACTCAAAGAACAATATATGCACAGAGAATAAGGAATGAGCATGTACACCACCCAAAAATATATTCAACTATCCCTATCTTATTTTCATAGAGAGGAAACAAATTAATTTAAGCTCACTTGTCAAGCGTATAGAGAATGCTCAAGTTCTTGCATGCATATAGAAAGAATATGACAGAATTGATAAGATTTATAGTGGAAAAAGACTGCCAAATTTGGACTAGCAAACCTGTGCTCTGATACCATGTCAGGCCAGGATAGGGATAACCTGGCTTTGGTGCCATTTCAGGCCAATTTTGGTAACTCCACAAAGTTGTGATTTCTATTAAGAATAAATTTAATACATACACATAGAGGAGAGACTTTTAGAATACATATTCCAAGATCTCTTTGTATTCTCATTTTTTATGTACATATATACAAAATATTTTCCCAATCCTTAAGGATTAGGTGTCAAGAATATAGTATCAAACACAAAGACACTCAGATCTCCTAGAATCGGTTGCTTCAAGTGAGCAAGTAGAGTTCTAATTACAATCTACCTAAGCTTTATATGAAGGCTCTAATGGTGCATCCCACAATATCTCCACTCTATAGCTCCACCAACTCACAAGCAACACTGAGTTAACATTGAGGACACTCGTGTAAGCTCTAGATGCATTGGAGTCTACTTGTATTTGGAGAGAAGTGATAGAACTATATATTGTAAGTGTGTAGCAAGTGTTGTAATTTCTATAGATCATAGTTACCCCGATATCATTAATATATGTATGACAGAAGTTCTTGAGCTCTAATTCTATGGGATGTCTAAAATATAGGATTGCAATTCAAAGAATAAGTGTGTTGGTATGAGTGATATTGAAAGGTAGGCTTTGATCCAATTGTGGTGATTGGTTATTCATATCTTCATTTTGGAAATATTCATTAATCAAAGGTGGAGGTTGAATAACCATCCTCATGGTGGTTGAATTAATGCTAGTGATAGAGAAAAAAATTGGTGATGCAGGATGATGTGGTGTGGTAGCAGAGGTGGTGGGAGTTGAAATTATTATATTTTAGACACTAAAAAAGTAGTGAAGGGGTGAGATGTGGTATGGAAATAGAGGCAGTGGGAGTTGAAAATCTTATGTTATAGACACCAACCATTTGTATTAAAAATCATTTAAAATATAATATTTCATTAAAATATTGGTTATTTTCGTATATGAAAATAAGTCGAGCATCCCCATGAATCTAGACGTCATCATATTAATATTTGGAAAAATAGCTTATCCTAAGCTTTATAACCAAATATAATACACTAGAAGGAATAAAGTCTCTAGTGAGACCCAAAATTTTATGGACCAATAGTAACTAGGAAAAAATTAAATAATTTTTAATATAAATTTTATGAAAATATTGGCTAAACGAGCGATATGAAAAAAGTCAAAGAGATTAATAACAAGTCAATGTCATATTGATTTCTATTTACTTGTGCCTAAAGTAGGTATACTAATAATTTATATATCCATAAAATATATAACTATTATCATATTTGTTAATTATTTGTATATAGAAAAGATAGGAATTAAAAGATATTAATACTGATTTTTAATTATTATTAATAATAGTGTTAACATAGATTCATTTTAACTCAGATTTATCAAGTATTGAGAGGGACCAAGTTTCTTGAAATGCAAAACTTTTTTAAAGTACAAAACTTTGCTAGTTCCCTATAATACTAGTGTATCCCCTTATTGTTATTGTTAGTATAGCCCCCTTATTGTTATCGTTGTGCCTATGGAGTCCCCATATTGTTATTATTGTGCCCCATAGAATCCCATTATTATTATTTTTGTGCCTATGTAGTCCCCGTATTGTTATTATTGTGCCCCATAGAATCCCATTATTGTTATTGTTGTGCCCTTACATCGTTATTGTTATGTCGGCCAGGATTATATTGCGACCCATTGGACTCCTATATATAGAAAGGAGGTTTTTCCTTTGTATCATCCAAGAATTGTTCATTTATGTAATGTAAAGGAGGTTACCCCCTTGAAGAGGCTGATTTCTAAGTCGTTGAACTATATTTCTTCTATTTTGTGAGCTGGTTTCATAACATTTGGTTTCATAGCTTTGGATTTTAGGGTTTGGCTACTCCAAACCGGTCATCTTGGAGTTTTCACTATAACTTTTTTTCTATGAAGGTTCACAAGCTGAAAAAAAAATACCATTTGAGAAGAAATCCCGAGGAAATTCATGTAAAAATTTCAGATCTCGGTTCGCTATATTTTTGGAGATATGATCTGTGGAAGTTATGGTTTTTGCAGGATACATAATTTCATCTCGAACAGGTGGCTAAGGGAAAATTGTCATAACTTTCATTTCCAACATTGGATTGGAATTCTGTAAAAAGTGGCCAAAATTATACGGACAGTAGTTTCTTGTGTATTGAGTTCAGAGGATGATGGAGCTAAATTTCCCTATAACCCCCAAAATATAACTACTTTATGTCTCTCTTCCTTTATTATTATTGCTATCATTTTATTGTTAGTTAGCCTCTTGTTTTAGTTTCTTTTTCTGGGTTGTAATTGTTCTTCCATGACCTCCTAGCAAGAATTACAAGTACATATAAAATGATACCAAGGCTATGGCAATATATGGAAGTAGTGGAAGAAAAAATCAAAGCTTACAATAAAATGACTCCTAAAATCAATGATTTTTGTTAAGATAGATATTGTACTAGATGAGATCTGAGCTCAGAGGGAGTAGGAAAATCAATAAGTTTGAAGTATACCTTGATTGTTTTGAAGAGAATTCAGTGGCGAATTTCAAATGGATCCAAAAGATCTAGCATGCAATAGATGGCAACGTAGAAAACTATAAATCAAGATTTGAGACTAGAAGCTTCTCCCATAAAGAGGGAGAGGATCATGAAAAGAATTTGCTCCAATTTCTAGCTACTCTTATTTTAGAATTATTTTTTCTTCCATGAAATTATATACATAAGATAGATGTAGAGCTCGATTTTCTCTATAAATAAATTCACTAGGAAGTGTATATGGAACCATCTCAAGGCCTTGAGGGACATGAGGAAGTCTCTTGCATGTAAATAGAAGGTTGTACTTAAGACTTTGATTGATGGATCAAGATTGATCCTATATGATTTGTTTCTAATGATATAAGAAGGAATCATGTGTCACAAGGAGGAACATTAGAAGAGAAATTGGCCTTCGTAATAGAGGGATTAGTTAGGGGTTCCTCAAGAAATCTTGTTCTATCTTCACGGGGAGTTGATCTCTTAGTTCCAAATAAAGGACCTAGATTTGATGCATTACCTCCTTGAAGAATAATTATGAGATGTCTCATATATTTTTTAGATGATGGACTATCATTGAGAATGTTAGGCTAGATAGTTGATATGCTACAATAACTAGAAAGTTGCAGTGGCAGAGGGAGTATATAGATTTCTACAGCAAGATCTATTTCAGAAAGAGCACCCAGTTAGGGTAACCAAAAAGTATTCGATTAGTTTATGGTTGAGCCAAGGAATGTGCCTCAACATGTGTCAAAGTAACAACATGGTATAGTTTGTTATGGTACAACCAATTATGGTTTGAGATATTTCCCAGCTAGTGAAGCGCGACTACATGGATTCACATTGGGAAAAGTGCAAAAGATAGAAAGAGTTCATTAGGATAACGTTTCAATTTTGGCTCTATCATGATTTATTGGAAGAGTAGGAAGCAGACACCTGTTGCACTCAATGCTGTAGAGGCTGAGTATATTGCAAAAGTAGCATGCCTTCAGAAACTACATGCATTATTATTTGATCAAGTGCGGGTGATGACCATGATAGGTGAAATCAAAAAAAGGTTTAGTAACAATACATGGTACAGAAGGGAGAAATATTTCTCTAATACTATCTACAAATAAGTATATTTTCCCAAAATGAAGCTTGTATACTTCGAGGACAAGCTTGGAATGATTGAGCATGTATCCCTCAACAAGAGGAAGCGATGGAATTGCAACATCAAGGATATTCATTCTCTATAGATCAGACTAGCCAGAAGAATGGTTCATAGGGTTGATGTGATAACATCATGGGGAATTTTTTTTCCTTGAGTCAAATATGTTGACAAGAATTAGGGAGAATGGCCCGACAGAGGACATACATACTTCCAATATCAATTATATTGACTGAAGTTAGGAGGAATGGTCCTAGAGACCCATAATTACTCAGTTGAGTGGGTGCATCTCAGCATCAAGCTCATAACTCTCCATATAGGTTGAGTGAGCTCATTTAGCATCAGGTCTAAAATTACTCATGTAGAGTGTGTCCTTTCGAGATTCACCATATGTCAAAGATGTTGACTAGAATGATGGTGAACCAAGAAAAGTTTGTATACCATGTGTCAGAGGGACCAAAATTATGGTGACTAGTTGATGATAATGTTGTACCATGTGTGAGGAGTATCGGCTAGGATTATGGTGATGATGCACCATAGGTCAGAGGTATCGACCGAAATTATGGTACCTGGTTGATGATGTATATTTTTACCATAGGTCAAATATTTTGACCAAGATTATGGTAATCAGATGATGTTGATGATGAATTTTTATAATTTTTTATTAATGAAATCTGTCACTAAGAGAACTTATGGATAGTCATTATGAATACTTCCCTAACTAAGAGGGAGTGTTGAATTTTTGTAGCTATGGGCAATCTTCATAATTAATATTTTAGCCCTTGAAATATATAATGAAAAGTGTAAGACATGCTCTTCATGTCATTTTATTTCTAACCCTTGAAATGATCATTATAAGACATGTTATTCATGTTGGTTTCAAAAGAGAAAAAATTGAATTTTTTAAATATTGACTTTTTGGCTCCAAATCATAAAGTCAGACCTCTAAGAAGTTAGGTCGGCCTACGTATTTTTTCACACCCATTTGACCTCTTAAAAGAGTATAAATAAATGATTCGACCTCCTCTATCAAGGAAATTCAATGATCATATGTATATAAAATTCATATCATTTGAGGTAGAGAAGAAGGATGAAATATGAGGCTAAATAAAGGGACAAAATCTAAGGAATACTAAAATCTATGAGGTAGAAAATATTACTTTTATGAGCAGACCGAATCTCTGAGGTAAATGAGTCCTTGGGTGGAGGATCGAATCTGAGTAGAATCATTTCTTGGGCAGAGGACTAGATTTAAGCATACCTATATCTTGGTAAGACGGTTGAATTATGGGAAAAACTAAATCTAGGAAATTTGACCAAATTGGTCATGTTGACCTTGTTCTTGGCTTTAATTTTTGGTTGTATCTCAATTGAACTTGATTATTTCTCAAAAAAAAATGTTGTTGGCTTTTTCCCCCATGTGGGTTTTCCCATGGTAAATTCTTGTGTCTCTTGTTTGTATGTCCCTTATGATCCTATTAGCATTTTGTTTCTACCATTGAGATTTTATGTGTAATTGATTTATGATGAATTTGAATGCAAGAAACTATTAAAGTAATAAATCATAGAATTGTTTATCAGTTAGAATATCATATGAAAAATTAACACTCTTCCCTCCAACTCTCTCTCTCTCTCTCTCTCTCTCTCTCTCTCTCTCTCTCTCTCTCTCTCCCTAAATATCTCTTTCTCTATCTCTCCTTGTGACTCCCTCTCTCCCTCCACGTCTATCTCTCTATGTATTTGTTCTTCCCTCCCTCACTTTGGGCCTCCAATATCATCGCTCTCTTTCTCCATATGATCGAGAATTGTCACTCTGTGTAATCAATAATATATGTAAGTTATAATGCAATAATAGTTATAATGAAGATGATTGTTATTATAATATATTGAAACGATAATAAAAATTATTTATTATTATAATAATAATAATATATAAATAAATAACTCATTAAAGAAACAATAGTAAACTCATTATTAGAATTGGTAGCTTTATGTCTTAAATTTTACATTTTAGATTATATTACATAGAATTATAAATTATATTTTACATTTTAATTTTTTATTGTGAAATGAGTTATGGTTTTTGGACATCTGATATTAATAGTTTTTATGTTCTTATTAATTAAATTTAAATATGATTAAGAATCATTATTAGTCCTTGCTAAGGGAGGTCTCTAGCAATTGATTTGTCTATTGATCAATATTAGTTTAGTATTAACCAATGCAAATTATAATGTTTAACTTTGAAAAATATATATAAATTTTTCAATTTATTAAAAAACTATTTTTCAAACATTTGATAGGACTATAAATTGAGGCCTTATTGCAACCTTTGCACAGTATAATGTCATATGGATAACTCCCTTACATATTTGATGCCATAATTTATGGATATGGTTGCAATATTCATGCATGATTTTTAGATATTTGTGTAGCAATTTTTTATTCTTAGGCTTTGACTGAAATCCATCCATGCATGATTTTCAGATATTTGTGTAGTGATTTTTTGTTAGTAAGTTTTTCATGAAAACTATCCAAAAATAAAATCCTTGAAAACAGGTTATACTCAATTAAATAGCATACTTATTATCAATTCCTTCGGAGCACAATTTAAGTAAGTCTTTGCATGGAAATGAATAAGATGTAAGTAGATATACTTACAAAGAGTTACTTCCCACCATTATTTATGTTTTCCTCAACATGTATATACTTACTAGTGGTTACTACCCACCAAAATTTATGCAAGTTCTTCTACTTATACATTTGGCAAATCAATTTATTAGTTCATGCCAAAGCAAAACTATAGGATGATCTTCCTATCAACTACTATTAATTTAGCATTAACCAATTATAATCTCAGTCTTCATGGCTAAGTTAATTAACTATTTTAACAATTTATCCTGTGGCAATATTCAACGATCTCTACATAGTAATTGTAAAACCACTTCATTAAGTCCCCCCTCATTCCCTCCACTACAGGCGTTGATTATCCATCTTGATGACGAGATGATTTTCCACTGCAACACTACCAAAATTGCAGGAAGCATTGGCACTGCGATGGTAGCAAAAAATTCTTTTTTGACCTCTAAATCGTGCAAGCTTCAATCATCTACTGAGGCTGGTTTGGTTAAAACCACAAGACTCAGACAAATTACAAGAATATTATAAGGTCAGTGTCAAAGTCAAAAGCATGGATCACATGTTTTAATGAATGATTCATTTCATTCTCACAGGAAATATTACACACATGGTATAAACTGGCATCTAACAAAGTAAACCAAAGGTATCTAAATAGATTTTAACGAAATTGAACGTAATTTAAAATATTCAACTACTTAAATTTATATTCTTCAATCCAATTTAAAAATTTACCCACCAATTATTATGCAAAATTCTAGAAAATAATCCAATTTAATTTATGTATGCTTGTTTACTAAATTGGTTAAATTCAACCATATTGTAGATTTTGAAAATATTTGCTGAAAACTGTTGTGTACATTGCTAGATGATTTTGAAAATATTAACCGAAAACTGATGTGGACATTACTAGATGGTCGTTGTGAAAAGCCTTCACAACTTTATTTCTCCGATCTGCTAATGTCATGTGAAAAGCCTGCACAACTTTATTTCTGCAAATCCCCTCTGGGAGATTAAGGTGGATGATGTTCTGTTTTCTGTATTGCCCTCCGATAACATCTTCCACTCTTTTGTACCCAAATTCACTTCTACAAATATCGTTCTACTCGTTCAATTCCTTGCAATGACGCTCACTCTCTCATCTCTGTCATAAGCAGTTGCCACGTCACATGACCAAAAATCTACGCTGTATTTGTTCAGTACCCATTCAACAGGCGTCATTGTTAAGAGCTTCCGTTGATGAGTAGCCAAGTTTTCCTCCCACAAGTTGACTACATTGAAAGGACTCCATTGCAAAGGTTCATGTGTTCCTTCTACCATACCTAATAAAAATATTTCGGTACCCCACAATCCCAATGGTCCACATCCGTGGAGAGGTGATCCTGCCTATTTCCTAGAATTCCATAAATGGCATGTCGATAACAACACCCAATTGGGTTTCTAAGTTATAACTCACAATCCTAATCAGAAACGTTGGGATGAAATTTATTTCATCTTCATCGGGATCATGTACAGCGGAATGCGGAATGGACGAAGCCGCAGACAAAGTTGTGTTCAACCTCACAGCAGAGTTTTATGGTGCATGTGTCCATCAATGAGCTGTAGGTGAGAGCATGTACCTGCTTCCTTCTCACCTCTCCCACCACCACCACTTTAAATGTTTTAGAGGAAGAGTCAACAACTATGTTCATACTCATGGATGAATGCCGATCGTGACGCTATAGCTTTTTCTTCAAACACCCCTTTCGCCCTTCCTGTTTTTTCTCATGGTAGAATGCTTGGTGCACCTTCTTCACAATGCCATTACCTCCTAGTCCCTCACATGTTTATCCATTCACAACAATCCCCCCATCTCTCACTAGCAATTTTTTTATGACAATATGTTATTTGGCCATCCATCGGCTCAAGAAACCTGCTCTTTCAAATCCCTGCTAGATTGCTTCTCTGATGCCTCAGGAACAACCGTTAATGCCGAGAAATATCAACTCTTTTTCTTCAATACTCCTGCCATCACTCACCGTAATATAACCTGAATCCTTGGCTTCTCCATAGCCTCTTTTCCCTCCAAATACCTTGGTGCTCTGCTCATTGACACTGCCATAAAATACTCCTCCTAAAAAGAATTATTGGACAAATTAGATGCCAGACTCTCTTCTTGGACGCATAAAGCTCTCAACATTGTTGGTCGCTTGGTCCTCATTGAATCTGTCCTCCAATCTATGCCCCTTTATCTATTCTCGGTGCTAGCTGCACCCAAATGGGTTCTAAACTCAATTCGCAACCTGCAAAGGCATTTTTTTTGGGGCAACAAGAAAGACAATAAGAAATGGGCATTTGTGAAATGGGATGAGGTCTACACTCCTAAAATCGCGGGCAGCCTGGGACTATGAGATCTTAGCCACAACAATGCCATCATGGAGCGTGCATCTAGTGGAAATGGCTCTCCAAATCTGATGCTCCGTGGGCACAGCTATGGCTATCCAAATACGTAGGAAATTGGCCTCGGGAGGAACTTATCATGTTCAACTCAGAATAGATGGGTTCCCAAATTTTGAAAATGGCTAAGCAACACAGATCCATAATCCAAGAGTATTGCTTTTGGGAAATCCGTTCCGGATCCCAAGCCCGACTTTGGGAGGATTCGTGGCAACAAATGCCCAAATTAGCCATGCTGCTTCAAAAACCTATATGGAAATCCACTCTCCAAAGACGAGAGAACAATCAAATCAAATACTTCTCAACCACATCTCTCATCAATGGCTACCATCAATGGCTTCCTGCTTCTCATTGGCAGGAAAACTTGAACAGGGAATCACATGAGGATATTGACAAGGAGCTACACAAAAGGAAAATTGGGTTCACAGAAGGAGAGGACATCCTTCGATGGGGGTACACCATTTAGGGAAATTTCACCACCAAGGAGGCTTACCACCTATGTAACCCCAGTGCTCCGAATCAGCATGATACAATCTAGACATAGATCTAGAACCCAAGCATATGGCCTAAAATATCTACCTTCTCATGGTTTCTCAGCAAAAGGCGCATCCTACCTTGGGATAACCTTATGAAAAAAGGTTGTATAGGTCCCTCCCGTTGTCTGAATTGTCAAAACCATGAAGAAAATATCAATCATCTCTTGGATACTTGTCCCCCTTCCAACACTCTCTTGGAAAATATAGCTATCCTTTGTCGAAGAACTGACAGGATCAGAGGGGACGTCATCAGCTCCATTCGACTCTGGAAGAAATCACCTCTCAACAATAATCTTTTCAACTCTATTTGGGCCCTCCTACTAGGGTTCCTTCTATGGACGATCTGGAAAGAAAGTAATAGACACATCTTCAAGGATCAAACCACGTCACAAGAGATACTCTGAACAAATTTATGCAACAACCTAAAGGAAACCCTGGCCCTGCATCATTGGAAGGACACGCATTTCCCTTCTCAACCTCTTGAGAGCATCATATGGGCCAACTAGAATCTCTCAATCCCCTGTCATTTTGATGGACTCCCCCTTCATCTGTTGTGGCTCATTTGCATTTACCTTTGAATTAATTTTCAAAACACCCAAAAAGCATATATGATAGAAAATATAAATTTTTGTGCTGTAGAAGAACTTTAATTTATAGGTTGGTACATTAACATTACGTGATAATATGTGAAGGTGGGTTGAGTCAGGATTATCCACGTGCAGAACAGTTCAAGAGGCGGAGAAAGGGCACATTTCCCTTAAAAACTTAAGAGTTTTTGGGGAGGCACAAAGGAAAAAATGGACGATCGGGATCGAAGCGCAGAACTGGAGCACAAGGATGGATGGTGGAGATTAAGTCGAAAACCACAAACTGCAAGTTTCAAAGGATAGGCACGTGAGGTAAAGGTTAAGATCACTGAAGTGCGATGTGCGATGCGGTGGGGTCCTATAAAAAATCTCCAATCGAAATTTTTAGTGAATGAGCGTGGAAAGTAAAGGTTAAGTTCGCCGAAGAGCAGTATGAGGTGACGTGGCCCACATACCACACATTGCAAGTTTTAAGCATTAAGTGCAAAGGGCTTGAGTTATGTTCGTCAAAGTGCGATATGCGATGCGGTGGGGCCCAATCGCATAGCGCACATCGCAAGGCTTAGAAGATAAGTGTCAAAGACAAGCTAAAAAAAATGAAATGCGATGTGCGTGCAAATGCGATGTGGTTCAAAAGCGAACTCCAAATGTTTTCAGATCTAACGGAAAGGTATTTTTTGTGTTAAACCATGTCGGAGGAAGAAAAAGAGGATTATAATGT
This sequence comes from Pinus albicaulis, assembly GCA_034641835.2. Taxonomy (NCBI): domain Eukaryota; kingdom Viridiplantae; phylum Streptophyta; class Pinopsida; order Pinales; family Pinaceae; genus Pinus; species Pinus albicaulis. The sequence goes on from CM076577.1 coordinate 1,172,756,250, forward strand.
AAAGCTTGTGAAACGCCTCGGTCATGAAGAAACAAGAAAAACACAATAGAGAGACTCGGGTAAGTGACTTGACATAGATCAAAGGAGAAAATGCAAATTCGGGTAGCAGGTAATACGATGGCAGGGTTTGAAGCACAGAGGCATCAACAGAGTCAGACAAAAGAATGTATAGGGGCGCTATTGGAAGCACGATAGCTGGGTCAGAGCCGAGCACTAAGGTGTCACGACAGAACGATGCAGATATTGCATCATAACTAGAAAGGACACCTCAGCACTCTGGGAGGAGGCATCAACAACATCAAATTCAACAAAACGAACCATATTTCCAAGTTTCAATTTGTTTTCTTGTTATAATTGCATAAGTAATCTTAATAGTTTATGAAGTCGAAGAGTTCAATAAGTTTAGGAGTTACCAACTACTCTGATGTATTTAAGGAGATAGAAATAAAGAAAAGAGGTTCCAAGTTTTGGACCTCTGAATGATTGTCAGTTTATGAATGAATTCTCTTAGAAATTAATGAAAAAAGATCAAGTTTCCTACACCTGTTGATGTTGATATGTCTTTCCTGTTTCACTCTATGGCTATTCCTCTTTGAATGAAGTGAAGTGATGTAGCAACCGGTCTGTTAATTACATTTGTGAGTAGGAGTTAAATAACCTTAATTTGCGCTCCCTCACCTCATCTCTTCTCTCTTCATAAAATCTTGATAGAACTTCAAAGTGATAGATTTTGTGTTTACATCATATTATTTTAAGTTCTCTCTTCCTCCACAAATTCCTTTTGAAACTTAAAAGTGGTAGATTCTGGGTTTTCAGCATATCATTTTGAGTTTCTCTTGCAGTTCTTCTTTTCATTCCATTCAAATATCAACAGTTTATGGCATTGTGAAGGCTTTCATTATATCAGATTATTGAGGGTATTAAGTAACTGAATTCCAAGGGTATTAAACAAATGCCATTTGATATGGTAATTGTGACATACATTTATAAAATGTCTTAAGCACTAATTCCTTACCATAACCAAGGGATTGTTTCTTGAGATACAACATTTTTTGGCGCCGTTGCCAGGGATGAAGAAATGAAGTTTATTTTTCCTTGGGTTTTTCACATTATTTCCTCTGGGTGTTTAGTGAGGAGAAAATATTGGGTTGTATTTGTTATTTTCGAAATTTTGGCTTTCAAAAGACCTCACACGAGGTCGGATACCTTACAGCAGATAGTCCCTGCTTTGCCAGATCCGAAAATATTGGTTTCCAAAAGGGCTCAGAAACCTCAAACTCCTTCAACACATGATCCTGCTACGTTTTCTGCTCCTGGCAGCAGTTCTCACAACCCTTTTTTTGAAGATATTTCTGAGGAACTCTCTTTCTTAGAACAATATTCTCCCTCCACGTCCATTTATTTTCAAGGAATTGAGTTAGGCCGACCTACCCCTTTGGCCACACCCATAGAGTCAGACCTCTAAGAAGTCAGGTCGACCTACCCCTTTGGCCACACCCATTTGACCTCTTAAAATAGTATAAATAAATTATTTTACCTCCTCCAAGAAGGAAATTCAATGATCATATGTATAGAAAATTCAGATCATTTGAGGCAGAGAAGAAGGATGAAATCTAAGGCTAAATAAAGGGACAAAATCTAAGGAATACTAAAATCTATGAGGCAGAAAATATTAATTTTATGAGTAGACCAAATCTTTGAGGAAAATGAGTCCTTGGGTAGAGGATTGAATCTAAGTAGAATCATTTCTTAAGCAGAGGAATATATCTAAGCATACCTATATCTTGGTAAGACGGCTGATTTATGGGAAAAACTAAATCTAGGAATTTAACCAAGTTTGACAATAGTGATATTGTTGGTCAGGTTGACCTTGTTCTTGGCTATAATTTTTAGTTGTATCTCTATTGAACTTAACTATTTATCTAAAAAAAGTGTTGTCGGGTTTTTCCCCCATGTGGGTTTTCTCACGGTAAATTCTTGTGTCTCTTGTTTGTATGTCTCTTATGATCCTATTAGCATTTTGTTTCTAACATTTAGATTCTCTATGTAATTTATTTATGATGAATTAAGAAATCATAAGAATTGTTTATCAGTTAGAACATCCTATGAAAAATCAACACTCTTTCCTCCAACTATGTCACTATCTTCCTTCCTCCCTCCCTCCCTCTCTCTCTCTCTCTCATTCCTCCTTCTCCTCTCTCTCTATCTCTCTGTATGACTCCCTCTCTCCCGGCACCTCTATCTCTCTTGTCTTTGTTCTTCCATTCCTCTCTTTGTGCCTCCAATAGCGTCTCTCTCTCTCTCCATATGATCGAGAATTATCACTCCTCCCCCTCCATCTATATGATCGAGAATTGTCACTCCTCCCCCTCGATCCATATGATCGAGAATTGTCACTTTGTGTAATCAATAATATACGTAAGGTATAATGAAATAATAGTTATTTCATTATAATTATTATTATAATATATTGAAATAATAGTAAAAAATATTGATTTTTATACTAATAATAATATATAAATAAATAACTCATTAAAGAAACAATAGTATATTGATTATTAGAATTGGTAGCTTTGTGTCTTACATTTTACATTTTAGATTATGTAAATTTTAGATTACATTACATAGAATTTTACATTTTATTTTTTTATTGTGAAATGAGTTATGGTTTTTGGGCATGTGATTATGATAAGGGATGTTATTGGCTGATGGTATTGTAACCGAACCTATCTACAATTTAATAATATCCATGATAAAGTGGGGGTGAAGATCCATGGTTAAGAATCTTGTTATATTGTAAGTTTATTGTAACTATTAACTTTTTGTGTGCTTATTAATTAAATTTAAATATGATTAAGAATCATTATTAGTCCTTGCTAAGGGAGGACTCTAGCAATTGATTTGTCTATTGATCACTATTAGTTTAGTATTAACGGATGCAAATTATAATGTTTAACTTTGAAAAATATTTATTTATTTTTCAATTTATTAAAAAACAATTTTTCGAACATTTGATTGGAATATAACTTGAGGTCTTATTGTAGCCTTTGCACAATAAAATTCCATATGAATATCTCCCTTACATATTTGATTCCATAATTTATGGATATGGTTGCAATATTAATGCATGATTTTTAGATCTTTGTGTAGCAATATTTTATTCTTAGGCTTTGAGTGAAATCCATCCATGCCTGATTTTTAGATATTTGTGTAGTGATTTTTTGTTATTAAGTTTTGCATGAAAACTATCCAAAAATAAAATCCTTGAAAAGAGGTCATACTTAGTTCAATAACATATTTATTATCAGTTACTTCCAAGCACAATTTAAGTAAGACTTTGCATAAAAAATGGATATGAATAAGATGTAAGTAGATATACTTACAAAGAGTTATTTCCCACCATTATTTATGTTTTCCTTACGAGTGGTTACTACCCACCAAAATTTATGCAAGTTCTTTTACTTATACACTTCACATCTCAATTTATTAGTTCATGCCAAAGCAAGACTATAGGATGATCTTCCTAAAGCTTAATTTCTAACTTGAGTTGGAGGGTGCTCCAGAAAGAAAAATTACAGTATAAAAAATTAAATTTTATTATTTTTATTACTTTTAACCTTTTATTATTAATTGAGTTAACATTCATATGCTCACATTCATTTACATGCTTAGATTCACACTAGACACTACAAACATCTCCTCGTCTTTATCTTACTTTTAACTTTTTATTATTTTTTAATTGAGCTCACGTATTAATGTTAAACGTTTATCAACATTTACACGACTACAACATCACCTCATACTAATCAATGAAAATTAGCATGTGGCTATATCATAATAAGAGAGTCAATAATAAATTAGTTTTATAAGCCGCCCATTTTGAATTTACATGCATATGTTAGAATATTTTATATGTTAGAATATTTTATAAAGTAAGGAGGGTGTGCTAGATAGAGTAGTTACAAAAAAATCTCTTTTATGTACATTACACTTTTCTTTTAGCACAAAATCCTTTTTTACATTAAAAAAAGAAAGATACAATTTATATTTAAAAAAAAGGGATGAATATGAATATTGTTTAAAAAAGATATAATGATCATAAAATTTTGGTGCTTAACATACTCTATGTTTGTTATGATAATCAAAGCTTGGAAAAATTATCTTCATACACGTATCTAGTTGGTATTTAAAGTAAGCTAAACTATGATTGCAACACTAATGGAAGTTAGAAAGTTCTTTTTAGTCTATAAGAGGTTGAGTTGTGGCTTTAGAGGAAAATTTTTTTGTCTTAACATACTTTGTATCTTAGTGATTAAGTAAATCTAAAAATGTTTTATAATAAATGATTTCAAAATTAAAGTTAATACACCTTACAATATTTTCCCTTTATAAATTAGTTACCATGAAGAATGAAACTTCTCATAACAACTTTAAAAATTAGTAAATATTATTGAAAATAAAGAGAGAGTGGGCTAGTCGAGATGGTGGATTCATTATATTATAATTTGAGAAACTAGTAATTAGGATGTCTATAATGTATCAATACAAGTAATAGTATTAATTCTCAACAAACTCCAAAACTAAATATAAGTAGATTCAACTTGTAAAATTTGCAAACCTAACAAATAGAAAATGATACTACACTACATCCACTCAGCAGATAGACAATGATACTACGCTACATCCACTCAGGGCATTCCTGCCGCCCCCAAGCGTAACAGCAACAACATTAAAAAAAACTGCATTTACTTTTGTTTCTTCCTGTATGACAGCTCGCCTACCCTTTTTTCCTGATGGACAACTTTACGGTATTTCTCATCTGGAATATCATCTTTGGAAGTTCTTGTAAGTTCTTGTAATGTATATAAGCCAGATTTGCCTCCCACAGGCCGACTACACTGAAGCGACGCCATTGCAGAAGTTCATGTGTTCCTGCTACCACACCTAATACAAATATTTGGGTTTTGTACACCACAATCCCAATGGTCCGCATCTGTAGAGAGGTGATCCTGCCTATTGCCTGAAATTCCATAAATCCCATGTCGACAACAACAGTCAATTGGGTTTCCATGTTATAAAACACAATCCTTGCCGGAAACGCTGGGACGAAATTTATTTCATCATCGGGATCATGTAAGATTGGGGTACAGCAGATGGTGTTTCCATGTAAAGTGGAATGGACGAAGCCGCGGAAAAAGTTGTGGTCAATCTCAGGGCGGAGTTTTATGGTCCATGTGTCCGTCAAGGAGGTGTAGGTGAGAACATGTACCTGCTTCTTTGTCACCTCTCCCACCACCACCACTTTAAATGTTTTAGAGGCAGAGTCTACAGCTATGTTCATACTCATGGATGACTGCTGATCGTGACGCCATAGCTTTTTCTTCAAACACGATCCCAGAGAAAGAAGCGGGGTGATCTGTGCATCGGGCAGCAATCGGTGTCCTCTTGTCAAAGGATTGACAACGACCAATCTGCCTTGTGTGTTTGCAAGAAGCATAAGACCGTCGGCCACTCCCTTGAGAAGCCAAGATGTTCTAGCTGTCATGGGATCAGCGGACAGATGTTGAGCCAGAGAGAGAGAGTAACAGTGGTCAGCTTCGTTGGTATTGAAGAGGACAAAGCCATCGCGATTGTGAGGAGAAGTGGCGGTGAGAGCGATCCAAGATTGATGGTTTCTCTCATCGTACAACTCTTGAAAGATGGGGCTCAAAGAAACCAAGCGGTGCCAGGCAACGCATGATTGCCGTGCCATCAAGAGATCGGGGATTGAGAGGCGACATAGAATTTCTTGCACAATACATTCGGGGAGACACTCCAAAAGGCACGATGGCGTAGTCGGACAAACGCAATTTTGTTTGTTGGCACTGTAATTAATGGGAGAAGAGAGGCCGTACCTTTTGCTGAAGCGCTGGATTGTTTGATTCTTGTCCTTCTCATCCATCATGGCTGCCTCACTAATCGCTTGATCAGTAGGTACAGGAGCTGCTGTGAACTTCTCAGATCTCTCTTCTGACATCTCTCTTCTCTTCTGGTGCATAAAGATTTCCATAACAATTGCGTGGTACTGTTCCTGTTTCTGAGCGTGCTTGCTGTTCATAATCGACGCAATGTTACTCGTGTGAATGCTGCATATATATAAATCAATCATTAGTTTTATTTTCAGGTACATGTCGTGTGTGCTTGCTGCATGTGATTCCATGCTGTATGTGGAATACATGTTCAAATAATCTCTAGTTTAGATGCTATATATGCAATACATATTCAAATAATCTTTAGTTTAGTTTTAGTTTTATTTACGTATTCAGATAATCTTTGGTTTAGTTTTAGATACGTATTCAGATAATCTTTAGTTTAGTTTTAGTTTTATTTTTAGATAGATGTATTTTAATTTTATTTTTGGATACATTCTTTTTTTGCTTGCTGCATCTGATGCATGTTCTATCGATCTCTGCACCTCGACACGATCAAAGAAGTTGTTAACGAATTCTCTTTCTCGCTAAAGTTAAGTAAAGTGACTTTCTAATTGGGTCGCAAAGTAGAAGTAGTAGAGGGTCTGCCGTGGACATCTGACCCTCTGCTCCGCCACACCACCCAATAGCTATTGAAAGAAGTTATGCCCCTTCGAAGACCACGGAATATAGGTGTTGAGTTCGTTGTATTATAGGGTTATGTATATGAGGTGTCTGATCGGTGCTATAAGTGTACCCTAGGGTCTGTCTGTGATGACTGTCTGTATTGGTAATCAGTGGAAATGATAATGTAATGGGCTAGGTGGTAGGTCTCTCTGTCGTTTGTAATAGGGCTGCCAGTAGGGTTACCTCGGGATCAAGAAGAAAGACAACCAGCCTTAGATGCCTTTTTCTGTGAGCATACGACATCTGATCTCTTGCAGTTCCTCATTATCCTTTTTCTGATCATGCCTAGTTACGAGTTTACAGGACTAACCAAATTCCCGATTTCGGGATGAAAATACGGTACAATGGTTGGAAGTGAAAATAATTTGCAGTGAGAGATGGTATTATTTGATATATTTATATATTTATAAATACCATTTATGTAATTTATTTTAAATTTCACAACATTAAACGTGGAATTTATTTTTACATAATATATGTATTTTTAATCTCATAACAGGTATACAATTTTTCTTTTTATTTTTTATTTATTGTTATTTTTTGAATTTATGTATATAATTTATCTATAAATTTATTTTTCAATTAATGTGTTATAATGTTATATTCATTTTTAATTTTATTTTTGAATAACATATATTTCTCAATACTATGTATACTATTTACTTTAATTTTCTTACTCTATAATTTATCAACAAGTCTATTTTTTTAATTAATGTTCATAAATTTGAATTAGTTTTCAGCCATGGGATTTTCTCTTTCATCAGTTGTTGCTAACATTTTTATGGAGCACTTTGAAACAAAGGTCATTGAAACCTTCTACCTCAAAGTGAAATTTTGGAGGCGTTTAGTTGATGATACCTTTGTCATTTGGTCACATGGTATCCTCGCCCTCCGCAAATTTCTATCCCATATCAATAGCATTCCCCCCCACATCCACTTCACTATGGAGCTGGAGCATAACCAATCCCTTCCCTTTCTTTACGTTCTTGTGACCCGCCTCTCTGACGGTTCTCTCACCCACCAAGTCTGTCGAAAGAAGACTCATACAGACAGGTACCTTCACGCCAATTCCCACCGCCATCCTTCTCATAAATTTGTCGTTCTCAAAACTCTTGTTTCTCGCGCCATTCGAATCTCCTCTTCCCAATCCTTTCATGCTGAAAAATCCCATCTCACTGTCGCCCTTAAATCTAATGGTTACTCCTCGTCCCAAATCAATAATCCCTTCTCCTCCTGCCTCCGTCCCCGACCCAAAAACATTTCCAATTCTTCTCGCCCCCTAGCCAAAGTAACCCCTCCTTACATTCAAGGGGTTATTGACCACTTAGCGAGGATCCTTGCCAAAAAGAACATTAAAACCTTCTTTAAGCCTCAAAGAACCCTCAGCCAGCTCTTCAGATCAACCAAGGATCGAAATGACCCCATGTTGAGTTCTGGAGTCTACGAGATCCCCTTCTCATGTGGGAAGTCTTACATAGGACAAACCTGGGGTCCTTCAAAACTCGGCTGAAAGAACACATCGCTGACAACATCCACAACCACGTTTCTAAATCTGTCATAGTTGAGCACTCTCATTCTACTAAACACCTCATTTGTTTTGACAAATCCAAAATCTTAGCCCCTGCGCCATTCCATTTAAGTCGGGTCATTCTAGAAGCCCTTTAGATTGAAAAACATCCTAATAACTTTAACAGAGATGATGGGTATCATCTAAGTCAATCGTGGAAACCCACCATCCATTTTCTTTCATGGAAGAGTTTATCCTCTAAATCAGATTCAGAGAATCCTTAACCTTTCCTTGAATTTTAATCTATCTTGGCCTAACCTCCATCATTAAGTTCTAGATTTCTTTCTTTCTTGATTAGTTATTTAACAATTAATCCCCTTCTATAACTATATTCTTATTTTCACCTTCATAATTTATCCTTTATTCAACTTAATTTCCTATTTATATTTTTTGTCCTAACTTTATATTAATCTTGGTTAAAATATTTCATGTTAATCTTTTAATTTAATTTATTCTTCTTTAATTTTAAATTAACTAGAATCTATTTCATCTCAATTTTACATTTATTTCAATATCTTCCTACTAGCTAACGACTAGTTTCATTTAATTAATTAAATTTATTTGATTCATATCATATATTTGGTTAAATTTATTTAATTAATTTTAATTTAACAATTTCAATTATTTAATTTTTTTTAATAATTTTATTAATTTTATTTTCATAATTTCATTTAACTAATTTCTTTCTAGTTGACTAATTCAAATTATTTTAATTATTTAATTTCTCCAAACTAATTCAAATTATTCAAATTATTTAATTTCTCCAAATGGCTAATTTCATTCATGTCTTTTAACTTTCGTTTACTCTTCCCCTAGCTGACAGCTAGATCTCTCCTCTACTCTATATAATATTTCCCCTAGCTAAGAGCTAGATCTCTTCTCTACTCTATATAATATGGTCCAACGCTCTTGTATCACATATCAAGCTTTTGCTCCTGAAGATGGGTGTTCACCCTAAAAGTCACATGTTCTTAAATGTGGAAACACACACACTCTAGTTTTAATTTTACTTTTAGATAATTTTTTAATTAATGTTCATAAATTTTAATTAGTTTTAATTTTATTTTTAGATAATTTTTTAATTACTGTTTACAAATTTTAATTAGTTTTAATTTGATTTTTAGATAATATATATTTGTCAATACCATCTGTATAATTTCTTCAATTCAATTTACTATTAATGTTTACATATTATATATGCAATTTAATTTATTTTTATTTTTTAAATAATATATATATTTTTAATAAGTATAACTATATAAATTAAATCACATCTATCAAAAATATCAAAACATTTAATATATGACACATTGCTAAAATTAAAAAAATTATATAAACTAACTAAATTATAAATTTATTTTAAATTTTTATTATTAATAATAAATAATTAATATAAGTAAAACATGTATACATTTAAAAAACATGCAACAATATTTTTAACCATGGATATTTACTCTAACTTTATTATGGAGATTCTTAATATATATAGGTTTGTTACAATACCAAGGGTTAATACCATGAATTATCAATACCACCTACCGAAAAAATCATAACTCAATACCAAGGGTTAGTACCACGAATTATCAATAATACACAAAAAAATGATAACTCACGAGTTTTCTTTTTAATTAATCAATTTAATTAAAAGAGAAAAAACAACAGAAACTCTATTTTGAAATAGACACATCTATCAACATAACAATTTATTTTCAATTAGCAACTAGGGTTTGATGTGAAGGATGCTCCCACCCTCATCAATGGCGTACAGCTAGGACAGGACAAAAGGAGTCAAATCCTCTGTGGCCTCCTTGCCCAGAAAGGAGACACGTCTGCCATGGAAGAAGACATTTGCTGAGCGCGAAGTTGGCTGTAGTTTCGAGGGGTACGATGCAAGTGGAATTCATGTGTCTTGTCAAATGGAGGATGTTGCCATGATCATTGGGACCTGATTGGAAAAGAGCTTGTTGATTGGAGAAGGTCACGATCGCTTTGTTTTTTTGGTCTTAGCTTTTTCTCTGGGTTTTCTCTCAGCAGGCAGAAGGGAGTGCTCTTTCGTTGGCAGTCAACCTCGAGGTTTTATCATGTGACATGGGTTTGGAACCTATGTACTCCCTTAATCACCTCTGTAATAGCCTTATCTGCTCAAAAGGGTGGGCGGCTAGGGTTTCTCTTAAAACAGAAGGGAGTCAGAACATAACAGGGTTAAGTTTTTAACCGAAAGGTTTTCACGTTCTGATTAGGATGAAAGATAGAGGTGAGAGATTTTTCTAGTTTTATAGTTAATCTAAGGTAAAAAAAAAACGCAGAGGAATGGGACGAGGTTCGAACAAGGTGGATTTTGACCCCGAGCCGGAGGATATGCTGGCCATGTGGGGCAAGGAGATCAATGCTCAGAATATGCTAGATTTCGTAGGTCCAGTTGGGAAGGAAGGCTACCTAAAAGGAGGCTGGGAAAGGGTGGGAGGGTAGGGGAAGTGCTGGATTGCAGCCTAGGGTTCCCCTACAAGGCGATGAAGGGGAAGAAGCAGATGTTAGTTGGAGTAGCGGAGCATGCGGAGGCGTTTTCAGAGATTAAAGATCAGTCCTGTATAACTAGGGGTCCTTATGGAACCCTTGACCTGCAGCATCCATACATCAAGACGGGAGGCCTGGAGGACATATTATACAACAACTTATTAAGAAATCATTCCGGGGACTCTCAGGGAGGAAACCCTGTAGTATTTTGAAGAGAGTTATCTAGTCTGATAAAGAACTCAGAGGTGGACACAAGGACACATTTTTTGGTTGAAAAGGTAGGGGAAACCCGTTTGCAGCACTTACTTAGGGCTTCGGGTAGGGCCTAGATTGCAGAAGAAATCTTGGCGGACTGGCGAGCTGGGATGGTGGCTCCCGTTCCCACATAGCCTGGAGGATTGGATCCCCCCTTGCTCATTTCTAAGAGGTGGATTTCTCAACTGTTCTCCTCACAAGGGTTAGCACACCCTATGTCCGTCAGCGGGGAGGTGGCTCCAGTAGGCGCGTGCACAGACAAGGAAGGGCCGCAGGCGGGTCACCACAGCACCAAGGAAGTCCCACTGCCTGCCTATTTGTCCGCTCTGACTGATAGTGAAAAATATTCAGAATCCTCCCACAAACACAGTAAGAAGATCAAATTTGTGAGAGGGAAGGACAAACTTGCCAATCTTAGGTTGGGAGTGGAAGCGACAGTGAAAGAATCCATGGAGATGTCCAAGTTAACCCTTGTTGGTAGGGCGAATGGTAAGAAACTATTGGCTAATTACATTAAGGAATGGGCATCAAAATCTTGGGAGATGGCTCCGGACCCTTCATATAGGATATTGAATCTCAAAAATGGTTTTTTCATGATGAAATTCAAAGCATTTGAATCTGCAACGTGGGTTCTCGAGAAACAGTGGAGTTTTGGGTGTACCCCGATAGTCTTTAAACCCTGGTCACCTCTCTTTGATGCTCATCGGGAGAAAGTTTCGGAGCTCCCTATTTGGGTTAGACTCTCAGGTCTCCCGCATCAGCTGTGGACTCCGAACATTTTTAGGGATATCGGGAATGAGTTACGTGAATTTCTAGAGGCAGACATGTCTCATCTACAGAAAGGGAAATATGGAGTGGCAAGAATACTGGTTCGACTTGACCCAAGGGAAGGAATCTTCGAAGCCATTCAGCTGCACTATAGGAATTGGTCCTTTATACAAGCTCTGGATTATGAGCAGATCCCTTTCATATGCCACAATTGCCACTCCTATGGGCATATGGCAAAAGCTTGCCCCCTCCCTATCTGCAAAAGGTTAAAAAAGAAGAAACCTCAGGGCGCTCATCAGTCTGCCACAGAGATATTCCAAACCAAGAGCATGGAGGAGGAAATGGGAAGAGGGATCGAGGACCAAATCAATGATCTACTGCAAGAGAAGGAGCCTCTGACTGAAAAAATGGAGCTAGGGTACCTCGAGGAGATGACAAAGGTAGCGAAACCAAAGTAAGTGGTAGCACAGAAGATCTCAGATTCAGCGGCAACAAAAGAAATGGAGGGTCCCCTTCCTATAACCCCCTCCTCTTTTACTGTTACTGTTTCTAAAATTTTATATATTGCTGTCGAGCCTGGTCCTTCTAGGCAGTCTTCTCATCTGAGCACTCAGTCCTTAGACACTTTTCATGTTATGCATGCGGATAGTACTATTACTTCCCTCCCCTCATCATCCTTGAGCCAATCCCTTCGCTTGTCTTTTCCCTCACATCCTGGTGAGCGCAACCCTTACAATATTCGGCCCCGTGAATGAAAGGATTCCATACTAGAAGTCTTTGGGGGATTAGGAATTTCAGGCGACCCCCCTTTGGGGCCTAAACAGAGGGGTAGGAAATGTAATCTGTCAAAAGCCCAGGTGAAAGAAAAGCTGGAGATCACCGATGGAAAACAACTTAAACTTATAAGGGTTCTTAGAGCAACGGAAACCCCAGGGGAGGGTATCCCATGATCATACTATCTATTAATTGTAGAGGATTGGCTAATAAACCCAAAAATCTAGCGCTCATGGCCTTGTTTGATTCTTACGATCCGGATGTCATCATGCTACAAGAGACCTTGGGGTCAGGAGACGATGTTAAATCCTCATTAGAAAAGTTGTGCCTGGGTTGGACCTTTTTATGCCTTGATGCTAAAGGTAGATCAGGGGGGCTCGCAATGGGATTCATAATGGGCAAAGTCAAACTGTTAAATTCTTGGGGGTTGGACCAGATTCTCACCTTCGAACCCTTCTCTCCTGAATTGGACCAATCCTTCAATCTTTTGAATATATACGGGCCTTACCTTGACAGAGAAGTATTTTGGAAGGACCTTCAGAAAAGAACTTTCCTCTCGACTCCTAAACTCATTTTGGGAGGAGATCTAAATTTTTCATTGGGACTTTCAGAATCCTGGAGGCAGAACGCTCGCCCGGACCCTTTGTCTGATTTTTTCTTCTTTTGGATCAGTGAAAACAACCTGCTAGACCTGGACCCCATCAAATTAAAGCCTACATGGAGAAAAAAGCGTATTGGGGAGGATAGGGTGGCTAAGCGATTGGATCGCTTCTTGTTAAAGGATGTCTTTGTGGACTTAGTTCCATTGCTAAGACAGTGGATAGGGGAAGGACGGGACTCTGACCACCATCCGATTCTCCTGTAGAAATTTGAATAATAGATGAATTATTCACCGAGCTTATCCTAATTACACACTATTTGAGCTTCATGCATAATACATAACCGCTTCTACAATTGATCATCAATTTGCGGAAATTAGAAGCAGTCGCATGCGCACATTAAAACATAATCAAGCACACATATAACACAGTATGTAATGGGGAAAGCATACAGCTGAAAACCCCCAACTATCTGTATATTATAATGATAGAGAACATGTAATACATAGCACAAAGCTCTCACGGTTCTCGGCACTATCTCATGCTACACACGAAACTAGCACGGAAGATGAACAAGTCACGGCATCAAATCTCCTCCCTTTGTTTACTTTGCCCTCTCTTGCGCAATCCAAGATGAAAATGAATGAGATCCAAGTTCGAATCCCCTTGGCTTATCTTGCGCAATCCTCATTGGAAATCTCAATCAATGTGTGTGCAAATCTCATGCACAAGTATAGTCTACATTGATAGCCACACTCACCCTTTCACCCACCTCTAACAACAGGTCTCCATGACTTGTCCATGCATTCTTCGGTTAAGCGATGTATTCTTTAGTTGAATTATGAGTTAATAATTAGTGAATTAATTAATAATTAATTCACACCACTCATCACTAGTGTATTTTCCGGTTAGACTAAATACAACTGATTCAACTGTAACTAGGATTGACAGTTTAAAGCACCAAGCTTGTCTCATCAACTCCACCAAACTCTGCCACATGAGTTCTAACTGAAGTCAACCATGCAATAGCTCAACTAACCCTTAGGAAAAGTGTATTTCCTTCTGTCAGCTGCATGTGCCACATCCAAGCATCAAACTCAAGTGCTCCAAGAGGATAAGATAATCTTTATAGTCTAAATATTATTAACGGTTAATAATATTTGATTGTTCTATTTTTAGCCCGGCAGTCTAAAAATAGATTCCACCCAATGTCTAAAAATAGAGGTACATATATTTTTACCAACTCGACCAATCATCCAGAAATAGCATCCTGCGACTCATAGACCATGATCCATATGTCTAAAAATAGACTTTGCGACAAAAATCACTTGTGTGGCCCATACCTAGTTTCCCTAGTTTTGAAGTCACTTTTCAGCTAGGACCGGGAAAGATGTTTCGGGATGCCTCCCCTTCTTGTTTCTTGTTGTAATATTCAACACTCCTCTCAACAAAGAAGAATTTGTCTTTGCATGCGCCATGCAAACTCATGCATGCACCATGCAACTCCATGCATGCGCCATGCACCCTTTGCATGCAACATCTCCGAAACTGAATAGGATCCAAACAACTCAATCAGTCTGATGCATCTATCATTAAAGTCTTCGACTTCTGCTGGTACCAACTGCACATGTCATCAGGAACCACTGCGCTGTTGAACTCTTGCACCCATGCACTCTGCACTTGTTGTCAACTCTGATCCGCGCTCCAGTATCCGACACTGTCACTTTGATCTGCCTGCATCCATCCAACTGATCATGCTACTGCTGCAATATGGGCACCTTGTAGCCAGGTTCAATTCATGAAATCCACACCATCTCATGAATCCTGCCCAGAAATCTCCTCTTGGGATTAATCATGCATGTTGCCCCACCTCTCACCTGGTGGTATAGCTGCATGCACTCCCTCTGCCCATCTGGCACGAAATTTCTCTGCATGAGTGGTTTCTTCCACTCCATGATCCTCATCTTGTGGCTGCTCCACATCCCGAGGTTCACTATTACCTGCATGCAAAACTTGCTCCCTCTCAAGCATCAATTGCATGTCTTTCTTGCTCTTCCCAACAGTAGGAAGCTCCGTAGACATCCCATCTACTTCAAGTCTGTAGATATTCTTTGCTCAAATCCCAACCTTCTTGACTTGTCCTGTTGCCTTGTGCCGAAGGAAAACTTTTCCTTCACTGAAGACAACTTCATACCCTTTATCCTCTAACATTGTGACTGAGATTAAATTCTTCTTTAAACCTGGAACGTGCACTACATCTTGTAAAAGAATGAGTTTACCTGACTCCCTCTAAAATGTTATGGTACCAATTCCAGTCGCATTATATCATCCATTATCGCCCAACTCAACATGCAACTGGAGATCTTTCTCCACCAAGTCACTAAAAAGATTCACATCTCCCGTCATGTGAAAGGAAGCACCACTATCAAAATACCACCCAGATCCCAATGCACTAGACACCATGCATGCGATCAATGAGAAATCCAACTCAAATTGTGAGGCAAGAACCTGACCAGCTGCAGCTCCAGCAGCTTGCTTGTTCTTCTTCTTCTGTGGACAATTTGTGGCGTAATGTCCATGATCGTGACAGTGAAAACACTTCACTTTGGACATTTCACGCTCTTTACTATCCGCACTAGATTGAGAAGCATTCTTCTTGCTCTTCCCCTTCCTTGCTTTGGCAGCCAAAGCACAATCTTCTTCATCAGATGTGTTTGATGAAGATCCATCCCTGGTACTCCGCCTTATCTCCTCTTGCACAAGATCCGACCAAAGTCGCTACCATCCTGGTAATTTCTCCCGACCATGACAGAATCCT
This sequence comes from Pinus albicaulis, assembly GCA_034641835.2. NCBI lineage: Eukaryota > Viridiplantae > Streptophyta > Pinopsida > Pinales > Pinaceae > Pinus > Pinus albicaulis. The sequence goes on from CM076577.1 coordinate 1,172,772,180, forward strand.
CATAGGAATTCCAACTCTTCAGAAGCCCAAGGAGAGCCAAGCTCACCAAGTCTTCTTCATCCACACTAACTCCTACACTCCAAAGCTCATCCCTGCAGTGGACAAACTTTGTCAAGTATACTGGAATAGTGTCATTCTTCTCCATCTTTATTTTCCTGAGTTTATCCTTGAGCGCCAACTTCCTCTGGTCACTCTTGCTTTGGAATAAATATGTCAACGCTTTGCACATTAAGTATGGAGAATCTTTTCCATGCAGGCTGGATACTATGTGATCCTTCACGCCCTCCAACAGAATCCTTCGACACCTTGTTGTCTTCTTTTTCCAAGCCTCAACCAAGGCTGCATCGCTAGGCTTTGGGACTTCAGAATCTATGAACTCCTTCAGCCCATTGTCATCGAGAACCGCCTCCATCCTATCTTTCCATGCAATATAATTCGAGCTGCCTTCAAGAGCATACTCCAATCGCAAACCTTGATAAGACATTTTGACTTTGACACCAAGAAAACTTCTGCAAATTCGAATTCCAAATCCTGCTGCAAATTCGAATTCTACCAGCTCAAAACTCAATCACTTCCGATCTATGAGAAAAAAGTATTTCTAGCACAGAGATCGACTGTAGGGGAATTTACTAGATATATCACCTTTCAGAGAAAGGATGGATCCAGAGGCTACCTGGCTCGCTTACAGACTCTGTCTACCGAAATAAATTGTAATCACTGTAATAGATCCGATGATCAATTTCGCTCCGATACCATGTAGAAATTGGAATAATAGATGAATTATTCACCAAGCTTATCCTAATTACACACTATTTGAGCTTCATGCATAATACATAACCTCTTCTACAATTGATCATCAATTTGCGGAAATTAGAAGCAGTCACATGCACACATTAAAACATAATCAAGCACACATATAACACAATATGTAATGGGGAAAGCATATAGCTGAAAATCCCCAACTATCTATATATTATAATGATAGAGAACATGTAACAATACATAGCACAAATCTCCTCACAGCTCTCAGCACTATCTCACATGCTACACACAAACTAGCACGGAAGATGAACAAGTCACAGGTTCAAATCTCCTCCACTGTTTGCCTGCCTCTACTGCGCAATCCAAGATGAGAATGAATTAGATCCAAGTTTGAATCCCCTTGGCTTGTACTGCGCAATCCTCATTGGCAATCTCAATCAATGTGTGTGCAAATCTCATGCACAAGTATAGTCACAACTGATAGCCACACTCACCCTTTCACCCACCTCTAACACTGGTCTCCACTGAACTGTCCATGCATTGCAGTTAACTGATGTATTATTTAGTTGAATTATGAGTTAATAATTAGTGAATTAATTAATAATTAATTCACACCACTCATCACTAGTGTATTTATCAGTTAGACTAAATACAACTAGTTCAACTAAGTTAAAGCGAACACAACTCCACCAACTGTCTCATCAACTCCACCAAACTCTGCCACATGAGTTCTAACTGAAGTCAACCATGCAATAGCTCAACTAACCCTTAGGAAAAGCGTATTTCTTTCTGTCAGTTGCATGTGCCACATCCAAGCATCAAACTGAAGTGCTCCAAGAGGATAAGATAATGTTTATAGTCTAAATATTATTAAGGGTTAATAATATTTGACTGTTCTATTTTTAGCCCAGTAGTCTAAAAATAGAATCCGCCCAATGTATAGAAATAGAGGTCCATATATTTTTACCAACTTGACCAATCATCCATAAATAGCATCCTGCAACTCATAGACCATGATCCATATGTCTAAAAATAGACATAGTCTAAAAATAGACTTTGCGACAAAAATCACTTGTGTGGCCCCTACCTAGTCTTGGTGATCACTTTCCAACTAGGATCATGAAAGATGTTTCAGGATGCCTCCTTCACTGTTTCTTTTTGCAATATTCAACATCTCCTGGAGCTCAAAGGCTACTCTTCTAAGCCAGGAGCCCCATTCAAATTCAATCCTAGCTAGCTGCAGGAGGAATCGTTCATCTCCCTATTTAACTCCACCTGGGTTCCACCCACCTCGGAGGATACTCGCTTCATTACGGCCTCGTTCCTAAACAATCTCGTCAATATGAAGAAGGCCACTAGGGTGTGGGTAAAGAAGAAGAAGGAGGATGAAGAGGCTCGGCTAATATGGATTGGAAAAGAATTGGAAAATCTGGAGGATCCAATAGTCGATGGATATGAGACTCTGGAAAAGCGAAAGAAGATCAAGAACTTGGAAATGGAACAAAGGAAGATATTTTTAGTAAGGGAGGAAGAGTGGAGACTTAAGAGTAGAGAAATTTGGCTCACATCGAGGGATGAAAACACCAATTTTTTTCACAATTTCTCAAAGGGAAGGAAAATATCCAACACCTATTGGGAAATGAAAGATGAGGAATAAAGAAGAATTATGTCCTTTGAAGGATTGGCCGACCTAGGGACGAAACACTTCAAGGAGCTATACAAAGCCCCAGGAGAGATCACTATTGCTAAAGTGGTAAAGGTTTCTTAACTCTTCCCAGGATATATGGACAAAGAACGGATGCACATGCTCAATTCTTGTGTTAAGAAAGAAGAAGTAGAGGAAATCCTCAAGGCAATGAAAAGATACAAAAGCCCAGGGCCAGATGGTTGGACAATGGAGTTCTTCCAACATTTCTTTGAAACGTTGGGAGATGACCTGATTGCAGTGGTGTAAGCTTCCAAACAAAGTGGTTCTATTCTGGAATATCTAAATTCCACGTTCATAGCCCTCATTCCCAAGTTTGATTCTCTGGTTTCCTTCAATGTCTTCTGACCTATAGTGGTTTGCAACTGCTTATACAAAATTATTTCTAAAATAATTGCTGAAAGGCTTAAAACCATCCTGTCGGATCACATATTAAAGGAACAATTTGGCTTTTTAGAAGGAAGGCAGATTCATGAAGCCATAGGGGTGGCCCAAGAGGCCCTCCACAGTATGAAGAAACAAGGATGGAAAGGATTGATAATCAAAATCGACCTCTCCAGGGCATATGATAAAATCAACTGGATGTATATCATACTTCTCCTCACTCATCTGGGGTTTCACTACAATTTCATCTGTTGGGTGATGGGATGTATTACCAACATCAGTTTCGCAATTTTGATAAATGAAGCAACCTCCCCTTTTTTTAAAAATGAAAGGGGCTTGTGTCAAGGCTGTCCGCTCTCCCCCTTGCTATTTTTGTTGGCAGCCGAAGGTCTTAGCCAAGTAATTCTGGAAGCTAAAAGAAGGGGGCACATAAGGGGTGTAGAGGTCACTACCAACCTCAGGATTACACATCTTCTGTTTGTAGATGACATGCTCCTCTTCAGCAACGGATCTCGCAGGGATTCTGTCCATATGAAAGAAGCTCTAGGCCTTTTTCTCAAAGCTACATGTATGAGTATTAATCAACACAAATCTACTATTATGGTGACGGGCTTGACGGAGGAGGAAACCAGGTTTACCTTGGACTCATTTCCCTTCACAATTAAACAGTTATCAGATCCTATCAAGTATCTTGGATTCCTGTTAAAGCCAGACTCCTATAGAATAGAAGACTAGTTGTGGATGGTGGCCAAGTTGGAAAAACGGGTCAAGAACTGGAGTTTCAGATGGCTGTACAGGGCAGGGAGAATTACCCTCATCAAATATGTACTAATGGAAATCCCTGTTTTATGGGCCCTTCTCTCTTGGATTCTTAGGGGAATTTTGGAGCGAATTAGGAAAATCTGCCATAAATTCCTGTGGGCATGAAACAAAGAGGAGCGTTCCTCATCATGGGTTGCCTGGGAAAAAATTGATCTCTCCAAAGAATGGGGAGGATGGGGAATAAAGGAACTCCCATCATTTATCAAAAAATGAAAAAAGAGGGCCCAGGGAGATGCCCTCTCTACAAACAGAATGCTGAAATGGTGGACCATCTACTTTTACACTGTCCATTCGCCATAAAGTTCTGGGAAGAGGTGCGTATTATGACAGGTTGCTCCCTACACTAGAAAGGGTCTTCGACTAAGGAGGCCTAGCAACGTTGGTGGAATGGGAGTCAGACAGAAAAACTAAAGACACTACCTCTAATCATCACATGGGGAATTTGGTTGGCCAGAAATCATGCAACTTTCAAGAACAGAGATATCCCCTTCAAACAATAGCTTAGAATGGAGCTATAATATATTCCCTTCTCCCAGAAAAAGAGACCTGCATCAAAGAAAGAGTAATGATCCTGGAATCAATCAGGGGAGACATCCCTTGGGCTTACGTTGATAGTGCATTGGACCCAACAAATTAGTGTGGGGATGGGATTGTGATTCACTTATCACAATCCAAAAGACTTGATGCCTCAATCGGGCTAGGACAGGAAACAAACAATTTTGCTGAGATTAAAGGTCTTTGCCTTCTTTTGTGTTGGATTATTCATTTGTATATTCCTGAGGTTCATATATTTGGGGAATCACTCGACATCATAAAATGGTTTAACATGAACTTTGTTTGTTCAAATTATATTTTACATCCAATCCTTGTTGAATGTTGGTTACTAAAGCACTCTTTTTCTCACATTGATCTATGTCATATTTACAGGGAAAGGAATGTTGATGTAGACTTCCTTTCTAAGGAGGGTGTACAACAAACTTCGGGCAGCTGGAGGAAATGAGAAATAGGGCCAGATGGCTCTGTGGATTCGGTTCACCCACCTTTTGCATAATTGAGCTCTGAATGTTTTTCATGCTTTAGCTATATTATGTTGTAATTTTTGGAACTTTGAAGGAATTATGTTCTATAAAACCTGTTTACGGTATGATGCTACTATTACACACTCTTTAAATGCTAATTCACATTCCTGTTTGGGCTATTTTCCTCCTAAGAGGAGGCCCAAGAATGATATTGTGATCCATATTTAACTCTGTTCAGTTTTTTAAATTGGTTGTTTTCCTCATATGAGGAGACCCGAGATGCTTTTCAGCATTCGGTTACATTTTGGTTTTTAGACCAACGATATGTTGGTTTTTTTTCCCTATTAAAGGGAAGGTTGAGATCCCAGCATTTTGGGATGCTACATTATGGAAAGACTGATAAATTGGTCGGAAAGAGAGAAGAGGTCACACCTCTCTCAAGAAATGCTTAAATGCATGTACACAGTTAACTTTTTAGCAATATAAAAAGTTCGATTTTTTCTTTGGAAAAAAAACAATTTATTTTCAATTATATCTGTATAAAATTTTGTATTTTGTTTAATTAATATTTAAAAACAATTTAAATCTATGATTCACCATCTACTGTACCCAAATCTACTGTACCTAGGACAAAAGTCACAAATAATATTGGTGAATCATTGTTGTAAAACCCCGGACAAAAGTGACAATTAATATTCACCTATATTCACTCACATATAAGTCATCACAAAACCAGGTAATTCTTCACACAGAAATTGTGAATTAGCTACATGTAATCAATATCCTACAAACTTACATGATTTATTTTATAGAGAAACAACTAGCAATATTGTGAAGCTACATATAATTAATATTCTACAAACTTACATGATGTCTTCTATAGAGAAACAATTAGCAATGTTGTGAGTTCAATCAACTTTAGTCTTGTGCCTTAAAAACCCAAAAAAATTCCATTGAAGTAGTTTTTCATTCAAAACTCAATTATAATCCAATAAAATTTGAATGATTTTTATAATCCAATAAAATTTGAATGATTTTTATCTTTTCACTTAGAATGCCAATATACTCTTTAAAAATTTTGATTGGTAAAGGCTCTCTCAAATATGATACCTTTCTAAAAATAGAGCAAACTTTGTAACTAGAAATTGCACCTAATGTTGCAAAGGGAACGCCGTAAGGAAGATGCTAGAAAGAGATCGACTGTAAATAATTTGATCAATCCATTGATATAGAATTTCAATAAATTTATACAAAAAAGTTCTACATTGGAGTGAATTGGAGTGAATTGGAGTTATAAGAACACATCATAGTCCAAATCTGTTTCATTTAATGAAATCAATATTCATAACTTTGGAATATAAACCAATGTAAGCCTTTTTTTCCTCTATTTACCATCTCGCATTTGACGTTTGATTCAACCCATAATAATAATGAACGCGGCTTTTTAATCTCACATCAAACATAATATATAAATATATATTACGTCTCCACATTAAATGTTATAAAACATTATGAAAAACCCTTTTGATCATCGCATTGCCCATAAGCATTCATATATAATCTCCATAATTTAACCTTATGTACCAACGCATACCTAATTCTTGGACTTTGGGTTAATAAGCCATCACCGATGTATTATAACATTCGGCCCACACAACATAACATGCTATAAAGCTCCAGAAGCCTGACTCCATTTAGCTCCTAAACCGCACTTATTAACACCATGTGCACTTAACTCATTAACTAATTGTCAACCGGATCCAAAGATCCACAATTCATCGTGCTCCAATCGCTGATCGAGCGGATATAAGCTAATATCGCGTTTTTTAAACACTCGGGACTTACCCGTTCGAAATTACGTGAAATTTGTGGTTTCTTGAAACCACCTCTGCCTTACGTGTCACGTAGAGACGCACATCACATTTTTTTTTTCAAAACTTAATTACCACTTTTCAACTGCATGATACTGCTGGATTTTAAAACTTCAGTTTTACTGTTCTGGCTTCAAGGTTTCGCTCCTTGTCATCCTGGTTCCGTCTGCTTCCAACTCCGCTACTTGTTTCTTCCCTTGTAGACATGTTGGAGTTTTTGGAATAGAGCTGAGTGAGCTAAGAAGTGTGGTTTAAATCATTGTTGCATTTACTGGGATAATATCGGAGGCATGATAATATTGCTTAATATATATATATATATATATATATATATATATAACTTTATGTAATGTTCTTAATTTATGCAAATTTCTTCACAATTTTAAAACTTTCTCTTTGACACCTTTTAATAAACAATTATGCAAACTTTGTACTATTCCAAACCTAATTTATGCCATTTTTTCACAGTTTTTAAACTTTGTCTTTGACACCTTTTAACAAACAGTTGTTACGCAAAATTTGATAAATACCCAAAGGAACACCTTCAGCAAAATAATATTTCAAGGAACCAAACTTTCGTCAAACATTTCATGAGAAAATAAGAAAAATGACAACTATAGATATCTGAGAGAAAACTAAATTTTATTTGAGAATGATCTTGAATATTACAAGCAGAATGATTAGTGTGGAACCTGGAACTCTCTCCAAATGATAAAAGGGCAAATAAATTCATTAAATTACAGATATTACAAGCTTGGAAATCTCGCTTCAGCACACACTGTATTAACTCAGCCTCCTAAACAATCTGCTACAGCACTTTGAAATTTATTAATATGTCAAGGGAATGATGACAACCTCCAGCCCATTGCAAGTAGGAAATAAGACCACTGGTAAAATGAATTTGGCCTTGACAGAGATAATGTCTGCTCATAAGAATAAGCTCCCCGTCAGTGAGCAGACTTGCAGGCAAGTCGTTGGGCATTTTTAGTCCAACGTTGGAAGATTTGATGGCCAGGTCCACTATGAAGAGAAATAGAGGTTAATACACTGAAATGGACTGTCCAATCTTACAGTGGGAATTTTTTCCACCAATTCTTCCAACTTAGCTGCTTGTATGCCTTCAAATGTTGAAGCTGGGGCATTTTCAAATGACCCTCGAAGCATGTACTTGGAACTATAAATTCCCATATAATCAATACCTCTGTCTAAGTTATCAGAGGCCTCTTCTTTACTAGCTGGGGATTTCTTACTGCAAGGTAAGCAGTCTACATCTTGTAATGTCTCTGCAGTTTCAACTATGGAAAAACTTGCTGCTTTCCATGCAAAAATGGATTGTCTTGTATACTCCACACACTGAATATAGAAGTAAATAATAACAACTTAAGTGATAGCAAACAACATGAGGAGAAAAATCTGTTTGGTTGTTGTATAACATAAGCTCATGACTTAAAAACAAATATATAAGTAATGTCTCTGCAGTTTCAGCTATGGCAAAGGATTTCTTATTGCAAGGTAAGCAGTCTGCATCTTGTAATGTCTCTTCTATTTCAGCTATGGAAAAACTTTCTACTTTCCATGAAAAAATGGATTGTCTTGTATAATCCACACACTGAATATAGAAGTAAATAATAACAATATAATTCCGTAAAAATAAATAATAACAATATAATTCCGTAAAAATTGTTGGGTGTGTTTTTCTTGAATATTTACACCAGGTTTCATCTGGGAATTTTTGTGTAAAAATTCCTCCAAGATTTTCATTTAATAATAATGATGAGTTTGCAACCTTCTTTCTGGTCTATCCAATTGTTGGTGATTATCCCTTATTAAATTCACATGAATCCGTAGATCCATTTCCTGAAACTGAAATTTTGAAATTAAAAACTTCTGAAGTTTTGGTAAACTAAAAAGCCAATGCCTGTAGCTGTTTCCCTGCCTTAAGTTTCTCCTTTTATAGCTCAGATATTGCATGAGCATACCTATGCAAGCAGTAAAATTTCAACTAAACAATTAAAAACACACCTCAGAAGTATTATATAGAAACCATCATTCATATCCTCTACTTTCCATATTGGTAGGCATAATATCTGGAGTGCCAATGCCTCTAGCTGTTTCCCTGCCTTAAGTTTATCCTTTGCTAGGTCAGAGATTGCATGAGCATACATGGTTCCAGTGGCACTGAACTCTGGCACTTTAAAGAATCCCTACAACCTGCCTTCCGAAAAACTTGCATTGATGCAATTATACTTTGATCTGATGGTTTATCCAGATAATATGAATATATGAATGATATGTAAAATAAGTTTAATGGAAATGGAAATTTAGACAGAGGCACTGGACTCTGCCTCTCTGCAGTTTCAGCTATGGCAAAACTTGCTACTTTCCATGCAAAAATGGATTGTCTTGTATACTCAACACACTGAATATAGAAGTAAATAATAACAACTTAAGTGATAGCAAACAACATGAGGAGAAAACTCTGTTTGGTTGTTGTATAACATAAGCTCATGACCTAAAAACAAATATATAATTCCGTAAAAATTGTCAAAAGCATTGTTGGGTGTGTTTTTCTTGAATATTTAGACCAGGTTTCATCTGGGCATTTTTGTGTAAAAATTCCTCCAAGCTTTTCATTTAATAATAATGATGAGTTTGCAATCTTCTTTCTGGTCTATCTAATTTTCGGTGATTATGATGGAAGAAGCATGCTCTATGTGTGCAGGATCATGTATATCATGTATATCATCTTGTTCAGCATCACGTTCATGTCTACCGATTACCAATAAATGTTGAGGTCCAACCTACATAGCTAACAAAAATCTGAAACTTTTAGTCAATCAAAGTCAATTTATACTGTTCATTCCGTGATAGGCAGATCATTTCGATCTGCTATTTTGATTGTACCGAAAGGCGTGCTTAAGGAGATACTCTTAGACCCTAAGTTTCTGTATATTCAGACTACCAAAGGTAGCCGTGATAAATTCCTCAAATAAAACAGAGTACTAAATATAAAACATTTGTGTTGTTATGTGTATTCTTTTAACATGATTAAACAGATCTTCAAACTAAAAATTAAAATTATTTATATTTGTTTACTAATTAAACTCATAAAACCAAAATAAAATACATAAACATTGTAAGAGAATTCTTTTAGATTTAATGGTTCAAAACAGAAAACCCTGGTATTACTTTTAATTGCAAAGTTCTGCAACTGGTTAGTTGAAGAGAGCAGTAAATAATTCCTTCAAATCATGAAAAAAGTTGTCTATAAATATTTTCAGGTGGAGTATTCTCACAATGATTGTCAGACACTTATCTTCATCGTTAAACATCATGTTTGCATACTGCAAGTAATTGTGGAAAAATCCAATGCTTTCACCCTCCCCTAATAACATCTTCTGTAGAAAATTGACCTCATCTTCCTGCAATCCAGTCGGAATCCAGCAACCTCAACATCCGCTCAATCATTGGAGGAGCGGAGAGAATGAATGTACTTTGACTCGGTGGGTTTCAAGGATTGGGGGCAATACAAGAGTGGCTCTTGTACACGTCATAGCAAACAAAATATGCATTCATATTCATATTAAACACACACATTAACTCAACAGTCTTAATATCCAAAGGAAAGAAATTATTAAGACTCGTCCAACCCAAATTATTAAGAAATCTGAAGACCTCCTACTTCTTTGATATGCTACTCGACCCAACGTGTGCATATTCGTTTTGTCACTTTTAATAGTGAGTAGGTTGTAGAGAAGAAATCATATAGTAAGGAAAAATGATTGAGTAGGTGGAGATGAAGAGGCTAAAACCAAGAAAGCCTTGCCCAAGCAAAAGTCAATTTATACTGTTCATTCCATGATAGGTAGATCATTCCGATCTGCTAAAGCTGGCAGAACATTCTGCCTCCATAAAATATTTGCAAGTAGGGAAAACATCTAAGACAATTTTTTTAGGGAAAATATCTAATACAACTGTTTTTTCCAAGTAGTGGAGTCAAAGGTGGAGGAGAAAATGCTAGATCTCCCCTTTATCTTCTCCGTAGAGAGCATGAAATCTTTTCCCAAATACTACAAATAGAAAATTTCCTACTACCACACATGAATTGTTGGAAAATAAGTTAAGGGTATCACTTATGTTATGAAAACTTGTTGCACCGTGAGGAAGATTGAGATCATTCATTCAAAAATAAGAACTTCTTTAGATATTATAAAGACATGATTATTTGGCAACATTCCCTATCACAATAAGTTACATTCCAAAGACAATTGAAAACAGACATGTCTATAAACAAACAACCATTTGTTCTACTTATGTAAGGACGTAATCCTTATTTTGATTGTACTGAAAGGCGTGCTTAAGGAGATACTCTTAGACCCTAAGTTTCTGTATATTCAGACTATCAAAGGTAGCCGTGATCAATTCCTCAAATAAAACAGAGTACTAAATATAAAACATTTGTGTTGTTATGTGTATTCTTTTAACATGATTAAACATATCTTCAAACTAAAAATAAAAATTATTTATATTTTTTTACTAATTAAACTCATAAAACCAAAATAAAATACATAAACATTGTAAGAGAATTATTTTAGATTTAATGGTTCAAAACAGAAAACCCTGGTATTACTTTTAATTGCAAAGTTCTGCAACTGGTTAGTTGAAGAGAGCAGTAAAATGATTGAGCAGGCGGAGATGAAGAGGCTGAAACCAAGAAAGCCTTGCCCAAGCAACCAAGAAACCCTTAGAGATCAAGAAGGCTGAAACCAAGAAACCTTTGGAGATCAAGAAACCCTTAGAAATCAAGAAGGCTGAAACAAAGAAACCATTTATGGGATTGATAATAGGCCTACCTACATTGCTTGTGGAGTGTGGGGGCTTCACGGATAGTTATAGTGCGTTTGGAGGGGCAAGTTATGGCAGCAACCCGTATAGGTCGACATGAGGTTATGGTGGTAGGCCTGGAGGGTACGGAGGTTCTGAATATGATAGGCAAACTTATCTTCTCTGCTTACACTCCACTCCAATGCATTGAGATTACCGAGTAAATCTCAAATCTCTTCAAATAACAAACTAAAACCCTCTGCTCATCCAAGAACTTAAAAAATCAGATGGAAACCTGAAAAATAAAAGCACGGCCATGTTATACTCCAGAGAAAAAAACACCAAACATTCAACCTGCAAACGTCCATTCAAGGGTTTAATTTGCCTTGCTCTGCCTATAATCCATTCTTCTCGATTCAAATCAGTGGGCAAACTTATATGCTCTGCTTACACTCCACTCCAATGCATTGAGATTACCGGGTAAATCTCAAATCTCTTCAAATAACAAACTAAAACCCTATGCTCATCCAAGAACTTAAAAAATCAGATGGAAACCTGAAAAATAAAAGCACGGCCATGTTATACTCGAGAGAAACAAACACCAAACATTCAACCTGCAAACGCCCATTCAAGGGTTTAATTTTTCGTGCTCTGCCTATAATCCATTCTGCTCGAATCAAATCAGTGGGCAAACTTATATGCTCTGCTTACACTCCACTCCAATGCATTGAGATTACCGGGTAAATCTCAAATCTCTTCAAATAACAAACTAAAACCCTCTGCTCATCCAATAACAAACCTGAGGCGCATCTAAAGCTTTGGTTGCCGAGGGCCGGGTATGTCCAGGTGATGATCGAACTCTGTTTTGTGGGAGCGGCCATGGATAATGATGACTCGAAATTTCTGAAGGTATGTTGCAAGCCAAGCCAGAGCCATCCTCCTTGACATTGTCAGGAGCGAGGATGATGACTACGGAAAGTCACAACTGCTTGGCAACTGCTCCAAATCAAATCCATGGCTGATGATGATTCAATCATCTAAAAAAACATCAAAGGGCTCAGAGTATGACACGACGACACCCAGCAAAGTTGTTTTCAAATAAATACGCCTTACGGCGTAAATATCGAGAACTCCATCTCAAGCGAATTTGAAAATAGCATTACCCTATGGGAGATTAAATACCAATTCTAAACAAGAGCCGTAGCAACGGTAGTCCCTGCCACATATGAGATCTTTTGATAGTTTATATTTTGATAAAATATTTAAAAGAAAAAAATTCCAACGTGTTTTTTTTGTAAATTACCTTTAATAATAATAATAAATGTAGGCAACTCAATTTTATTGACTGCAACTGTTTTCCAACTAAGAGGCCCACGATGTACCTATACATCACCATTGTAGTAGTAGTGATGATGGATCGAAAGGAGAGGCTTGAGCTGCCTCAGTGACGATCAATGAAATGATGCGGATCATCCAGCAATCGTAGAATGGATGGATGTTAACACTTAGAACCTTGAATATTTAATATTTACCTGTTATGCCCCTAATGCTTACTTACCTTATACTCTTACCAACTAGTATGTTACAGTAAATTAAGCTACATCTAGGACATGCAAATCCTTAGGTTTGGTTGTGGGTTACCGAGGAAGACAAGGGAGGCAATGAAACCATCCACTAATATCTTAATAGATGGGGCACCTAAAAATGAAGTGCTCCTCCATTTTGATTCATTAAAATAGTATAATGGTAGATTATGCTATCTCTGATGATGTGGTGGTCATTTCAACCTGAATATGATAAGAACGAACTTGAAATTTCCTCACCCTTGTCAAAGTAGTAAATCAAAGAGTGCGAATGACCTGAACTTCAGATGATCTTTAACCAATGGACTACTGGTTTAAATGAAACAACACAACACACAATATTTCCCACCACAAATCTAAGGATCCATGGGAAGTGAAGATATATTGCAAGCGACAACTGAGGTGAAACATAGGCACTCAAAATCCCCAAATTTCCTCTTCCAGTTTCTTATCGTGAGGACCACCATCTCTTCCCTGAGGTAACACCTCCAAATGAACAACTTCCCTAGCCTTCCAAAATTGAACTGTATTATGTCATTTGTGATTTCTTTGAATATGTAGAGATAAGGATTTCCCAGGAGGGAAAACCTGAAATTGGAAAGCGATGAAGCAGAATGGCTAGAGGAGGTCAAAGGCGGTGATTGAGGTGAACCTTAGCCGATCTATAAACCCTAGTACTAAGGTGAACCCTAGGCATTCAAAATCCCCAAATTTTATCTTTTTGTTTCTTACCCTAACGGCCACCGTGTTCCCCTAATATCACACTTCCAAATAGACTCAAGCATGTATGTAGAGGTGCTCTACATAAAAACACCTCATTCTTCAAGTAGGAACATAATATTGCGAGCACAGGGTTTGCTGTATTCGAGCTAGACTATGAGGACTATGAACTGGACTATGTTGGATTGCCTCGAATGGTAATTATACCGAGCAGTAGACCTACTTGAAGTTATGCATGTGTATTGGCGATTAGAATTCTCACGTAACAAAAACACACAAATTTTGATTCTCCGTAACAACAACACACAAATTTGAAAGAGTTGACAGGGATGTAGTTACAGGAATGGCTAGTTAGTCTTTCCACCACCAAGCATGCAACTGGATAGCATTTGTGGGATCTCAAGTGTGTTCCAAGTGGTTTCACCTGCCTTGAAGGGAGGGGACAAATATGTTGGAACCTCGTTATTGACATGGGCAAGAGGCTCAAAAATCTCACTGCTTCAGATAAAACAATCTACAATCTAACTGGGAGCATGCACCTTCAGGAGGGGATGTTCTATTGGCCTTATACACCCCCTGTAAGGAAACCCAACATGCACCACCAAACCTCCTTTTCAGAGGTACTCGAAACCCCTACCGGTCAATTTGTTATTCTTTCTGAATTTTTTCAAATTGTTCTTTATTTGCAAGAGTCTGGAATCTTGTGTTCAGAAGCAATCTCTCTCTGGAAATACAACGATGGCTTCACTAATTTGGCTTCAGCTTCAGTGATTCCTGATTCTTGCTTGAGCCTTTAGCCTTCTGCTATAGTTGCCTGATTCCTGCCTGAGCCTTCTAGATTCCTGATTCCTACTTCAGCCTTCAGCCTTTTGCCATAGTTTCTTGATTCTTGCTTGAGCCTTCAACCTTCTGCAAGAGTTACCTAATCCTGATTCCTTCTGCCAGAGTTGCATACTCATAGACATTATGTGCATAGGGCGATTTGCTTAGTTTCATACTCATAGACATGTGGAAAGATAAATTTTCATGCTAATAGACATGTAGAAAGGCCTTGATATACATATTTGGATATAACGAAATTGGGGTATAAAAAATTCGTTGCACAATTGCCTCAACTAGCAGAAAACTTGGGATAAAATGGCATTGCCACAATCTTCGGAGCAGTAGACTTTGGATAAAATGGAATTGTCACAATCTTCATACATCGGGCCACCTGATGGGTGTAATAAGAGGGTCCAATGTATTCTACCAAAAAAATTTCTTAAAATTTAGGTGAATGAAATCGACAGCATTAAATTTTGGTTAAAATGGAAAAAAGTTGAAAAAAACACTCAAAAGATAAATTAATGCTCGGTCAACCATAGCTATGGTACTGCTGAAGGCAGGGACTAATAAATAAAGAATCCTTCCACTGTTAATATTTTGTAGAAATTTAAAAACTCAATTGCAAACACATGAAGCAATAAAAACAATCGCACATAACACAGTTGTTTAACAGGAAAGCCTGAAGCTGAAAACCCCAACTATCATATATTATGTATCATGGAGATCATGTAACAATCTCATACAAAGCTTAGTACATCAAGCTCTCAGTACAATCAATCGTCACACACTAATAAGAAGAAATCTGCAAATCCATGCACTGATTTCTTGCCACCTGATAGCCTGCCTCCATTGCGCAAAAACTATTGAATAAGATCCCTGAATGAATTCGAATATACCTTGCTTGAACTGCGCAATACTCATTGGCGACTCCAATGTGTGTGTGGTGCAATCAATGCATCACTATAGTCACAACGGATAGTCCATCTTGCCCTTTCACCTATCTCTCCACTTGGTCTCCACTGGAACTGACATGCACTGTAGTTAACTATTGTATTTGTTCAGTTGATTAGTGAGTTATTATTTTTGAATTAATTAACTAATTAATTCACTCCACTCTCACTAGTGTATCATTCAGTTAGACTAGATACAATTAGCTCAACTGAGTTTAACTCCATTAACTGAGTTAAACTGAATAACAACTCCATGAACTATTCTTCCAACTCTTTCATAACTTTTCCACTTCAGTTCTAACTGAGTCCTCCATGCATGAACCACCAGTAAACCCTAGGAATTGCATAATTCCTTCAGCCCACTGATTTTCCAAATATGTACACTGAAATTAAGGGCTCCAAGAGAATAAGTTGATGTTTATTGTCGGATTATTATTAACATCCAATAATAATCGACACTTCTATTTTTAGATCGACGATCTATGAATAGACTTCGCCCAATATTTTAGAAATAGAATTTCATATATTTTTCCAACTTGACCAACCATCCACAAATAGCATCCTGCAACTTCTGAAATATGATCACCATGTCTAAAAATAGACAGTCTAAAAATAGACTTACACCTAAAAATAGCCTGCGGGCCCACTTAGTGAAGGTGATTGATTTTCACTAAGCTCACTATCTTGTTGAATCTCAACCCTCCCTCTCAACAAGATAGGGATTATCCTTCACCCCGATCTTGCCTCTATGGTATTCGAATTTTCTCCTGGTGAGTGCCTTCGTCAGAATATCTGCATCCTGGTCTTCCGTAGGAATGTACTGAAGCAACATGATCTTTCGCTACACACAATCTATGATATGATGATATTGGATATCAATATGTTTAGATCTATCATGAAACACAGGATTAATCAAGAGTTTAATGCAACTCTGATTATCAAAATGTATCATTGTAGGATCTAAATGTGAACCGAAAAAACAAACCAAGATCTTCCTCATCCAGATAGCCTCACATGCAGCTTGAATTGCTGCCATGTATTCTACTTCCACTGAACTAAGTGCCATGGATATTTCTTTCCTGTTGTACCAAGAAACTGTTGTAGATCTGATACTGAAAATCCCTCCTACTGTGCTCTTTCTTTTTGTTGGGCTGGCTACCCAATCTGCATCCGTGAAGCCATGCAATTTCACCTCATCCATCTGTTTGTACCATAATCCATACTCTTATGTGCCCCTGAGATACCTCAGGACATGCTTTCCTTCCTTCCAAAGGAGCTTGGTAGGCTTAACCATCGCTTGTGAAAGCAGGTTCACCGCATAGCATATGTCTGGTCCTGTATTAAATAAATACATGAGCGAACCCTCCAACTGTCGATAAACAGTGGCATCCACTACCTTTGCCGATGTAGCATCCTCTTTCCTCCAATTTCTTCGAAGAGGAGTGTTGATAGGCTTGCAGCCTTGCATGTGAAACTTCTCCAACATCTCCTAGGCATACTTTCCTTGAGACACAAACAATTCACCTTCCTGCTGCCATATTTCCAATCCAAGGAAATAATGAAGGAGGCCCAAATCTTTCATCTAAAACTTCTTTGCAAGATCTGGCTTGCATGAGTGTATCAACTGCTCATCACCGGTTAGTATTAAATCATCAACATAAAGAACAATTATTAAAAGCATACCCTCCACCACAATTTGGTACAGGTTTGCATCCGCCTCACTCTTGGTGAAGCTAAGTCCAATGAAATAGCTATCGATCTGTGTATACCAAGCACAAGGTTCTTGCTTCAGCCCATATAATGCTCTTTTGAGTCTGCACACATGCGACTCGCTGCTGAAAATATCAAATCCTTTAGGCTGCTCAATGTACACCTCTTCCTCAATGATCCCATTAAGAAGCACAGTCTTCAAATCCAACTGATGAATGTTCCAACCCATCTGCGCTGAGAGAGCAAGGATGGTCCTTATGGAAGAATACCATGTGAAAAGTGCAAAGGTTTCTTCATAATCAATCCCCTCGATCTGTGAGAAGCCCCGTGAAAAAAATATTGCCTTATACTTCTCGACGCTCCCATCAGCAGCTTGCTTTACCTTATAGATCCATCTTGATCCTACAACTGATTTTCCCACCGGCCTTAGAACAATCTCCCAAGCACTGTTTCTGACAATGGAGTTATACTCCTCCACCATGGAATCTACCCATGTGGGCTCCTGCACTGCTTCTTTAAAAGAAGATGGATTTGTCACGTTACACTTGCTCATAAGAGCCATGTATCTAGTAAAACAGTTAGGTGACTGTCTCTGTCTGCGCTATGATGTAGGGACTCCTACATTCTGTGCCACATCAAGCTTCAATCTCTCAGCTTCTATGGTACGCTTTCTACCTTGTCTGATGTTTGGTTCTACATGAGTGGACTCCTCCACTCCATGAATCTCCTCCCGTGGCTGATCCACATCTAGAGGCTCATCTTTGGGAACAAGAAGTTCCTCATCTACATGCAAGTGTAGCTCCCTCTCAAGCGACAACTTCATGGATTTCACCTCATTGAATTTTATATCCCGTCGTACCACAGTCATCCGACTGTCTGGAAAATACACACAATAAATATGGGGTGTTTCTGTGTACCCCACAAATATCCCAACTTCTGCAGTCAGATCCAGCTTCTTCCTGGCGTCCTTTGTCACATGAATGTAAACAGATGAGCCAAAAATATTCAAATGAGAAATATCAGGCTTCTTACTAGTAAAAGCTTCTTCAAGTGTACTCATGCCAAGTACTCTATGAGGACAACGGTTTTGCACATAAACTGTAGTGTTGCATGCTTTCGCCCACAAGTGCATCGGTAGGCCCTGGTCATGCAACATCACTCGTGCAGCACCCATGATTGTTATGTTCTTCCTCTCAGCGACCCCATTCTGCTATGGGTTATGAGGCGCTATGAGTTCTCTTCAAATTCCTTCTTTGCTACAGAAGTATTTGAATACACCCGAGATGTATTCACCACCATTATCACTCCGTAGAGACTTCACTTGCTTCCCCGACTCCTTCTCCACCAATGCTTTAAACTCACAAAACTTTGAGAATGTTTCACTCTTCTTCTGCATGAAGAAGATCCAACATCTACGAGAATAGTCATCAAAAAATATAACATAATACCTGTGTTTTTCTGTTGAAGCAACTGAGAAAGGTCCACACACGTTTGTGTGAATTCTCTCCAGGATCATCGAAGCACGGTTCTCCTTCTCATGAAAGGCGGTCTTCACAAACTTACCCATAATACATCCCTTGCACTGATCTGACTGTGCAAGAGTACCCTCGGGATGTCTAGTAGAAATTTACTGCAAAATATTCAAAGCGCCATGGTGAAGATGGCCCAATCTCCTATGCCATAATTCGCCCTCATCCCAACTCACCACTTCTTCTTCTTTGCCCATCATTGTAGCGTGGCCATCTACCTCCAACTTGTAGATATTCTTAACTCAAATCCCTATCATCTTGGTTTGAAGAATTGTTTTATGTCGCAGGAAAGCTTTTCCATCGCTAAAAACAATGTCATAACCTCTGTCTTCCAACATTGCGACTGAGACTAAGTTCTTATTCAGACCTGGAACATGCATAACATCTTTCAACAGAAATGGATTACCTAAATCCCTCTCAAAGGTAATGGTCCCAATGCCAGTCGCACTGTATCGACCATCGTCACCCATATCTATATGCATTTGAAGGTCCTTCTCCTCTAAGTCACTAAACAACTCCTTGTCTCCCGTCATATGGAAAGACACACCACTATCAAGATACCACACCAATCCCATTGAGCTTGAAACCAAGCATGCGATCAAAGAGAAATAAATTTCAAATTGTGAGGCTAAGGCCTCTCCAGTTTCAGCTCCAGAAACCTTCTTGTTCTTCTTCTTCTGTGGGCAGTTAGTGGCGAAATGCCCATGTTCGTGACAGTGAAAATACTTCACCTTGGACAAATCTTGCTTCTTGCCTTTAGCTTCAGATTTTGAAGGAAATTTCTTCCCCTTCCCTTTCCTTTCTTTGGCAGCCAAAGTGCAATTCTCTTCATATTCATTCTTCCATGAAGAGCCATCCCTAGTAGTTCGCCTTATCTCCTCTTGCAGAAGAACCGACCAAAGTCGCTCCCATCCTGACAGTTTGTACCGTCCATTGACAGAGTCTTCGTAGCTATGCCAACTCTTTGGAATCCCAAGGAGAGCCAATCTCACCAAGTCTTCATCATCAACAGTAATCCCCACACTTCCCAGTTCATTCCTACATTGGACAAACTTCATGAGATATTTTGGAATACTGTCGCCCTTCTCCATTTTTATTTTTCTGAGCTTATCTTTCAACGCCAACTTCCTCTGGTCGCTACTGCTTTGGAAAAAATCTGTCAAAGCCTTCCACATTGTAAATGAAGTGGCTTTCCCATGAAGGCAGGACACAATATGGTCCTTCACACCTTCCAATAGAATTCTTCTTGTCTTTGCTATATTATTTTGCCATGCGTCAAGTAATGCAACATCGCTAGATCCCGGCTTACGAACATCACTATCGATGAACTCCTTCAGTCCATTATCTTCCAGCACTGCTTCCATCCTGTCCTTCCAAGCTATGTAATTTGAGCTGCCATCAAGGGCATACTCCAATCACAACTCATTGAAAGACATTTCAATGTATACTCAACTTTCGCACCAAGAATTTTCTGTAGCAAATTCGAATTTTCCACCAGCACAAACTCAGCAATTATTTACAATTGCAATCTTCAAGAATTAACACTCTTTGATACCATGTAGAAATTATATACAAGATGCATGTATATATCCAGATTCTCCTGATCTAACAAAATTTATCTTCCTACTAAATATAGAATCCTTCCACTATTAATATTTTGCGGAAATTTAAAAACTCAATTGCAAACACATGAAGCAATAAAAACAATCGCACATAACATATTTGTTTAACGGGAAAGCCTGAAGCTGAAATCCCTAACTATCATATATTATGTATCATTGATATCATATAAAAATCTCATACAAAGCTTAGTACACCAAGCTCTCAGTACAATAAATCGTCACATACTAATCAGAAGAAGTCTGCAAATCCATGCACTAATTTCTTGCCACCTGATAGCCTGCCTCCACTATGCAATCCCTGCTAAAGAAGACCCCTGAATTAATTTTAATCTACCTTGCTTGAACTGCGCAATCCTCATTGGCAACTCCAATGTGTGTGTGGTGCAATCAATGCATCACTATAGTCACAACGGATAGTCCATCTTGCCCTTTCACCTATCTCTCCACTTGGTCTCCAATGGAATTGACATGCACTGTAGTTAACTGATGTATTTGTTCAGTTGATTAGTGAGTTATTATTTGTGAATTAATTAACTAATTAATTCACTCCACTCTCACTAGTGTATCATTCAGTTAGACTAGATACAACTAGCTCAACTAAGTTTAACTCCATTAACTGAGTTAAACTGAATAACAACTCCATGAACTACTCTTCCAACTCTGTCATAACTTTTCCACTTCAATTCTAACTGAGTCCTCCATGCATGAACCACCATTAAACCCTAGTAATTGCGTAATTCCTTCAGCCCACTGATTTTCCAAATCTGTACACTGAAATTAAGTGCTCCAAGAGAATAAGTTGATGTTTATTGTCAGATTATTATTAAGAGCTAATATTAATCGACACTTCTATTTTTAGATCAAAGATCTATAAATAGACTTCTCCCAATATTCTAAAAATAGAATTTCATCTATTTTTCCAACTTGACCAACCATCCACAAATAGCATCCTGCAACTTCTGAAATATGATCACCATGTCTAAAAATAGACTTATAATTAAAAATAGCCTGTGGGCCCACTTAGTGAAGGTGACTGATTTTCACTAAGCTCATCATCTTGTTGAATCTCAACAGCTTATGTGGGAAGGGCGACATGATGTGGCCACTTTCTAGCACATGGCCATATAGCTTTTGTTGTACATGTATATTGTTTTTCAGTGTAATATATGTTGCAAATAACTATTTTCCAATCAAATTAAGTGAAAAATAATGAAATTGTAAGAGAAGTAGAACTAACTGACATGATCAAATAATAAAGAAACCATTTCACAATGTGGTTCAAGCTGGAAAAACAAAAAATTATTCCTAGATTGCTCATAACACTCACAATTAAGCACAAAACCTAACAAATAGAATGATGAAACAAAATTAAATTCCATGTTTAAATCTATGTAGGTATCAACATCAATTACCTTTGCCACTAAACAAGTGGTCCTAAGAAGCTCAAAATTTTGTAACCCCTTGATGCCTTCTAGCTATAATTTCATATCTTACTAAGCTGGCCATTTGAGTATCCTGTGTGCTTTTATTTCTGAAATGGGTTGTGGACCTAGAGATGAAACTTGATATGCACCTATAATAGATGCTACCATGTTTGATTTAGGTTCCTTTTCTTCTATTATTTGTGGTAAAACATCAATTGGTGCTTCTTCTACTTATGGGAATATGTAAGAATGCTGATACTAAGTCAAATTTCTATGCCTATGCCAACTTATTGATATTAATATCTTGTTGTAAATCCCAAGCTAGAGTAATCTCTAATCCTAGGATATTCCCAAGCTAGTACTTTCAAGAGCCTTTTGTTGATAACACATGTCATACATGAACGAGAATCCATATTAGTGGCATTATGTGTCTATACATAGTAACCATTAAACAAACATAATTAATTAACTATTTCGTGTTGATTTAATTTAGTTAAACATTAATTTTCATGCTAATTTCTTATAACATTGTAAACTTTTACATGTATGAAACTTCATAATATTGTACACATACTCGCATGCTTTCTTAGAAAATATAAAAGGAGATAATACTCCTACTCTTACTATTTGGTTAGTGGGATATTTCACTATCCCGATCAATATGAAACACATTCCGGACTTGAGAGAATTTATATATGAATGGTGGGAGTTTGGTAGAGGAAATGCCACTAGTATTAGAGCACACACTATTGGAGAGGGAATATGAGCCCCCTTATGAGGAATTGGAAGCTTTAGGAATGGAAAATGATAGGAGTTAAATGGCCAACAGATACCAAGAGAAAATGTTGAGCTCTTCCATCAAGGATATTTTTGTGTATGATTTTGACAAAAATTCTATAGAATAGACCCAATTTTATCTCCTATGTAGAATCCCTAAGAAGGATTGGTGAACTAACCTCACAAAAATATTGTTGTGAGTATCCCATGTTCACTCTAATTCCTCACTGTTCTTGGAATAATCTCAAAGCTAGTCATTTTCTTCTTTACATGTTTTCTTTTCTTATTCAATCCTGCAGCACTAAGAATGGAGGGATTTGGTGATAATTTGAGTTAGTTTATTGAATTCCTATGTGAGATCCTGCCAAAGTGGAAATATTTATAATTTTTTTAGTAAATAACGCTTGAAGGGTTAGAATGTGTCAATTTCCTTTCTAAATTCTAAGGAAACCCCAATGATAACAAAAATGGAAGGGTATAATGAGAATTTTAGCTAATATTCTGAATTCCAAAGAAAAAATTAGAAAAAAACATAAATATTCATCAAATTAATGGTAGGTAAAACTCAAATATTTGTAATGATTTAAGTTATTTCCTATATTTTGAGGAAACAAATTTGATTAATTTTTTTGAAAAAGTAAAGCTCAAAGAATTGTAATGCTTTTAAATTCCCTTGTGAATTGTGAAGAAATATTTTTCATTGAAAATTTTGAAAACTAAATTTCAAATACAGGGTATCAATATTGACCTCTAATTGGAACCTCTTAATGAATATTCTCACAATCATTAGGTTCAAAATAGAGGGATACATCTCAAGAGTGAAATTTATACCAAATTATTCAAATTTAATAGAAATCATTACATTTGTTTCTTAGAATAATCGTAGGAACAATTTGATCCACTTACTCTTTGTGCAGTTTCCTTGTAGATGATCCTAAATATATGTCAGATCAGCATAGGGATCCCCCCTTCAATATGTGTAATCTCATTATCGAATTCCTAAAAATAATTTTCATTCTCGAATCTGTACAAGCGATCAAGTTGTCGCTCAACAACATTGTCAGTCTTGGAAGATTCAAGAATTAAAACCGCATCTCTATTCAATATAAATTTCTTATTTACTTCATTGTAGAGATGATATGCTATGGAGGTATCTGAGTGCCTTTAGTACCCCAAGAAGATACACTTTCGACTCCTTGCACCAATTTTGTTTATTTGTTCCTTAGGAATCAAGGCATAGAAGGTAGAACCAAAATCCACGAGATGTCACATTGAAGGAATGTGTTCATACCACATTTCATAAGGAGTCTTGTTTTTTAAAGCATGAGATGGACATCTGTTCTTAATATTCATTTCACATAGAACTACATTAGCTTAGAACATCAACTTTACATTTTTGAAAAACATCATTGAATGAACCATATTTAAGATTGTCATGTTCACCCTTTCAGCCACACCATTATGCTGAGGGTTATAAGGAACAATTATTTGATGTTGAATCCCATGTTTGCGAAGATAGTTTTTGAATTCATTTTAAGTATATTATTTTCCATTATCAGTACGAATAAAGCCAATATGAGATTGTGTATTCTTTAAAATCCATGCATGAAATTTTTAAATTTTTTAAAAACTTTAGATTTATTTTTCAATAGATATACACAACACATTCTAGAGTGGTCATCAATAAAATTCATCATGTATTTATTTCCATTTGTAAAAGTAACAAGCATAGGGACACACAATTCAGAATGAATTAGTTCAAGCTTTCTACATGCTCTGGAAAGAGAACTATGAAATGTTTATTTGCTATGTATTCCTAAGATACAAGCATCACATTACTTCAGTCTCATAGGAATGGTTGGTAAATCAGTAACATCATTTCTCTTCAATAAAAAAATACTTTCATAGTTCAAATGTACAAATTTAGCATGACATAAGAGACTAGAAGGTAATGTACCTTCTTCATACTGGTAGTTGTATGCATAGTTATGGGAACAAGAAAAGGTTCCTTGTAGCTTCAAGAGTATTTATTCTTCTAACTCGATCATGACAAGTGAATTTTCTAATGCTTTTCTCACCTCAATTTTTCCATCAAACATGTGAATGGAGTGTCCTTGCTGGCATATGTGAACCAAGGAAAGGAAGTTTCTCCACAAATCTGGGAGGTAGAGAACATCATGCAAAATAAATTTTGTGAGTCTAGGAAATTTGAGAATGATGGTTCCAAGTATGGATGGATTGAGTTTTGATTTGTATGCAAAGTAAATTTATCGATATACATTGTCACTAAAATATTAAAAGAAGTCCTTCTGAAAGGTCATGTGGTGAGTTGCTCCTATATCATGAAACCATGCATATTTCCATGAATAAAGTGAAGTATTAAACAAGTCTTCAGCTACTCAAATATTGCAATGTGCCACAATATACTGAGTGGATTCAGGTGCTTTACCTTTCCCTGGATCTGGTGATTTTCCTTTCTATGTATTTGTTTCTTGCTTGATTCTGTCTTGGGAGATCTTACATGTGGATGCAGCCATGTCCATTTATATTGCAACATATATATGAAGATTAGGTCTTCCTCCTTGGTAATGTTTTCACTCCCGCCTTTTTTATTCTTCTTTTCACATCCTCTTCTACCACTTATTCTTCTAGAATAACCTTGTGCTTGATTCTTCTCTTTATGTTCAAGACACACAAATTCCTCAGAAGACTGATTAACTATCTTCCTCTTCCCAAAATCTTGCTCTCTTTATGCAAACTTCTCCACAAGAGAGTCAAAATTAATTTCCTCTTCCCAAAATATTTATCTCTTTATGAAAACTTCTCCACAAGAGAAGTCAAAAGTAATTTCTTTAAGTTTTCCACTAGCTTGTAATGATTCAAGATAGTGAAAATATGTGGGATATAGTTCCTTGAAGAAATATGTGAGAGGAACATCCATTTTAACCCTGATTTCTTCTAAAGCATGTATAATAGCTTTGATTTTAGAGGCCAGTGAAAGGGGATCATCATCTTTCAATTCAAGGTAGAATATTTTGATCATTAGCTGGACTAATTCAAGCTTTGAGTGTGAGTCATATAATTCTTTCAACATCTTTATGGCACTAAAGCCATTGGTAAATGGTGCAATGTGAAAAATCACCTCTTCATTTACCGATGCAACAATCAAGGCATAGGCCTTGCTACTCTTATTTTACCATATGACGAGCTATTTGTATGATGCAGGATTTTTAGGTGGATTTCCATTTTCTCCTTCAGAAACACCTTTCCATAGTTAATTGAAAATGAGGGCATGTTTTATCTTTCTAGATTGTTCATGGTGGTTTTGTTTTCCAATGAGAAATACTCCAAGTTTTTATCACTTCACCGGATCTCTGAGGCTGAGAAAATACTAGCAGAGGTAACCACATACCAATATTTTACCAAGTAGCTAGCCCTACGAGGCAGGAGAGGGCTCTCTCCACAAGATCACATCCAAAATGACTGGATAAAAAATATTTTAGGCTAGGTATAGTAGCACTAGGTTTGGTTGATAAATTGAGGTTTTGGATGGTGAATAAATCAAGGAAGCACTAGGTCAGGGCAAACAAGGATCATAATTGCAAAGATTTGATGGGGCAAGGTAGGTAAGTAGCTTAAAACAATAAGGAATCTGATGAAGTGATTTAGATTGCTAGGGTTTCAGAAAAGAGCATGGCAATATGAATTCTTTTCAATTAGAAGAAAGATGAACAAAACTGTAACTATTCCTCCAAAACAGAACATACGCTAATGTATTCTGTCTTTTTGACTTAAGAATCAATTACATACAAATATGGCATGAATATAAAATCACAATACATTCACACGTTTTCAAAACATAAGAAGAAACAATGTCAAATCACATTACCACAGGTATCCCATCAAAATAGCTGCAACTCAGCCTGTTATTTCTTGCCAAAATTCTGATTGCAATAATGTTCAATGATCAAATTCTACAGCATCCAACCATTGCAATGAGAAACAAAATGAAAGACATAGAAAAAAAAAATTTCTCCCACACTCAGGGGTCGAATCCCTGACTTGTGGAGCTGATCCACTAAGTTCTCAACCAAAATCCTAGTGATTAGGGAGGTTAGCCAACTCAACCCTATCATTCATGAAACTGATTCACTTTGACCAAAATTAAATTTTTACATGATGTATCTACCCCTAGTAACTATTTAGGAAATAATTACATTTACATTTCACACATCAGTAAAAATCCACCGAATTCATCCATCAACTGATCAAACTGGAAATTTTTTAAGAAAACATGAAACTGCAAAAAGCGTATCGTGCTTAAAAAAGTGCAACGTGGTTGGGAAAAAGCATTGCGTGGGCCTTAAAATTGAGCTTTGAATGCCTTCTAGAAGTCCAAATTGGGCCCAAGATGGCTCATTAGAAAGATATTCCAGTCTAGTTTTCAAAATTTTCCTCAAGAAATGGAAATTATTGAGTGACGTTCCTCAAAAATTTAATCTCCCAATACTGCTCCAAAAGCACAATGAAGGTATGGAAAATGAGGCAGGAAGGTTTTAGTGGTTTTTGGCCATTTTCACTTGTCAAAAGCTCTGTTTTCTGAGTTCCAATAGTAAAAATTTCATGTAGACATCACTTTGATTCTAAACATGCAACCCATTTGTCATTTATAAGCCTAAAAAAAAATTGCACTGTGGCCCATGTTGTGCTTTTTGCAGGCTGATTGTGCAAAATGTGTGTCAAAATTTGCAGAAATGCCAAAAAGTTGAAAACTTTCTCAAAATTATTAAAAATTGGTAGATGAAGTGCTGATGAGTTGTATCAAGAAACCAGGGAAGCATCGGAAAGAATATCAAGTTTATACTCCTCCTTATGCTTGATTAGGGTTTGCTTTTGTTTTTACTTCAACTGCTTGATCTTGATGTTACAAATCTTGTTTCTAGTGATGTACCTGTTGGCCATATGTATGAGCATCTCATTTTCCTTGTTGTCATTATGGAGGAGTTTCTCAAGGTGAATGTTAACTCTGTCAAGCCACACCTCTTTGTCATCATCAATTTCCCTTGCAATCATTTCCTCTAAACTAAGCTGCTCTACCTCATGTTTCTCCTACTGTAAAGCTCTCTTAATACTTCTAGTTTTTGGCCTTGTCTTCATGTTTTGAGTCTCACCATGGTCATACTCATCAGGTGTCATCACTATTTTACCTTTTGTGTCTTGTCTCTTTGCCTTTAGCATCTCTAACTCCATGAGTACTTGCTTGTATTTCAGCTTCTTGTTCTCTTGTTCAAGGAATGATATGAAAAATTGGGCTCTTGCCATGTTGTCTTGAAATTCTTTAATTATGGAATCCTTCTCTTTGATGATCATATTTGAGGCCTCATTATCATCTTGGACATCCAAGTCCACCAACTCAAATTCTCTTTCTTCCTCATGAAGGTCTTCCACCTCATGGAAAACTGCCTCTTTCTGCTTTTGATTTCCCTACTTTGTTGATGAAGAAGGAAAGCCCTTCCACAATCTGTGGAGAAAACACTTGCCTAGGTCCCCTCTGGTAGGTTTTGACCCTTTTGGCTTCTTTGACCTCTTTTACCACTTTCACTGTAGCCCTTCTCGTTTTCCTAGTCTTCTTGTGAGGAACTAAAGATGTTGGCGGAATACTAGGTCTAGTAGTTTGAATTGGACCTATAGTGAAGACATCATCCTCTATGAAATTTTCCCATGATATGTTTAGCTAATTAAGCTGGTGAAGGACAATAATTTTGATTAGAGAGTGATGGAAGAGGATGTTCATCTGAAGCTCAAAATATCTTTTTTTCACAATGTAGGCCATTTTATCAATGCTTCTGTACAAGTAGTAGGGGAGGTTGAGAAATTTCACCCTAGTGAAATGCATGAGAAACCTGATGTGATAGTCGTATAATCTAGAGAATATGCCCTCACAAGTGAAGTATTTCATGATTATTTTCATCATGGGGGTAAAATTGTTCAACAACTTACCAAAAGGAAACACCTTTGTGATGTTTTGTTTGTAAGATGCCTTGAGATAAGGCTCATACAACTGGGCATCCAAATCCTTGGTCTTAAACCACTTTTCACCCACATTGGGTATCCATGTTTTTGTTGCTATGATATTAGTGGAGATAGTGAAGGTCACCCCTGCTATAGTCACTTGGTTGTTTTAGAGGTTGATGATGAAAACCATGGTAAAATTAGGGTGACTTTGAACTCTTTGTACCATCTCATAGAATTCAATGTAACCCACATGCTGGAAACATCTGACAGCTAAGGGTAATGCCATTAGTTCTCTTGTTTCTATTGGCTCTAATCTCAAAATCCTCCCTCCTTTGTTATATGTTTTCTTGTCTTCATCTGTGGCATTTATTTCTTCCTCCATTATGCTTATTTTGTGTTTGAAAACCCTAGGGAAGAAAGGGAAGGGAAAGGGACTAGGATAGTGGGGTTAGGTGATTTTATGGGTAAGGGGATATTTGAGGGAATTTAGGAAGGGATTAGTGAGATTAAGGAAGTAATGGGAGGGTGAAATAGTTAAGGAAATATGGCATAGGAATGGGAAGTGAGTGAGTGTATGGGTAGTGGGGAGTGAATTAGGGTGTAGGGAAGGTGTATATTTCCTTGGGAGAGTGATTGATTTATAAATTAGGAACTAGGGTTTCAATTGCTTAAAACATAACATAAAATGTAATGGAGGGTATACATCATGAAATTGACACCACAAGCTGAAAGGAGGGGCTATGGAGATGCCACTTACTTGAAAACAACTGTAGAAACCATGAATTGATTATGAGAACATTTGCAGATAAGCCCTTCTGCAAAAAGCGCAACATGTAGAGAAAAAATGCAGTGAAAAACTGGAAAAAGTGCAACGTGAAACTAGAAAAAGCACAACGCCTTTGGAGACTAAGAGCTCGATGTTTTGAATATGAAAATGAATGTTTTCTTGGTATTTGGGAGCCTTTATACTTGGAGAAATGTCATTAAGCAACCTTGGGCCCCACCTTTCCTTTCTTGAAATTGACTTTTCATTGCTCTTTATCTTTTAATTTCTAAACTAGATCATTGAACTTCATCCTTTGATGGCTTAGGAACACTATTTCACTTTTTGGAACTTTGGCTATCTGCTGATGGAGCTTTGAGTGTGCAACTACTTGGAATTTTGAGAATTTATTACAAATTAAGAAAAATAAAATTACATTTTGCTCTGAAATCATATTTACAAATAAAACTTACTCATGAAAATTGCTTATTGGAACTCCATTTGTTGGGATTTATGCATGAAATGGTGATTTGATGACCTTGGAAACCCTAATACCTAATGGAGACTTTGACTGAATGAAACCATGAATAAAATGACTGAGATGATGATGAAAACTCATGACTGATGGTACACTCAACAAAGTCTTGAAATGAGCCAACAAGTTATAATATTTTGAAAGGAGTGATATCTAACCTAAATCTGCACCAAGTGACCAAATTTTTGCATGATGACCTAATGGAATTAAAAAAAATTCTGAATGGGACCCTTAACATGACATGAAAGAGTTTATTTGATAACAGGTGGAAGGATGCAAATACTGACACTAACAAAAGCATTGAAATAAGAGAAAGAACTACTAAACCAATATTACAATCAACACCTAGTGTGAAATGGATTTTAAGGTATCTAATAGAAATGTCTTCCCTCCTCCCGCACACAATATTAAATACAATCCCACAATATTGAATATAATTTCACAACCATGTAAACATAACCAAATTTCATATTAAAATAATTCATCTCAACATACCACTAACTACTCTATAATACACATATAAGTCACTACTTCACACATATTCCATATCAACGTACTCAATTCAAAAATGATTTCGAACCAACAACAATAGTTTAACACATGTATATAAATAATTTTACCCTCAAAGCACACATAAATTGAACAAATCTCAAAGTCAACAACAATGTAACGCAGTCCATAATATACACACAAAGAACAATATATGCATAGATAATAAGGATTAAGCATATATACCACCCAAAAATAGATTTAACTATCCCTATCTTAGTTGCATAGAGAGGAAAAAAACAAATTTAAGTTCATAGGTCTAGCGTATAGAGAATGCTCAAGTTCTCACATGCACATGGAAATAATAGGGCAAAACTAATAGGAGTTATAGTGGAAAAAGAATGCCAAATTTGGACCGACAGACCTGTGCTCTGATACCATGTCAGGCCAGGATAGGGATAACCTGGCTTTGGTACCATGTCAGGCCAAGTTTGGTAAATCCACAAAATTGTGATTTCTATTAAGAATAACTTTAATATATATATAGAGGAGATATTTTTGTGATTCATATTCCAAGATCAAGCTTTGTATTCTCATTTGTATGTACATATCTACAAAATATTTTCCCCATCCTTAAGGATTAGGTGTCAACAATATAGTATCAAATTCAATGACACTTGGATCTCCTAGAATCAGTTGCTTCAAGTAAGCAAGTGGAGTTCTAATGAAAATCTACCTAAGAATTATAGGAATTTTATAATGGTGTAGCCCACGATATCTCCACTCTATAGCTCCACCAACTCATAAGCAACAATGAGTTAAAACAGAGGACACAAATGTAAGCTTTGGATGCATTGGAGTCTACTTGTATTTGGAGAGAAGTGATAGAACTATTGTAAGTGTGTAGTAAGTGTTGTCATTTCTATAGACCATGGTTACCCCGATATCATTAATATACGTATGACACAAAGTTCCTGAGCTCTAATTCTATGGGGATGTCTAAAATATAGGATTGCAATTCAAAGAATAAGTGTGTTGGTATGAGTGATATTGAAGGGTAGGCTTTGATACAATTGCGGTGCTTGGTTATTCATATCTTCATTTTGGAAATATTTTTTAATCAAAGGTGGAGGTTGAATAACCATCCTCATGGTGGTTGAATTAATACTAATGATAGAGAAAAAAATTGGTGATGCAGTGAGATGTGGTGTGGTGGCAGAGGTGGTAGGATTTGAAAGTATAATCTTTTAAACACTAAACAAGTAGTGAAAGGGTGAGATGTGGTGTGGCAATAGAGGTAGTGGGAGAAATAATTTAAAATATAATATTTCATTAAAAGATTGGTTATTTTCATATATGAAAATAAGTCAAGCATCCCCATGAATCTAGATGCCATCATATTAATATTTGGAAACTTAGCTTATCCTAAGATTTATAACCAATTATAATACACTAGAAGGAATAAAGTCTCTAGTGATACCCAAAATGTTATGGACCAATACTAACCCAATATAATAGGTTAGGGAAAATTTAAATAATTTTTAATATAAAATTTTATGAAAATATTGGCTAAACGAGCGATATGAAAAAATTCAAAGAGATTAATATCAGGTCAATGTCATATTGATTGCTATTTACTTGTGCCTACAACAGGTATAATAATAATTTATACATCCATAAAATATATAACTATTATCATATTTTTTAATTATTTGTATATCGAAAATATAGGAATTAAAAGATTTTAATAGTGATTTTAATTATTGTTAATAATAGTATTAGCATATATTCATTTTAACTCAAATTTATCAAGTATTGAGAGGGACCAAGTTTCTTGAATGCAAACCTCTTTTAAAGTTAAAAAATTTGCTAGGTCCCTATAATACTAGTATATCCCCTTATTGTTATTGTTAGTATAGCCCCATTATTGTTACTTTTGTACCTATGTAGTTCCCATATTGTTATTATTGTGCCCCATAGAAGCCCACTATTGTTATTTTTGTACCCTTACATTTTTATTGTTATGTAAGCTAATATTATATTGTGACCCATTGGATTCCTATATATAGAAAGGAGGTTTTTTCATTTGTATCATCAAATAATTGTTTATTTATGTAATGTAAATAAGGCTACCCCTCACAGAGTTTTATTTCTAAGTCATTGAACTATATTTTGTTCTGTTTTGTGAGTTGGTTTCATAACATTTGGTTTCAGAGCTTTGGATATTAGGGTTTCACTGCTGTAAATAGGTCATCTTGGAATTTTCTCTATAATTTTTTTACGACGAAGGTTCATAAGATAATAAAAAAACCCATTTGAGTAGAAATCCTGAGGAACTTCATGTAAACATTTCAGATATTTGTTCTTTATATTTTTGGAGATATGATCTGAGGAATTTAGGGTTTTTGTAGGATCCAAAATTTCATCTCAAACATGTGACCGAGGAAAAATCGTCATAAATTTCGTTTTTGACATCAGATTGGAATTATGTAAAAAGTGGTCGAAATTACACAGATTGTAGTTTTTTGTGTATCGATTTCAGAGCCGAAATTCATAACAATGAAATATGGCATGTCATACAAGTTTGTTCTGCTGAACCAATCCATAATTAGGTCATTGTGGGAGATAAGGCATAAATTTTTCTTAGAGAATCAAAATTATGTCTGAACTATGTAATTCGAAATAAGACTCTGAGGGCTACCATAGGACTAAATTTTAGACCTTGGAGATCTGGAATTACATAGTTACAACCGTTTCAATATCGAGCTCCTAAACATGGAAAATTTTAAGGGCTAATATTCGTAGGTGGGCTAATTTTCCACGATCTTTCCAAAAAAAAGATTCGCCAATTTCCATTTTTTTTCAAAAATGATTCGCCCAAATTTTACAATATAAAATTATTTTACATTAAAAATATCCAACATTATATAGAGACTATATATAAAATCATTATAAATTTGTATAATTTTACAAACATATCAATAAAATTTTATAGTTCACATATTAGGGACCATTGAAATTTTCCAACTTTTTAAACTTCAAGATAATTTTCCATCCTTAAAATTATCCCTGCTCCTAAAAGAAAGAAAAATGTGTGTATTTAAAAAAAAAAATTGCATAACTTTTGTTTGAAAAATCAGTTGAAGTGATTCCAAGGGCATATTGAAGCATTGCTATCAGTATTGGGTTCTATAACACCTCCCAAAAATAATTCCACACCCATTAATCCCTCATAAATATCTACTATGATGCATGAATAGGAATAAGTTCAACATGATATATCAAAATTACGAGATCAAGTGCAACAAATTTCTCTCTCACAAAAAGTAACCAAAAATGAAATGGAAGCTAAAATGGACAGTTTGAAGAAAGGAATGGAAGATAAGTTGAATGGCGTAGAAGCTAAGATGTATGGCATGGAATCTAAGATTGATGGTATAGAAGAAAAACTGAAAGGAAACATGGAAGACATGAATAATGATCTAAAACCAGACATGGAACGTTTGAAGGAAAGTTTGATAAAGTTGCTACAAGAAAATATTCCTAATGGTGATAAGGTAGTAGAGGAAACTCATGATGAGAAAAAAATAAATCTTAATCATGATTTCATAGAATCTAATGTTGTATTGAAGACCAAACATATTCTAAAGATCAATCTGAGGAAGTTTGATGGAAAGGATATCGTAACATGGATACTACAGATGGAGCAATACTTTGATCTCCATAATGTGAAAAACGCGCAAAAGGTACGCATTGCAACTTTATATTTAGAACCCAATATATTTGTATGGTATCTATGTATTTGATCTCATAAAAAAATTGTCACTTGGTCAATTTTTTACGAAGGAAATGATAGCACATTACAAGGATATAAAGAGAAAAAACTTCTTTAGCCAATTGATAAATATCAAACAAAATAGTTCAATGGTGGAGCACATTGAGGACTTCCAAAAATTGAATATAAGGGTAAAGGATATTCCATAGGAGCACAGGATAGATGTGTTCATAGGTAATTTAAAGGATAACATCCAACATGAGGTTCTCCTTTGGGAACCTGATTCATTGGAGAAGGCATTCAGGTTGGAAAGAAGAATTGAAATCAAAATTATGGATACAAGGAAGCCTACCACTCACATCTATAAAGATGGAAGTGTTGCTACTTCTAGACTTCCACAACCTACATGGTTGACACCACACAAAATTTGGAAGAAAAAGGAGAAAAAGTGCTTTGTTATATTTGTGATAGAAAATACACTAAAGGTCATAAGTGTGCCGAGGAGAAATTATTTTACATAGATTGTGAAGAGAAGGAATAAAAGGAATAAGAAACTTCAAAAGAAGAGGATATACACAAGGAACCAACCCTATATGAAGAAGAAATGAATCCGGCCATATCCTGTAATGCATTGGCAGGAATTATCACTCCTAAAACTCTCAATATAGAAGGATATATCAAGAAGAAAAATGTAATGGTCCTGATTGATTTGGGTAGTACCCATAATTTTATTCATTGTAAGGTAGCCAAGGAACTGAATTACTTCCTATACCTAGAACCAGAGTGTCAAGTGATGGTTTCAAATGGAGGAATTATAAATTACTCTAGAAAGTGCCATAATATCAAGCTAACCATGGGGCAATATCTGTTGAATAGTCCAATGCTCTCCATTCCAATGGGTGGTGTCGATGTTGTACTAGTAGTACAATGGTTAAAATCTTTGGGGATGATGGCTTTTAATTTTCAAGAACTTTTCTTGAATTTTTTTTCGGAAGGAAAGGAAGTTGAATTACGAGGTATCGTAGGGAATCCATCAAAGATAATTAACTCTAATATCATGAAAAATCTTCTGAAGAAAGAAAAATGAGGCGTAATTACACAATTATGCTTACTAGAGGTTCAAACATCAAGATCATTTATTTCTTCAAATCTCCAAAAAGTATTGGACAATCATTCCAAGGTGTTTGAGACTCCCAAAGGACTCCCACCTATTTGTCATCATGATCATTCATTTGATCCTAGGGAGTGTTCCTCCAAACATAAGGCCTTATAGATATCCTTATAATAAAAAGAGTAATATTGAACATATGGTTGCAGAAATTCTAGAGGCTAGTATAATTCAACCTAGTCAAAGTTCTTTCTCTCCTCCAGTATTATTGGTGCACAAGAAGGATGGATCATGGCGTATGTCTCCGGATTATAGGGAGCTCAAAAAGCTCACTATTAAAGATAAATTTCCCATCCTCGTCATTGATGAATTATTGGATGAATTACATGGAGCAATTTACTTCACCAAGTTGGATCTTCATTCTGGATATCATCAAATTAGAATGAATATTGAAGACATTTCGAAAACAACATTCAAAACTCAGGCATTAGAGAAGTTTTGAGGTCTAAAATGACCCTCCTAAGAAAAATGTACAACCAAAATAAACTTTATAATAACCAATAGGATTCAAGATGATGATGTCAACCATGGGGGATGATTCACCATCTTTGGGGTAAAAAAGTAAAAAGATTAAAAAATAATAAAATAGTAAAAGTGACTTTTTCAACTTGTATTTTCAGCTTATCTCCCTAATTTTTAACTCAAATTTCGAGCGAGAGTACTTGTTGGATGAAAAATTTAATTTATCATCCATGGAGTACCCATGTTGCATACTTTCGATGGACCTCGCTACACGAAAAATGAGAAATACATGAAAAAATGTGTTTGCAATCACGTTTTTCATGGTTTTCTCATTTTTCGTGTTGAAGGGTACATCAAAAGTATGCAACATATGTACTCTTTGGATGATGAATGAAATTATGCATCCAAAAAGTGTTCCCACTCGAAATTTGAGTAAACTCATAGGGAGATAAGTTGAAAATACGAGTTGAAAAAGTAGTTTTTTCCTTTTTCCCTCTAAAATTTTATGATGTAATCAAATATTATTTTATTATTTCCACTATTATTTTATAATTTCCTTAGGAGGCCCATTTTAGACCTCAAAATTCCTCTAATGGAGGATCATTATGAATGTTTAGTCATGTCTTTTGGCCTTACTAATGCACCTTCCACATTTCAACGTTTGATGAATTCCATTTTCAAACTCTTCCTTAGAAATTTTGTGTTAGTATTTTTTGATGATATACTAATCTACAACAAGCCTTGGAAGGATCGTGTTCAACATGTTGACAAGGTGCTCAAACTATTGGAGGAGAAACAATTATATGCAAAAACTTCCAAATGTTTCTTTGGAATACAGGAGGTGGAATATTTGGGCCATATTGTATCTCATGAGGGTGCTAAGGTAGACCCTAACAAAATTAAATCCATGAAGGAATGGAAAATCCTCACAACCATAAAGAATCTTTGAGGATTTATGGGGTTAACAGGGTGTTATCACATGTTTGTTAAGAATTATGGGAGAATATCAGAACCTATAACATCATTATTGAAGAAAGATGCATTTTCTTGGACTCCATAAGAAACTAAGGCCTTTGAACATCTTAAAGAGGAAATGTTCCAAGCATTGATATTAGCTATGCAAAAATTCAAAAAAAATTATTGTGGAATGTGATGCCTCAGGAAATGGAATTGGTGTGATTTTAATGCAAGAAGGAAGACCCATTGCTTTTGAAAGTCGTCCAATCAAAGGAAAGTATTTAAAAAAACCCATTTATGAAAAGGAAATGTTGGAAATACTATGTGCACTAAAGAAATGGCAAACTTACCTAATGGGAATACACTTCAAGGTAAAAAAATATCATGATAGTCTTAAGTACTTTTTGGAACAAAGATTATCTTTAGAAGAGCAGCAAAAATGGGTCACAAATATGTCGGGTTATGACTTTGAAATCATCAATAAAAAAGGGAAGCAAAATGTTGTTGCAGATGCACTCTCAAGAAAGGATGATGATATGGAAGCATTACTTTGTGTCATTTCTATTATCCAACCTGAGTGGATAACCGAAGCAATGGATGAATGGAAGAATGATGAAGAGGTGTGGACACTCATACAAAATTTGCAGCAAGATCCTAGTACATTTGAAACATTTCGCTAGAAAAATGATTCATTATGGTACAAATATCGCTTGTGTCTTTGTAATAATTCCCAACTCAAACAAAATATTCTTTGGAATTGCACACCTCTCCCTTAGGAGGGCACTCCAAATTTTTAAAAACTTACCATAGGGTCAAGAAGGAATTTTTTTATGATGGCCTTAAATCTGATACTCAAAATTTTGTGGTAAATGTTTGGTTTTCCAATAGAATAAAGTTGAGACAATTAAGACCCCGGGTCTGTTACAAATTTTATCCATTCCAAGTCAACATTAGGAGGATGTTTCAATGGATTTTATCACAAGTTTACCCAAGTCCGAAGGAAAGACTGTCATCATGGGGTTAGTTGACATACTTACCAAGTACGCACAATTTTTTGCATTATCTTATCCATTTAAAGCCAGTACAGTTGCTACAACATTTATGGAAACAATTCAAAAGATACAAGGAAACTCAAAGATCATTGTAAGCGACAAAGATCCCAATTTTGCAGAATTTTTTTTTGGACGAAATTATTTTCTTGTTTGGGAACTCAATTAGCTCATAGCTCATCATATCGTCCTCAATCTGTTGGGCAAACTTATATAGTGAAAAAATGTTTGGAAGGATATATTCATTGTTTTGTATCTAATAAACAGACACAATGGGTCAAGTGGTTACCTATGGTTGAATGCTGGTATAACACTTCCTTCCATACTGTAGCAAAAATGACCCCATTTATGGCACTTTATGGATATCATCCACTGTCCATCACATCATCTTTAAGAGAAAATTCTAAGGTTCAAGTAGTGGAAGATCATATTGAGCATCAACAACAAGTTCTCCAACTCTTAAAGGATAACCTCACTTTGGTGCAAAATAGAATGAAACAACAAGCAGATCAACATTGCAATGGAATAAGTTTTGATGTAGGCGACTGGGTAGTTTTATGGCTACAACCATACAAACAAATGTCACTCAAGCAAGCTAAGAAGGATAATAAATTATCACCAAAGTATTATGGTCCTTACAAGGTGTTGCAAAAGATTGGTACTATGGCATACAAATTGGAGCTTCATGCATCTTCCCTAGTGCACCCAGTTTTCCATGTTTCATGCTTAAAGAAGGTTATAGGTGACAAGCTCCCAGTTCAAACAATATTTCCAAAACTTGACGAAGAAGGAAAAATCATATTGGAACCTGAAGCAGTCACAGAAACAAGAACTTGATAGCTACGAAATCGATCAATTTTAGAGTATCCCATCAAATGGAAGAACTTACCCGCTGAAGATTCGACATGGGAGGGTGAGAATTTTATACATAAGCATCCATAACTACTCAAGTGTTGAGGACAACACTTGTTTGAAGGAGAGGAACATGTTAGGTCCTTATAATACTACTATATCTCCTTATTGTTATTGTTAGTATAACCCCCTTATTGTTATTTTTGTGCCCATGTAGTCCCCATATTGTTATTATTGTGCTCCATAGAAGTCCACTATTGTTACTGTTGTGCCCTTGCATTTTTATTGTTATGCTGGCTAGGATTATATTGTGACCCATTGGACTCCTATATATAGAAAGGAGGTTTTTTCATTTCTATCATCCAAGAATTGTTCATTTATGTAATGTAAAGGAGGTTGTCCCCTCGAAGAGGTTGATTTCTAAGTCATTGAACTATATTTTCTTCTATTTTGTGAGTTGGTTGCATAACAAACTTGAAGAAAAGTTTGTACCTCAAGATATTTTATTGATACATCTAGCATTAGGATGGATCTACGTTGGCTCTTTATATGTTTGTGTGCACCCACCTTTATTATGAACATGGAAGAAATTACACATCTCTTTGATTCCCAATATTTTTATATAACAATTTTCAAAGGAAATTAGCTCAAGTGGCATGGTTAACGATTTGTGTCCAAGTAATGTGGATTCAAGTCTCTGAAGACATATTGACCCTTGTGGCATTTATGAAATATTGGTTCTACTAACTGGAATGGTGACAACCTAGTGGAATGTACTCATTACTATTAACAAAGTAAATAAATTATATAATATATACATAGTTGACATTGATATATTTTAGTTATGATCCACATTATATACATTAAATTAGTATTGTTTAATTATTAACATATTTTTAAATCCACAAGTTTTTAAATATACATAGACATATATTTTAATCAATAAACATTGAAATATTTTAGTTATGATATACATTATATACATTAAATTATTATTTTTGATTATTAATATATTTTTAAATATACAAGTTTTTAAATTTCTAAATATACATATATAATTAACATTAAAATATTTTAATTATAATTCACATCATTTACATTAAATTATTAGTTTATAATTATTAACATATTTTTAAATACTTTACTTACTCATATGAGTTGAAATATATATATATTCTTTTTCAAAAACCTACATTATTTTTTTCAATATTAATATTAATTCTGCATTAATGTCAAACTGCGGTGTGACGGTGAATGTGTAGGGTGCTTCCAAATGGATTCGACTATCATGGTAAGCCTTAGATTTTGTGGAGGATAGTGCACTACAAGGAATAAATAACATCCTTATTAACCGATATTAATGTCGTTTTCTTTGGTTTGTGTTAATGGATAATTATTAAAGTAAGATAATTATTTTTTTAAATTTCATTTAATATATTTATGAATAACAAATTTATAATGTTAAAGTAATTTATATAATAATAATTTTAAAAAGTAAGAATTAATTTTTCAAATTTTATTTAATATATTTATGATTAAAACATTTATAATGTTAAAGTAATTTATATAACAATAATTTTAATATTTTGAATAATAATGATAATATTAATATTAATGTGTGATGATTGTTTTTATTATATAGAATTTTTAGTATTTATATAAATAATAATAATAATAATATAAAATAAAATTTATTTTCATTTAAAAATCTATTTTATTTATTTTAATAAGTGGAAGAATATTTTTTTCATGCACATATTTATTTTAGTAATGTTTTAATAATTATGTTTATATTAATTAAAAAAATATATTTTATTTATTTTAATAAGTGGAAGAATTTTTTTTCATAAAATATATTCTATTTTAATAATGGTATAATGATTATTTCTAAATTAAAAATATTATTAACTATGATTTCAATTAAAAAATAGATAAAAAAAAAAAATTATATAATTTTTATAATTATTGTTTGTTAACAAAATTATTGTTTTTATGTTTAGCAATTGTGTATGGAAGATGGTATATTTATCAAAAATATGAGAGTTGTAGGCTGGTTTTTCTTACAAAGACGATAATATTGTTTGGGTGCATTAAAAGTTAACAAACTTACCAATGCATAAAACTAATTATATTCAAATTCTAATTCTATACATCTCACATAGTAAAGTTGGAAACCACATAGGGTCTGCATTGTCCATGAATTTGCCATAACTTTAAAGTTGCATCTTTCAACTATAGCATTTTGTTTAACTATTGAATGTTACCTCAAAATGATAAACTTATAATAAAAACGATACTAACACAATAACTTGTCAAAGGGGTAGTTATAAAGACCTTAGCTTATCACAATTATAGATTCTCCGAATAGGAGGGTCCATAAACAAATTCAATGTTAACATTGATTTTCTAAAAATTTAAATCGAAATAAGTAAATCCATTGTAAA
This sequence comes from Pinus albicaulis, assembly GCA_034641835.2. Taxonomy (NCBI): domain Eukaryota; kingdom Viridiplantae; phylum Streptophyta; class Pinopsida; order Pinales; family Pinaceae; genus Pinus; species Pinus albicaulis. The sequence continues at coordinate 1,172,813,216 of CM076577.1, forward strand.
GAATCATGAGACTATTGTAAAATATTGGAAATTGATAACCTTATAATACATTCCTTTGGAGCGTTCAAGGAGGATACTAACCCATACTCACTCACATATAAGTCATCAAAAACTTGGTTATTTTTCACACACAACTCGTGAACTAGTTACATGCAATCAATATTCTACAAACATACATGACGTCTTCTATAGAGAAAAAAATTGAGAACAATGCTCCAAGAAGTTGCCTGCCAAAAAATACTCGATCAAATTTAGTATCATGCCTTAAAATCCCAATGAACTACCATTGAAGTAGTTTTTGTATTCAACACTTAAATAGAATTAGCAAAAATATATATGATTTTATCTATACACTTAGAATGCCAATATACTCTTTAAAAAAATTGTTTGGCAAAAAATTTCTTAAAGATGATACCTTTCCAAGCATAGAGAAGACATTACAAATACTAGCAACCCCCTCTCAAGAAAATTTGACAATAGTGTTTCCTTGAGGGGAAATTAAATATCATTCTAGAAAGTGGTGTTTTAGGCTAAAGACACTTCTTTAACATATGGAAAAAATTACAAATACCACCAACTTTGATAAAAATAAATAAATTATGAATGGCATTTTTGTTTAGATATCATTTCTAAATGGATTGTGTTTTACATAAGGTGCACCCATTCAACTAGCTTGAAGTCAAAAGCCAAAGACCACTTGTAATTCATGATTAGCAGAGAAGGGGACTTTCGTCATAAATTAAAAGAACTTGTGTATATGATTCATTGATTATAACGTAAGATATATCCTCACTTAGACACTTCCTTTCATTTCTTTTTGTAAAACTCTCTCAATCTCATTTGTATTCAATAGTTGTTGTTTTGTTTCAAGCTTTTAGTTTTTAAGCTACCTAAGTATAGGGAAGTCTTACTAAGTGCAAAACATACTTACCATGGTATAAAAGTGAACATAAGTGGCATTGTTTAGTTAAATATTATCCCACACCCTCTAATGTAATGAACAAACAACAGCTATTACTATGTAAAATGGTTTTAATCCTTATTAGTCTAGCTCAAGGTAAAAATTTTAGAGATAAGCCTTAGTTCCATAGCAAGAACTTTCAATGATGTGGGTTGTTGGAAATGTAACTAGTGTCGGTTTTCATAATGTAATTCCAATGTATAATTGATGTGATTATTATATTAATTTATTGTATTCATTATTACTATTTTATTTAGAGTCAAAACATGGTCTTCATGCTTTTAGGGTCAACTGAGTCAAAAGAAAATTTATCATGAGCTAATGAAATGTAATCGAGTCAAAGTCCCATTTGGATTTCTTGTAAAAGAAAAAGAAAAAATATTTTTCAAGTCAAAGAGTAAAAAATGCCATCACAAATACAAATTCACCCTTCTTGAACAAGTTGGCCTAAAGATGCAGCCATTCAACCTCCTGCACTTGTATAAATACAAGATAGTTTGACCTCATTTGCTCATCCATCCATAACTTCGATTTTTGTGCAAGAAGAAGGAGAATGTCAATGAAAGACAAAGGAGAGAGAGAAAATTCAAAGAAGAGAGAAATTTATGTTTTTAGCCCCAGTTTATGTTCACACAAGCGAGTTTTTTTAGGTAATTTTTGTGCTTCTACAAGCCCAAAATTTCGAGGGCCAAAATTTTAGGAGATGACCAAATTTCTAATATTTGACCAGCGTTGACTTCTATTGGATATGACGTGTTAGAGATGGATTGAAGGAGGGTTGATTTGGATATTTTTGGCAGCATTAGTCTTGGCCTTAGGTCTTGGATATCTCACTTTGATCTAATTCTATAAGAAGAGAATTTTCTTGGGTTTTCCCCCTTGTAAGGTTTTTCCCTGGCTTGGAGCCTAATTTATTGTGTTCTTTGTCTCTTGTGATATTCATGTTTTGTACATTTTGATAATTTTTTGATAAAAAGAATATAAATTTAATAAGAAGCCAACACACATTCACAAGTAATTTTCAAGTTAAGATAAATCTACCCTAATCTACTAGCATCTTGGTTTCTCAACATGGTTTCAGAGCTAAGGTGAAAGGAAGATAGTTTAAAGATCACATCTTGTTGGAACATTATTGCAACAATTACACTTGAAAATATTCTTGCAGTATTTATATCTCTTTCTATCAAAGTCTAAAGACATAAGTCTTGAAGATCATCATCCTTATAAGCATCTATCACTAAAAGACATCCCTAGAAGAAAAATCAATATTTGGGTTTGTTTTTTCTATTTCCCATGATAATATCGGATGTCTACTAATGAGCTCGCATAATAATATTCATGAATCCATTGTGTCCATGTATTCTTCCTTGACACTCTAATAGCATAACCAAGTATGTTTACAAAAAAAAAACAATGAAATAAAATATTAAATTTAAAGTAAAAAAATTAAGACACCATTGCCATGGAAACTAACATTATGTTTGGAATAAAAATCTCACCTAAAAATATTTTCTAAAATGGTGGCCATAAGAGCAATGGTTAGGAGCTCACCATAGTGAGGGTATTACAACACCAACCAGGGTTAAATATGAAGATATCCACTATGGTATTACATTGGAAATATGGATATAACAATGATAATGATTCCCTAGATCCTACATGTGGTGATTCAAGAAGGAAGCTTCCAGGATTTAAAAAACTTGAACTGTGACTATTTTTTGTAGAGAACGAAGCTAAAATGTTCATCTAAAAAAATATTAGCTTTATTTAATGATAAGTCAATATGTGACATCTTATTAAAAGTAATTTTATCTTGGCTCAAAGACCCCTCAGATTCCCTCTCAAACTTCCCATAAACAATTTTGATGTATGGTGAATTTATTAGCACCTGCCAAATTCTATATTGAAGATCCTTGAATACGAGGTTGAGCTCTTAATCGCTATTACCATGATTAAGAGGGATTGTATTTCATATTCCAAAGGTGCCTCCATAACTCTTTGATACCTTGTATCCACCTCCACCATAAATTCCCGCCCAAAACATTATTTAGAATTTATGGATCACAAAGATCAAGACATATTTCCATTTTGGGAAGAAATAATTTATCCTAGGATTTAAGGGCCCATTTTCTTTCTTCACATAGCCCCTCACTATAGAAAATGTTTGTAGATAATCTTGATGGATCTGAGGATTCCTTTGGGAACCACCACTGCATAAAGGAGATAAAATAGAAGGGATTGAAATAATGATTTTAACAATACTAAACTTCCAACAAGAGATCAAAATGTCCAAAAATCCAATTTTTTGGATATTTTTTGGACTAATTCCTTCAAGTGAATAGTTTTGATAGGTGCCCATACATTGCTAATTTAGTATAAAATAAATAAATATGATATTTATGTGTGTTAATGGATGTACCCAAGGCCTCCATGAAGTCCTAAAGGTTTTTATTTAGAGATCTAACTTCTCTTACTATATGAATTCCCATTAGTATCGTATCAACAACAAAGTGTTGATAGGATATGGGAAGATCATCTCCATAAAGTCTTAATCCCTTTTTCTTTCATTATGTTATTGCTTCCTTTATGTGAATCCCAACCCTTATTCAACAATAATAAATAAGAATGGTGAGATAGGTCCACCTTTCCAAATTCCATGTGAAGACTTGAATTTTGAGAAAGGAGATCCATTGAGCATCACTAAGAAGAAGGGGGTTACAACCAAACTACTACCTAGTTAATCCAACTACTTGAAAAGTTAAACGATTATGAGAAAATTAAGCCCAACCAATTTTTTTAAGGTCTTAAATAAGCTAAGCTTAATTAACATCACTTATTTTTTATATTTTTTAACTAATGTAGGACCTCATGGACTAATACTATTCCATCTAGGAGTTATATATGCTCTACATAATCTGTTTGCTCAATTGAAATGATATTTGGCAGGAGTAACTTTAGATGATTTGTAATTACTTTCAAAATAATCTTATATATAACATTACATAAGGATATTGTTATAAATCTAACAGGATCCTAGACCTTTAATTTTTTTTCTAAATATGGATAATTCTATTATAAAATACAAAGCACAGACATACATTCGTTATCCACCGGAATTGTTGCGTTAGCTAATTCTGGCGGGAAATAGCAAGTTCAAAAATTCAAAAGAGGGGTTGCCTGAGGAGGGGAAACCAACCCAAGAAACTTGGTCATGCATCAGAAAAAATGCTTCCCTTGTAGGGAAACTAGCTTTAAACATCGTTATATAGTGTGGAAAATAAAAATTCAAGAAAACTAGACCATAACTAGACGATAGAAGAGAATAGTGATAAGTGGGAACCATGAGGTTAATCTTCCTGCTTCTTATCATCCTGCAACGACTATTGAGGCAGATCTTCATCGATAAGGCACCTGTACTCAGAGATTTCATCCTCGAGCTTGGACGGCTAAGCGTCCAATGATAGAGAGTAGGTCGAGCAGGCACCTGTCTCAGAATCCTTGTCGTCTTCATTAGAGATATGGTTGCCATCACTGTTCGAGTAGCTAACTTAACCGACAGAGCCACCATTTTGCGCGGAAGGTTGAGGGAGGCAGGAGACATGGTGGAATTGTGCATATTTTTCTTAGAGAGTGAGCCAGAGGGCTCAGGAGAGGCTTTAGGAAGGTGCATGGATAAATGAGCATAGAGGTTGTGTGGATCCCGGACCTCAGGCGTAACCATATTCAAAGACAAGTCCACAGTTCTTTTAGTCGTGGCGTGAATGGGTGGACGATAAGGGGAGCCATGACCTCCACCTCTGTGGCACCGCATGTAGTGGCGTTGTGGCATGGTGGAAGCAGAGCTGCAAGAATGCGAAGTATGCAGAGGAGGAGGATAGGCTACGTGACAAAGGGAATTTCGACACAGATGGGCTAAGTAATGATGCAGGGCCTCGACAGGAGCGGAATTGGCGTAGGAGGAGACAAATACAACACTGAGAATAATATAAATGCCAAAGGAGAATGTCTGAGGGACATCGCCATTGTCCATATATACCAGCGGATGGAGTAAATTCACAGAAGGAGGAATGAATGCACAGAGGAGGGAGTAAATTCTCAGCTTGTACAAAGAGGACTCGACATACGGTTCAAGGCTAGCGGAGTAAATATCACCCATGCCTCAGTTATTAATAACCACGTCATGGCCATGTGCCTCCTCGTGACTGCTATAGGGTGATATGCTTGGGTAGTGGTTATTAAATATCCCTCTCAGGGCTTTTCGGTGCCTGAGGTAGACAGTTAGATTAGTTGTAAAGTTCACAAAGATACTGTATACATGTTCATGCTAATATATATAATCAAAAAAGTAAGATGGAGAGATTACCTCTTTATGGACAACAGATCCTATGGAGAACACCAAGCAGCAAAGTAGAGATCCTTCTTCACTGGCTCCAAATCCAGATCCTGCAATCAATCAAAGCACTCGCGTAATCTCTACAACAATATAGCTTCTTATCAATTAAAATTACATATAAGAAACATGAAAAAATACAAATCTAAGTCATTCATATCATGCTACATAGACAATTGAAAAAAAATTGTGACACTGATGCATCGAATGGAAAAAACAGATACAGTTATATTGATTTATAAAAAGGAGGATTACAACTGTCAGTTGCACCAAGCCCTCCTCAATCTTCCAATTCCTCTCTCTCTTTCTCTATCTGTAAGTGTGATGATGCTAAAGGTAGAAATATCTCAATGAAATTTTACGATCTTCAAGCCTTACACTACAACAATGAAATTCTGCTCCACATATAATCAAACCTTCAACCTTAGACCAAGAGCCCACAACTCCAATTTATAGGAGATGGAGAGGAAAAACCTTGCCAACTCTTTCAACCTGTTCAAATTGGGAAATATCTAGATGTGTCCTTTCCTTTCCTTGCTTTTTCCTTCCATAGGAGTTTAGTTATGTTTGGTAATGCCTAATAAAAGGTTTGTGCCATTTATTTTCTATTTTGAATTGATTCCCTTTTGAGAGAAAGATGGAAATGCCAGCCAGTTTTTCGCAAGATATTTCCATTTTCACACTTAAACACGGTTAACAGTGCCTCTTCATGGGAAAGATAGAGTGTTACCCTAGGAATTAATGCTCACTTTGCATGGCTCGGGTACATTATAATGTTGTCTAGCTATTTCTGGAGTGCGTTACCTTGGTAAAAATGGGTCTTGTCTAGATCATTTTCTTCCTTCCATGTTACCTTCTCCTCTGAGATGATGAGGAGGTCATTTGCCTTATAACAGATGCCCCTTAAAATGTGAGGTCAGAGATGAAGACGATGACCAAAATACTTTATAACAAGTGCAGTAGAATGAGAGGAATTGGAGGACTGAGGAAAACCTGAAACAACAACATATGTCAGAAATATAGTATCTGTCTTGAGTCAGGCATTCCCATGCTTAGTAGCTAATGAACATGATTTCTCTATAATAGATATATGAACAGTATGTCCACCGATAAGCATAACGTGAAATTTTCTATCATAATAGGATCAAAATGAGAAGCTGTCTCCAAAAACAATATCACAACTTGGGAGAGGAAACACAGCTATAACTATGTAACCCTCAACCTAAGATCTTGGTTTCCTCTTCACTAAACTGCATATTTCCATACATGTGAATGATTGAGTCGTAGTTGAACATGCAGGAAATCATTTGATTACTAGTAAATAACAAAAATTGTTAACAGACACGAGGGTGGCCACTGATAATGATGATGGTCCCCAAGATGCACAGTACAATCTAGCGAGTGTGAATAAAAGGATTTGATGTCAAACACTCATAGAATCATTTGATTGGGAGCTAATAATGAAAAACCCCTAACCAAACACAAGATGACCTGCCACTGATTTCTACAAGTATCTAGGTACTTACGTGTTTCTGGATCAGTTTCCTAGATAAGATGTTGAATTCGATAGGAAGAGATCTATCAAAAGGTAGGCACTGAGGTGTCCTACATCGGTTGACACAAAATGAGAAAAGATGATTTTGTTTGATGGAAATAATCAAGAGCAAGTGGGAATAACTAACGACAAATCATTCATGGTATATGATGACTTTGGTTGATACAAGGAGCAGTAGATAGTGGGATCCTCTTGAACAATAGAAGGCACTCTAACAGGGTACTAGGAAACTTAGGCTTAATGAACACCAAAGAGTATTAGGATTCACTAATGTAGGAACACTGGGAGACGAGGGTTAAACTCATATATGGTAGGGTTTGGCTAAATGCAAAAGAGTTTTCTAAGAAGTGCCATGTTCAAGATTTTGTGCTGCCAAAATGACCTTTGTAAAATGTAACATAAGAAGTATCCATGTTGTCCAATTTTTTTTCCCATCTGTTTAAGTTTAACGAGTCTAGACGGGTAAAATCGGTGATTTTTTCATATTTAGAGAATTTGAAAAACATCATAAAAGACAACTCCAGGGGGTACCTTTGTCATGTTTGATAATCGGGCACGACGAAGGGAGAATAGTAAGATTGAAACAGTTCATTTTCCGTGAGTTAGTCCATTGAATCCGGAAAAGTGATAGATCTATGTTCGATGGTCATCTACCTCATTTTTTTAACAGTATAATGAGACGGAGTAAACTCAATGTTCTTGTGAAATTTTTAACGAGTCCAATAAGGAAAAACTCAGTGCTCTCCATGAAATTTTAACGATTCACATGGAAAAAAAATCGGTTAATTTTTCTATTTAAATAGCTTTGAAAAAGATAAAAATAATGGCTCATATTCCTTTTTCGTGGTATTTTAATGAGCCTGACGAAGGCAACTCAGGGTTTTTTCAATTTTATGAGCTAGAAAAATTCCCTGAAAGGAAAGCTCGAAATCAGGTCGAACATGGTCAGATTTGCATATAAACATTGACAACCCATCAGAGCATTGGTAACATATGAAAGTGTAGCATGAATTTACCAATTTTTATCAGACTAGCTGAGTGAGTCTTACCTCCAAAATGGCTATAAGAAGGCAACAAACCTTCATTTTCACTCTGTTGAGTGATGTGATAGAGCTCTGGAGTAAAAAAGTGGTTAAATTTTAGCTGTCGATTATGGACGAACCGGGAAATGGTGTTTCATTCCGCGAGATCCAGGTAAGAGCTTGAACCTTCCCCTAGCATTTAATTATGTTTTAGTTCTTTTTTCTGGCTAGAAATATCGATTTTAGCAGGCCCTAAAAAATTTAAGCGGCTAATGCGGGTGCTTAGTGTTGTTCCCGCGTTAAGCACACTTCCCGAGAAGATACATAGCTTTAGTACGCACTATTTGGCACTATAGCCCGCATTAGCTGGAAAAGTTGATTTAAGAACTTTTTTTTTATCATTCTAAAGTGTTCCAACCAAAAAATAATCCATTGAAAATGTTGCTTGTGCAGGTGTGAAGCTATTTACCATGAGAATCTGGTGCGAAAGAGAACATGAGTTGGAAGAATGCAAAATGGTTGCGGATGCGGCTACTTTGCTAGTTCTCCGCAGATGTGGATTACTAAAGTATGCTCATTTAGAGCTGATGAGAGGGCAAGAAGACCTTCTGAGATGGATAATCCGGCAGTGGGATGACCGCCAACATGTATTTCATATCTGGGGTAATGAACTCTCGATTGAGAAAGATGATATCTACTTTTTTATTAGCCTATCATGCAGAGGAATGAGGCCCAATCTGACAGGTTTCAGGGCTGATCTCCACACTATTGCTGATTTGATCCATACCCATTGCATAAACAGTATTGTGGCAGTAAGTAATCGGGTGCCTATTGCATGGGTGGAAGAAAGATTGTTAAGGTCTCTCTTGTGGATGATATTTCTCTTAGCTGGAGCCAAGAGTCAGCAAGTGGCCACCAAGGCCTAGGTATTGTTAGAATTGGATTGTATGTAGCCTCAGGTGTTTGACTAGCGTGAAGATGTTCTCCGCTGAGTTCGTGCAGAGTTAACAGCATGTAAGACCCCAACCCAAATAGAGTTTTGGTATGGCACACTGATCGTGTCTTTCATACTAGAGCGGGTGTCAGCTATGAGGCCAAGAATGATCACGGATGCATTGGGACCGCGGGAGCCAAGATAGGCTCGTTGGGCAGCTTTGATACCGCGGACTAGAGAGGGTCCAACCCGTCACTGTTTTGATGATGGATTCTTCGAGTGGCTTGAAGACCAAATCATAATGATTGAAGATTATCCCTATGCAGGGATGAACTATACATAAGATCCAGAGTTGGTATTACCCCCAGGAACTCATTGGGGCCTAGATGGTAAGAAAGATGTTGATCAGTGTAGTTTGAAGTATTTTTGTATCTTTTGAATGTTTATGCAATATTTTTTTTTAATGGGTGAAAATGTTTTTTGACATGAAGCTTGTTTCTTGACACAGATGTGGCACCTATCTGTCTAGTCAGAACCCCTTATTATGTAAGGCGAGGAATGCAGCTACCTGGGGCTGGTGTAGCAGCAAAGGTTGCAGCAGCCGCCGAAGAGGGTGATGACACACATATTTTGCATGAGCTTACTAGAAACCTGGAGGGTTTAAGTATGGGTGTGTCGCCTCTTCCCATGAGGGAGATCCCAATTCGTCTGTAGTGGCATAAAATGGGTGTGCTGGAGAGATACTTGGTGCCTCTAAGGAGGATAGCCAGGGAAATTGTCTGCTATTTTGAGCAACAGGCTTAGTAGGAGTAGTGGATAGATGTGTAAATGTCATAGTGAGGCTTAGTGAAGCCAATGTTTTGTAAAACACCTAAGTTTTGAGAATTTTTTTAATGTAACTTAACTGGACATGACATATATATATATATATATATATATATACATATTTTGGCGATTTTTTTTCCTTGTGTTTTTTAATGTTTATGTATTTTCTATGGTAAAAAAGATACACTCATGTATAGCTCTTTCTATAGAAAATGTGACAAATGCCAATCTAACACATAATTTTCCAATGAATCAACTAATGCATTAAATTCTCTAGGAATGTGCTCAAACGCAATGGTTTGAAATTGACGTTCTAGAAGTCGTACCCTTAAGAAATAATGTAATAAGACTGGATGACAGACGCGATAATGATTGTTTAACTACATAACGACGAGTTGGGAATCTAATCGGACCACCAGATTGGATATGTCACGAGATGCAACTTGTGTGAGGATTTGTATCATCAACATGTATTCAGAAATATTATTGGTGGCATTGCCCAGGAAGATTCCCCCGAAACCAAGAAGTTTCGACTCAGGTGTGTAGAGGACCCAAGAAGCTGACGCAATGTGCTTAGTATGATGACTAGCGCCATTTGTGTATCCAACGTATGATAAGGATGATGAAGGAATCTATGTAAAATAAAAAATGTGTATGAGAAAAAACACGCAAAAACCCAAAATATCCAGACACATCAAACAAAGGAAAAACTGATATACATAAAATTACAAAGCATATCCCTAGTGGAGGCCTGGGTGAAATACTTCTTCAGATAGAGCTCGTTGCGGGGTTCCACGAGTGGAATTCCATTACATTCCTGAAGTTCATAAGCTCATTTTGAGAGGACTTTGGTGACTATGTAAGGACCAAGACATAATGGTTGAAGTGTTCCTACCACCAAGAGGTCGTGTCTCTGATCATAGAGTAGAACAAGATCACCTTCTTGGAAAGAACGAGGCTTGACAAATTTGTCATATTGAGCTTTGAATCGGCACTGGTGACCTTCGAGTGTCGGTGTGGCATCTCGATGAGTTTCATCCAAGTGATTGAGTGAGAGCAAGCACTCTTCTGTTACAGTGGTGCCAGGTAGGAGTTCAACAGCGAGCTTGAGTGATGGAATCTCACACTCGATTGGGAGTACTACTTCTAGGCCGAATGCAAGTTGGAATGGCATAAATCCTGTAGCAGTTTTGACTGACATGCAGTATGCCCATAATGCAAAATATAACTTCTAATGCCATGTGGTTTTATGATTGCTGACTAACCGAAAAATCATGGTTTTGAGGATGCTATTTACGGCATCAACTTGACCTTTGCTTGTGGGTAGTAGGACGAAGACTAATTTTTTTGAAAACCTAGCATGGAATTTAATTCCGTCATCATATGGTTATGAAAATGTGATCCATGGTCTGTGATGATCGAGAGGGGTACACTGAAATGACAGATAACTTGATTGAACAGGAACAGAGCAGCGACTTCTCCATCGGGCCTAAAAGTCGGAATGGCTTTGGCCCATTTTGTGAAGCAGTCAACTACAACTACAATGTATTTGTGTCCATCCACAGAAGTAGGATTGCATGTAATGAAGTCAATTCCACATTTAGCGAAAGGGCCAATAGAGACAACCAGATGGAGAGGGGCGGGGTGGGCGCACATTTTCTTCGTGAAAATTTGACACGGATGGCACTTCTGGACCATTGTGATGTAGTCTTTAAAAAAAGTGAGCCAATAATAGCCTGCACGTAAGATTTTTTGGGCAATGGCTATGCCAAAAAAATGACCACTGCACGCCCCCGCATGGCAGTCATTTAAAACACATTCTGCCTCATTAAAAATGAGACAACGCCGAAGAATAGTATCGACACCATGACGATATTGAGTATCTTTTAGCACAAGATAGTGTTTTTCTTGGTGGTGAATACGACGACATTTGTTGGACGTGAGAGTTGGGCGGAAGCGTTGAGTTTGGAGGTTGACCAAAATGTCTCCATACCAAGGATCAAAAGAATCGACTAAGTATACGGATTCATCAGGAAATGGATCATGCGCTACATCCTATGGGACGATTCCAGGAAGGTCTAACAGTAATTCGGCAAAGACTAAAGAGATTGTGAAACCAGATCCAAAAAGAGAAGAAAAGAGATATCAACACCTTAGAAATAAGCCACTTCGATGGGGCAACCTCTAATACATTACATGAATAAAAAATTCTTGGATGATTAAAATTACAAAACCTCCTTTCTATATATAGGAGTCCATGGGGCCACATTGTAATCCTAGCCGACCTAACAATAATAATTCAAGGGCTCAGTAATAACAATATGGGGGTTACAAGGGTACAATAATAACAATAAGGGGGTTACACTAACAACAATAAGGGACTATACTAGTAATATAGAGACCTAACAGCCAATAATAGCATGCACGTAAGATTTTTTGGGTAGTAGTTATGCCAGAAAGATGACCGTTGCACGCTCCCATGTGGCAGTCATTTAAAACACATTCTGCCTCGTTAAAAATGAGACAATGTCGAAGAATAGTATCGACACCACAACTATATAGAGTATCTTTTAGCACGAGATAATGTTTCTCTTAGTGGCGAATATGATGGCGTTCGTTGGACGTGAGAGTTGAGCGGAAGCATTGAGTTTGAAGGTTGACCAAAATTTCTCCATACCAAGGATCAAAAGAATCGACTAAGTAGACGGATTCATCAGGAAATGGATCATGAGCTACATCCTCCGGGTCGATTCCGGGAAGGTCCAATAGTAATTCGGCAAGGACTGGAGATTTATTTGCTTTGGCAGTAATGAATACCAAGTAAATTTTTTGGAGGATTACAATCCATTTGGAATATTTTCCTCCAATAACTTGTCGAGACAAAATTTGTCGCATGGGATTCTCCAAAGCAATGACAATATTCTATCACAGTAATATATAGTGTCGGAGTCGGGTGACAGCGAAGACCACTGCGAGAGAGAGTTTCTCCACATGTGAATATCGTAGTTTGGGTCCAATGAGAACTTTTGACAAGTAATATATCACATGTTCACTATCGTCATCATGAACTTGAACCACGACCATTCCAAGTGAGGATGGTGAGGCTGCCAAGTAGAGGAGAAAGTCGCATGAGTAGTTGGGGGCACTAAGAAGTGGGGCAGAAACGAATGCTCGTTTCAAGGCATCAAAAAATGGTTGAGCTTGGACATCCCACAAATATAGTGTTCCTTTCTTTAATAAATGCATAAAGCCTTTCTTCATCTTAGCATAGTTGACTATAAAACGACGTAAAAAGTTTTCTTTCCCTTGCAAACATTGGAGTTGCAGAATGGAATGTGGTGCGGGTAATTCAATGATTGCCTTAACCTTATCGAGATCAACCCTAATCATGTGCTTGGAGATAATAAAGCCCAGAAGGCATCCAAACTCGACAAAAAATACACACTTATGTGGATTTAGACGTATATTGTAGAACCTACATCAAGTGAAGATTAGTTTCAGATGCGTGAGGTGATGGGATTGCTTCTTGGAATGAGCCGGAAGGTCATCCAAGTAAGCCTGTATAATATGCCTAATGTCATGAAAGGCGTAGTCTATAGCCCTTTAAAAAGTTTCTTTTGCATTCTTCAGACCGAATGGGAGTTTAAGATACGCAAATGTGCCCCAAGGATAGATGAGGGTGGTTTTATGTTGGTCATATTTTTTAATCGCAATCTGGTTGTATCTCGAGAAATCATCCATAAAGGAAAAATATTCACATCCGGTGCAATCATCAAGGCTCTGATCTATGAATGACATAGGATAATTTTCTTTTGGACAAGCGGCATTCAAATCGCGATAATCAACAAAGGCCTGGATGGTGCCTTGTTTTTTGTCTATGGGAACCAGATTGGAAACCCATTCTATCAAAGGAATAGGATAGATGAAACCAGCATTTAAAAGTTTTTTGACTTCAAATTTAATGGCAGCCACTTTGCGCGAGTGGATAGGTCGAAGTCTCTGTCGAATAGATTTGGCATTGTCATAAACTTTGATTTCATGCTCGACTATAGACAGATCTATGCCGAGAATTTCATCATAAGACCAAGCAAACACATCGCGAAATTCCTTAAAAAGGGATGTGAAGTGTGCAATTTCCTTGGGATTGCAATCTGCTCCAATATGAATGTTTTCCACGACACCCGTTTTGACCGAGATATCAATGAGCATAGTCTTAGAAATATTGCCCATGTTCCCTTCCGAATCGATAGTTTGAACAATCGTGTAAATGGAGGGAATGATCTTAGGTGGGTCAAAAGATGGGATCTGAGTAGTTATTGTGTTCGAATCGAACATCGAAGCACGATCGTGGAACTCTCCCCAAGGTCATTCTTCTAGAGACATGACCTTTTGAATAGCTTCATCCGTAGGTAGGACTTAATTGAGGAGATCTATAGAAAGAACCGTGATGGGCAGGAGGTTTGTACCATTGGTAAAAACCAAAGTTGTGGAGGGTTCAGATGTGATTTGGATGGCTTGATAAGCCAACTCGGCTGGTGAGAGAAGCATCTGATCTCCGTAGGAATCAATATCTGAAGGCGCCAGTAGGATCCATGGGTCGATAGAGCCATCCAAAGTGGTGGATATCATTGCAACCATATGCAGAACCTCAGGTGGCGGGAGAGGAAAGCAGCCCATCAGGGAAGATGCCTTCAAAAGACTGGTACCAATACTGACGTATGAGTTAGGAGCACCTCCTACTAGGGGTACAGTGCTACTTGGTAACGTGGAATAATCGGGGGTGAAAAAGGATAACTGATCCACTGTGACTATTTTCCCATCCAATGGAAAGAGGATGAGTTGAAAAACCGAAGGAAAAATAGTAGTCATTACGTAAGACCAACTGTGACCCAGCAACAGATTATAGTCGAGATGACGATCTACGAATTCTATGTCCACCGTTATCATTTTCCCACTAAGGGAAATGGGAAAGCTAGAAAGGTAGCATTTTGGGAGGAAAGCGTGGCCATCAAAAGCTTTAAGGGAATTCGATGGCCGAGACAAAATAGGAGAACCTAAAGCGAGCCAAAAAGTAGTTGACATAATGCAGGTCGAATCACCTTCGTCTATGAAAGTACGATGGATTGGTCTCCCTTTCGACACAACTTGCACCTGGAATGCAAGCTAGTGTGAGAGGCGAGGTTTAGATTTCTCCATGTCAAAAATAGCTAGTATAGAATCCTAGGGGTCGATTCCACCAATGGTCAAAAGAAAGGCTTCCCTTTGTGTTGGGAAAGTTTGCAATACTTCGAGAACATACATAGCTGACGGTGCTTGTGCCAAATCTTCTACAATTTTTTAGTTTTGGGCAGCACGTGCATAGGTGTTTTGAGTCGTACGTCGAAGTGTCCCTTTAGGGGGACGAATCGCAGGGTCAGCAGCAGACCGTTCGATATGCAAATAGTTGGGCAACAGTGGATTTGAACTAGTACCAGGTTCCTGAGTATCAATGATAGGATTTCCATAGAGTTTGGATCGTGACTGGAGTTCAACACTTTCTACACCATAAATGGTGGACGATACTTCACCAGAAGGACGTGTACCACCATTTCCCATTTTTGAGGGTTGTGGTGGTTTCGCAACCATGTGTTGATGTTGCTGATGTGAATTAGGGAAGGGATTACGAAGAATGGCAGGTGTCCTCCCAGAGTCCTTGTTTGTGATAAAATCTGTGCATTCCTACAGCTGAGGACATTTGTATGTCAAGTGGTCCTCTACATAGATTCTGCAAGGAAATTTCATATGTTTCTCCTTCCCTTTGTCGGTTTTAGCAACATTTTTCTAATTTGGATTATTCTGATGATCTGACTGTTCTTCCAAATAAGAGGTCTTTTTCTTATTCTTCTTATTCTTGCCATTAGTTTTTTGTGAATTTTTCACAGAATTTACCTCAGCGGTAGGAAGAGTAATCGATTGGTTAGGGGCGGTGGCAATCGAAGATGGCTAGGAGATTTTCCCACTAGGCTATTTTATGGCTACGCCAAATATTGCACCAACGAGACCGTTGGCGTGTGCTCCAGGTTTCTGAGTAGCGGGAGGATTCAGATTACCAGGGGCATGGGGGAGTAGATCATATAGCATGCCAAATTGCGAATAGATCAGATCTAAATGTTGTGCACGACGAATGGATTGATCTTCTGTGACCACAATGGACAGACAAATGTCCTTAGCTAGGGTTGGTAAGAGTGGCTTACAAAACCGGCTAGATAAGAGATGGTCTGGGATTGGCACTTTGACTAGCCTCCTCCTACGTCTCCATTCATGAATGTGATCGAAGATGTGGGTGGTGGTGTCTTGGCACAGCAAGGTTAAGAGTTCCATGTCAGTTTAGTATCTAATAGTTAATTGGAATTTTTTAAGAAATTTCGTAGCTAAGGCACCAAAAATGTTGATGGCTCTACGTGGTAACTCAATGTACCATTTGGCAGCGTTTCTTGTGAGAGTGTGGGGAAAAAGTTGAGGCCGGATACTATCATCCACCATGGAGTTAGAAATATACCATAGATGAAAGGTGGTGACATGCGTGGCTGGATCGTCCCTCTATTTCCCGTCAAATTTAGGGATGTCATACGGAATCTTGTGCGGTACTGGAGGCCAAAGTGGGTTGTGGTTGATGGGATCATTGGTCAGTTTGTAGATGTCAGTGATGTCTAGAGCTGCCAAAAATTGAAATTGCATATATTTCCCCAGATCTAGCCAAGGAAGTATTGGCTGACTATTCGGACCATAGGGTCCCCTCATCAATCTGTTACCAATAGGATAAGTAGGAATTTGCTGATAAAATTTCCCTATGGGTGGGGGTGTAGGGATGTATGGTTGTTGTCCATAGGGTATATTGTACTGGGGGGCTAACGATTGGTTGCCCCCAGCGTAAAAGTTTCCCCCTTGTCCAAATGGATTTTAGGGTTGGTTTGCCCATATGGACGCAATAGAGATAGCTGGAGGCATGCGGCTATTCGCATAGTTAAGCAACGACATAAACCCTATACCGAAATTTTGACCAATTAAAGGAATAATGTTAACTATGGGTTGTCCCATTTGTCCTAATAATTGCAGGGGTACCGAAATGCCCCCTATCATCTGTGTGTTGGTGACACTGCCCCCCTGGCATGGTGGCCAAGGGGTTTGAACTCAGCAAAGGGTTCCAACGAAAGGGTTGCTAAAAGGAACCGAAGTAGCCCCACTGGTGGGAGTGGGCACCATGGGTCCCGATGTAGTCATCATAGAATTAGATCCCGAGGGATTCAAAGATCCACTAGCAGTTGTGGTGACCGTAGTGTGGGGACCAGGCATAGGCCAACTACTGGGGCTGTCAATTATTAGCGTAGAACTAACTACCGATGGGGAAGATGGTGGCGAAATTGGTTTGGTTTCCATTGGCATCGACCCCATGGGTTTTGGTTGTGAAATGGATGTTGGTGTAGCTGAAGACATATCTTGGCTTGGTGTAATCTGAACTAACACTAGCACTGATGAATCAGTGAGTGGAGGATTGCAAGGAGGTATGAATCCTTCCATAAAAGGATCCTCTAGGAATTCCTTGTGATATGGGGCTATGTGAATATCAGGGGTTGTCACTGGAGACTTCTCTTCTGAAGAAGGCACGGGTTCACCGAGACTTGACTCCTCCTCTGGTGTTAATGGAGGGAGACCTCGTTGTCATCGAGACAGATAGCGAGGGTCGAAAGACGCCACAGTGACTTGTTTATTTTTAGAAAATTTTAATTATTTGATATGTATTATAAATTCTTAGTGATAGTAACCACACACCTAAAAAAGAAAAAAAGAAAAAAAGACTTTCTAAAATCAATCAAAAATTAGCCAGAACAGGGTGGCCCTGTCTGAGTACTACCATTTGCTGGAGATGAAACCTAGTATCACAATAGCATACAAAAAGGATTAGTCGTAAACACAATTATGGTTACTCTAGAACTTAACTCGAACCTTATACAATAGGTGTAAGCACTCTCGTGAAGATGAGTACCCTCCCAAAGACCGAAGACAGAGTAGGTCTATCTGTTTTAGGTACCAGTACAACCCGTCCTAGTCACCTCGTGTAAGTCCCTAAAAAGTTTGGCAACTAAAGATACCTCAAATCACAGACATCATCAGGGGGGTCACGGTCGTAGACAACACACTATATGGGCAGAACACCTAGATCCTCGATCTATTTTCGACATCCCTGAAGGGAACCCCAATATATAACATGCCCACTGAATTCACTCGAAGGTGGGCTACCTTCTCTTACACCCTGGTGTTGTCTCATGGTTAACTCCGTTGGTAGTGGAGTGGTCCTGATAATATGAGTGCAGTAGGATTTTACTTATTAATGACTCTAGTCTCAAGTTTTGAGATCTTGGGTGATTTCCTCACTTCTCCTACCCCAAGATCCTAGTCTGAAATACTGTTGGTGTGAGCTCAGAAAAATTTATATGATTAATTTTAATATCACTTGATTCTTAGTGTAATTGATTATTATTCTTGTGGCGGGGGAGTGGAATTATGAAATCTGATGAGACTCTAACTCAAAAAACCATGCAAAAATATGCTCTAAATATTCAATTCAATGAAGTGTTTTTTCTACAAAAAGAGATTTATTTCAACATCCGTGCACCAAACATTCAAATAAAACAATTCAACTTTAAAGATTCAGACATCTATCTATCTTCTCTTAACAGATTTTTAGCCAAAATTTTTCAGAATAAATTCAGCTAAGTTCAGAAAACTAAAAGAAAATTTCTTCTTCAAAAAGTAGACGCAATTGACATTAAATTTTTTAAACAAGAACAAAAGACATAAATTCTAGTTGGTAAACAAGCACAGGGATCGAAAAAGAGAAGCTATTCTGATGGGAAATAACTCCATAGCCAAATGGAAACACAACAGAGGTGTAAAAAGTAGATTTTGGCTGGGTAACACTGGAAAGCAGAGGCTACACAACATTGATATTGATACTTATGCACTGTATTTGAGAATAGACCATGTTATAATGCTTTGAAACACTTACAGGGGAAGCGTTAGTCAGGGTAAAGTTGCATAGATGGCTAAGCAGGGTCTAATCTAGACTCTGTGAGATTTTGAGATGTTCACTGAGCATATAAACTGGTCGGAAGGATATGTGAATGGAGGGAAAAATTTAAAGTTATAGGAACAACCCAGAAACTTAGGGTTTGATCCCTAGTGGAGTCACCAATTCTACTATAGGGTAATCTTCTCGGGTGGTGGTTATTAAATATCCCTCTCAGGGCTTTTCAGTGCCCAAGGCAGATAGTCAGATTAGCTGTAAAGTTCACAAAGATACTGCATACATGTTCATGCTAATATATAGAATCAAAAAAGTAAGATGGAGAGATTACCTCTTTATGGACATCAGAACCTATGGAGAACGCCAAGCAACGAAGTAGAGATCCTTCTTCACTGGCTCCAAATCCAGATCCTACAATCAATCAAAGCACTCGCATAATTTCTACAACAGTATAGCTTCTTATTGATTAAACTAGCATATAAGAAACATGAAACAATACATATCTAAGCCATTCATATCATGCTACATAGACGATTGAAAAAAATTTGTGACACTGATGCATCGAATGAACAAAACAGATATAGTTCTATTTATTTATAAAAAGGAGGATTACAACCGTGAGTTTCACGAAGCCCTCCTCAATATTCCAATTCCTTCCTCTCTTTATCTATCTCAGAGTGTGATGATGCTTAAGGCAGAAAGCTCTCAATGAACTTCGTCGATCATTAAGCCTCACACTACAACAATGAAATTCTACTCCACATATAATCAAACCTTCAACCTTAGACCAAGAGCCCACAGCTCCAATTTATAGGAGATGGAGAGGACAAACCTTGCCAACTCTTTCAACCTATTCAAATCGAGAAAGATCTAGATGTGTCCTTGCCTTTCCTTTCTTTTTCCTTCCATAGGAGTTCAGTTATGTTTGGAAATGCCTAATAAAAGGCTTGTGCCATTTAGTTTATATTTTGAACTGATTCCCTTTCGAGAGATAGCTGGAAATTCCAGTCAGTTTTCCGCAAGATATTTCCCTTTTCACACTTAAACATGGTTAACGCTACCCCTTGGGCAAGACAGAGCGTTACCCTAGGCATTAATGCTTCCTTTGCATGGGTTAGGTGCATTATAACACTGTCTAGCTGTTTCTGGGGTGCGTTACCTTGGTAAAAATGGGTCTTGTCTAGGTCATTTTCTTCCTTCCATGTTACCTTCTCCTATGAGCTGATGAGGAGGTCATTTTCCTTGTAACAGTGACGAGGACGGTTGCTAGGCGACGGCTCTGCCAGGTGGATGCTAGCTGAATCTCTAGAGAACACCTGCATCCAGGGAGGATCCTAGACCTTATCATACTTGGGTTCTAGTGTTATTAGCATGACATTCAAGGCTATAATTAAAGAGCACATATTGTGGGATTCCTCCACCAGTTCATGGATTTATTTTCTAAGTGATAAGATTTGGATCATGGACCTAAGTGATAGCTCAAATTTTAAATTTTTCGGAAGTGTACCAACCCTGAGTGATTGGATAGATCTCATCTTCTTGATTCTGCCGCCATGAATGATTCGAAGAACCAACACCGTATGAAGAAGTTATCATGATTTGAAAATTCCAGTAAACTGCAATTTCTGGCTTTTGAACAAGTTTGACTGGGTTTTTGGAAATTCAAAAAGAGACTATTCCAAGGAATATTCCTAGGATATTCCTTGGAATATTCCATTCAGACCTATTGTGGCTCATTTGCAATATCCTTTATTTAAAATTTTTCAAAAATACAAAAATTAGAAAACTATGAAAATGTATGTTAAAGTACAAAGTTTCTCATACTTTAGCATAAAAGATGTAATATTTTTGTATAAGTTTAAAGTTTAATACTTTAAAATTTTCATGAAAGCAGGTCCCGGTGCTCAGTTAATTAACAAGCAAGTTGATGAGTGGGATCCAATGATTCGTCTCGCAGGCAATAAAAGTGGCAACCCACGGGCACATTTAGCACACTAGTTAACAAGGAGGGTGCCTCTGCATTTGACCCAGTTGACTACGGGGCCGATCAAGATCTATAACCACGATTAAATATGGGGGCATGACCCTGATAAGTTCTCCGTACCTTTTAGGCTCTTGCAATGACATAAGAAACTAGTTGGCGATAGCTAGTAGCCACATCATGGTACTGTTTAGCAGTCTTTTGGCATGTCAACTCAGCATTAAATTTATAGGCCCCGCGCCACCTATTTAAATTTTTTCTTCTTGTCACAAGGCTATTATTTTTTTTCTATTCTGATCAATTATATTACACTTTTGTCTTCCATTGTTGTCTGCCACTTCATTGTTGTTCACCACCCTATGCTGAAAAATGGCTAAGCACTCGTCTCTATCTGGCTCATCCAACCATATTCCTCTCATGCACACTGAGAGGGATATCAAAGACACTATTTATTCTTTAGAACACCTACCATTCTATCAGCAGGTTTGTCTAAATGACAAAGCGTGCCCAATATTTTCCACCATGGCCAAAACAGGGGTACTGTCTGCATGCATTCCAAGAACACACATTTTTCTTGAGTTTGTGTACTGGTTAGTGTTTTTCATGTACCCTGGAAATTTTTTTGTAATAAGTTTTCAAGGAGAAAATGTCTTGCAAGTCTCTACTCTATTAATTTGTCAGGCTCTGTGTTACCCTGAGTCAGAATCCTATGTCCAATTCACTGATGATTCATTGATAGCACATTATTATAGTCTTGCAGGTCAAGAATTCGATCAATTTTTCTTTTTTCTGAAGCCAGATACGAAGCAGTTTGTACATGATAGCAAGGAATTATCCATGGAAGTTTTCAACACAGAATTCCAACTAGTGATGAAGTGCATTTCAAAGATATTGGGAAAATAATATGACATCTCAATTGAAAAACAAGTTCTGGGAATGTTTTCTTTGATGATGAAGCCAGGGGTAGTGCTGGATATTCCCTCATATTGGCAAGAATTTGTCAATACTTAGCTCATGAGCTTATCACTGACTGGGTCATTCAAGTTCCCCTCTCTTATTATTTATCTATTTTATAGCAAAATATAGAATAATTCTTGCATCTGGGCTTAAATATCATTGATATAAATAAAAAGAGGCAGTCAGTAGTGTTTTGATCTGACATAGTAAGAAAATAACAGAATGAGGAGGGTCCGTTTGATTTTTCAAATCATTTTATGTCTACTGCATATAAAATTCTAAATGGGGTTTCTCCCCCATGCTTCCTGCCAAAGGCTCAAGAGTTCTTGCAACTGGGAACTAATTGTAAGTTTGGTGATTGGTATGTTTTTGAAGACTATTCAGAAATTAGACTTTATAGGGCTGGGGTAGAACCATATAGACTTCTTGTATTTGTGCCTATGAGATTATTTTCTTTGGAGTTCCTTAAGCAGAGTTTAAATGTTGACCAAATACATTTTGTGCCTATGAAAAAGGGTCATATGTTTAAGCTACCTATGTTTGTGGGTCCGTTTATAGTCAATATGAGATAGGAAGCTGATGAAGTCACTGTGATGTTAGATGGAATGCATCTGCTGTTAGGATATAAGTGGGCTTATGACCCCCATAAAGTGATTTCAAATAGGAGAATTGAAAATGGCTATTCAACATTTATTCATGAAAGCATACCTTATATAGAGAAGCTAGCAAATAAGGGTTTTGCAGGTTCTGTTGGCTCAAATATAAAAACTTCTGTCATGTTTGAGAAATCTAACAAGAGGGGTAAAGAAGTAGTGATTGATTTAGAAGATGAAGAGCAGAGAACTGAAAAGAGAACAAAGCTCAATGAAGACTTAGCAGGTGGTCAACCTGGTTTCTCACTACAATTAGGAGATGAGAAAAATGTCCCTGCCTCGCCACGAAGACATGAGGATACTCAGGAGAAAGTACCCTTGATTAAACAAGTATTTTCTAAGATTGTTGAAAGAAATCAAAAGATGAAGGCTATCATGGAAGTGCATGTTGAATATCAAACAACTCCAGATCAAACAAGATTGCTGACTACCATGGATCTTGAAAAAGATCAATTTAAGATTGCTCTTTCTCATCCTTCTGATATGAGTGTAGGGTCATCTAATAATTTCAATACTGTAAATCTGACTGTTGATGTAAGAAAGATTCCTCTGCTTGATAAAGTAAATTTACATATGCAAACTCGTCAACTGATAGTGAATGATTTGACCAAAACCAATGCAATGGCTCTTAAAGATGAGAACATGCTAGGAAAGGTGATCAAGCAACTGAAGTTAGAGAAAGCCAATTATAAGGCATTAACAACACATAATGAAGAACTCAAGAATATTATTGTGAAGATTGGATTAGATCCAAATGACAAGTCTGTTGTGTAGAAGTTGCTACAAAGCGCAGAATCAAAGATTTTTGTGTTGAAGAAAAAGTTGAAGTTGCCTACAGGAGAGAATTCTATGGTAGCAGAGGTGGCAGAAGTGGAAAACGAGAAAGAGAACCTTCTTCAGCAGCTCCTATAGAAAGAAGAAGAAATTACTAAGTTGAAACAAACTGCATTGTGATTACAGAATCACATTGATTCTCATTCCTGTACTTTCATTTTACCATATGGAAATGAAGATCCAACAGCACAAATATCTCAATTGAATACTGAACTAAAGATGGCAGAGAGAGATCTCAAAAGGGCACAAAATGATCTGGAGAAAGTAGCAAAGACAATGCAAGCCAAATATGGGGAAATCAATAAGTACAGGACATATTTCCAAACAGTTGATGCTGAGATTAAAATTTTAAAGGAAAATTTGAAGGGAAACATATCTCTGATACAGGCTAAGGATATTATCTAGAATGATATTATTGAAGAGATGAAATAAATTTTGGGTTTTTTAACTATTGTATCAGAATAAAGAAGCATTATCAGAGATTTCGAGGACCAGGTTATGGTAGACAAGCAAAAGACAATTAACAGGGCCGTCTGGGCAAAGAAATTTATCGATTTCATTGATTCCAAAACTACCAAGAGTTGGAGGAGAATGAGATTAAAGATAGGATTTCATATGCTATGGAGATTAAAAAATTAATTGTTAAAAATGTTTGCAGGAAGACTACATAGAAAAAGTTGACAGAGATTAAGGAAGCAGTCAACAAGTTCGACAATTTATTTGACAAAAGAGCTAGGGTTGGTTTGTCATCATTCTGGGGCCTTGGCGGCGGTGTTTTATCATGGGATTCCTATGAACCAATATTGGTGTTGGAAAAAATCAAGGTGGACAACACTCATGAAAAGACTCAGATTCTAAAAGGAGCAACAGTGATTAATTTTCTTCAGAGGCACTTTCAGCTTTTATGGTTGGTGAATACCCTGTTTACAAAGAGACCATCATTCAATAGAATTACTGCCTTTAGATTGGAATATCATAGGCTGATTAATTCACCTAAAACAAACATTGAGGTGTGGAAGAAATGCAGATCTTGGATGATAGATCTACCAAAGGATCCTTCAACTACAAAGAAAGATAAATCAGTTAATCAAGAGAATACATCTGCAGCGAGACGAGTCCATATTCAGCAAATATATTAGGATTTAAATTTTATTTTATCTCTTTAAGAGAATGCAATTGTAATAAAACATTTCGATGACATGTAATAGGTAGTTTACAAAGTATCAATTAGTTTGAACACTTAGGAGTATTTTCAGTAGTTACAAACTGCTTTGCATTGTATTTAAAGAAAAAGACTTGAAAGAAAATGGTTCTGAGTTTTGGACCTTCAGACTACTGCAAATTTTGTACATAATTTTCAAATGATTAATGAATGAAGATCAATATTCTAGCATATGTTTATATTGATATGTTTTCCATTTTAGATTATGTACTTTCTTTCTATGAATAAAATGAAGTAATGAAGCTGCAAGTCTCTTTTTACATATGAGAATAAGAGTTAAAAATCCTTAATAGGCACTCCATTTTAACGTTTCCTTGTCTTAAATTTCTTCTGAAGTTTGAAGTGATAGATTTTTTTTATCAGCATATCAGTTTGGGATTCCTTCCTACATGTTCTTCTTATCATTCCATTTTATATCAGCAGATAATGGCATTGTGAGACATTCATTACATTTGATTCTTGATGGTTTAATAAAAATCTCTTAAGGTGATTAAGCAAAGACCATTTGACACAATATTTCTATGAAACACACACACACACACACACACACACACACACACACACACACACATATATATATATGTCTTGAGCACTTATTTCTTACCACAACCAAGGGATTGTTTCTTAAGATACAACATTTTTTGGTGTCGTTGCCGGGTACGAAGAAGCGAAGTTCATTCCCCAGGTTTTTATCATATTTCTTCTGGTTGTTCAGAGAGGAAGAAATATCAGGTTGTGTTTTTATTCCATAATTTTGGCGTATAAAAGGCCACATACGAAGTCAGACACCTCGCAACAGAAAGCACCAATTTTGTCAAATCCTAAGAAATTGGTTTCTAGAAAAGCTCAGAAGCCAAAGAAGTTTTCTACACCTGACGCTACACTTCCTGCACCTGGAAACAGTTCACATAACCCCTCATCCAAGGATATTTCCCAGAAAATCATTTTCTCGAAACAAGAATCCTTTTCTCCACCAGTTCATTTTCAAGAACCAAAGTTAGAAGAACAATCTTTTGAGTCTGTTTCATTCACATTTATAGAAGATTAACCGAATAAAGTTGCTAGTTCTTCTGCTATTTTTCATCAACCCCTTCCTATATCAGTTGTTTCACCTCATTCATCCACATCGTCAATTGGTTCACAATCCCCACGTACTCCAGGAGCAGTTAATCAAGGCATAAACATGGCAGCCCCTGCTTCCTTGATGAACATGTATGCACCATTAAATCTTCCACAACCTATGAATGCCATGCCCCAAGAATAACTCAAGTTACTTCCTCATTTTACTGGTGAGGAGGAAGTAACTGCAGAACAACACTTGCCATTGTTTTTCACTTTTGATGAGAATCTAAATGTTGAACATCCTGATGTAGTGATGAGACTTTTTTTTTAGTCTCTGAATGGAGAGGAAAGAAAATGGTTCAAAGGTTTTCCTAATGCCTCAATTAATAATTGGGATGAATTAGAAACATATTTCATTCGAAGATGGGGTGAAAAAAGAGATCATGGCTACTCGTTGATGGAGTTTAATGCAATCAAGAAAAAATCAGACGATAACATGACTGATTTTATTAAAAGATTCAAGAAATGGTATAATAGTCTACCCTCAGAAATGAAACCTCCTCCTGTTGGAGCAAGGGTAGTTTTTTCTGGAGCTTTCGAGTCAGATTTTACTTTCACTTTGCGAGAGAGGAGATATCCTAATCTTGAACAAATCCAAATTGATGCTTTGGAGATTGAAGCAAATATGATTGATGCTAGGAAGACACAAGAAAAGCAGTCAATTCAGGAGAAAGGTAAGGCCAAAGAGGAATCATCACAAGATTAGAAGATTGATGACATGACAAAGGTTATCGAGAATTTGTCAACCAAATTAGTGAAGATGGAGCTAGACAGTAAAAATCCTGCATAACAAAACAAAGGAGTTTTCAATCCTCAATTTAGAAAACAACCCTTGCAAATTTTGCAGAGGGAAAGGAGAGATCGGGATCAAGTTCAGGCACCATTGTATATATAAGTAGCACCTTCAAAGTCTACTAAGGATGATAAAAAATAAGTTGAAAATCAAATACCTGCTATTTAAATGGAATATGATGAGGAAGAAGAAGAATGTGAAGAAGAATGCACCAAAGTTGAGGTGTCATTTGACCAAGAAGAGATGGATGAGTATTGTAAGAAATTCACAGATTTTATGTAAGAAAAGCTGCATAAGAAGTATGATTTAAGATCAAGGAATATATCAAGGACTTAGGATGATGAGGAGAAAGAGCCAGAGTCAGTCCCTTCTCCAGTGGCGACTCCACAACCAAAGAACTCAATAAAACAATCATATAAGGGAAAACAACCTATGAATCCAGTGAGTGGAAATGAAAAACAATAGGCTGAAACTTCCCAAAATAAGTCTATTGATACTAATAATTTGGAGAAGGTTGTTACCGTGCCTGAAAAGATTGCTAATCCTAACAAAAATCAAGAAGAACTTGAGAAGATTGTTAAACAAAATCAAGCCTTCAGTCTATCTAAAGAGCTAGAAAAAATCAAAATTCAAGTACCCCTACTTGAGCTAGCTAAGACCCCAGGTTACCAGAAGGAAATTGTTGAATTCATTAATCTTTCTTAGTCTGATGATATTGGTGATACTATGAATTTTCAAGAGGAAAAACCTATGGTCACTTTTGGTCCAAATTTGGAGAAGGTAGATTCTTCTGTTCCACCATTTTATATATCACTGATTTTTCATGATTTTATTCTTCATAATTGTATGTTGGATTCTGGTGCATCACATAATCTCATGCCATTGTCTGTAATGAAATAATTGAATTTACAAATTACTAAGCCCTATAGAGACCTATATTCATTTGATTCAAAAAGGGTGAAGTGTGTTGGGCTAATCAAAGACATGGTGGTATCCATGGCCCAAATTCCTGCCAAATGTATCATGATGGATGTAGTGGTTGTAGATATTCCAGCTAGATTTGGTATGCTTTTGTCCAGATATTTTGGAGCGAAGCTTGGAGATGTTTTAAAATTGGACTTCACATATTCTATTATTCCTGTATTAAATGAGGAAGAAAGGAGGTTATATAGAGAAACAAGATTTGTTAAACCTACCACAAAGAAATATGCAGGAAATTCCCCTATCTATGGTTAATAGAAGGAATATATTTCTTATTTTATGTTGCATGAAGATGCAGAGTTTGTTGAAGACTCAGAGAAGAAGCTCTCTTCAGCAATTGTACGTAATGATCTGGGTTCAAACAAAATTTGGAAGCGTTATTTTGATGGTGCCTATTCAAAAGATGGCACAAGAGCTGGATTTTTACTGATATCTCCATAAGGTAATCTTTTGCCTTTTTCTTTTATACTAGAATTTGAATCAACAAATAATGTAGCTTAGTATGAAGCATTAATTTTGAGTCTTGAAACTGCTAAACAAATGGGAATCCATTGTATTTCAATTTTTGGTGATTCTAAGTTGATTATAAGACAGATTAAAAATATTTGTCAAACCAAACATCCAAGGTTGAGATCATATAGAAATGAAGTATGAGACCTGATTGAGAATTATTTTTAAGCTTTGAATCTTCAATTCATTCCAAGAGAAGAAAACAGAATGGCAGATTCATTGGTAGTTTCAGCCATTATTTTCAAGCCACCTATTAATCCTAAACTGAGGTATGAGATTGAGTTGAGGCATAGACCCTCAATCCCTGACCATGTTAAACACTAGCAGGTCTTTGAAGATGTTGAGCAGATAATTTTTTTCCTGACAATGATTGAAAACTTTGAAGATAGTGAAATAGATCAACAAAGTGAACAGACTAATTATAATGAAGACTTCAAAAATATTAAGAAATCTATAGGTGATCAAAAGATAATTAAGTTGAAAGACAATATATTTCCCAGAGGATTAGTTCCTCTTGAAAGACTAATTGATTCAAATGATGTAGCGTTGGATCAAAAAAAGGTATCTCAAGAGGGTGAGATGAAATATCATAGTCTGGGAACTCAGTAAGAGCCTAAGGTTGTCAATTTATTCAAAGGAGTTCCTAAGAATTATAAAGAAAGGTACATTGATCTTTTCAAGAAATATATGGATGTATTTTCATGGTCCTATGAGTATTTGAAGACATATAATCTTGATATTACTCAACAAAAATTACCATTGAAATATGGGGTCAAGCCTCATAAGCAAAAAACTTAGGCAGATTAATCCATTTCTCCTTGCTCCAATTGAAAAGGAAGTGAAGAAATTGTTGCAGGAAAAAATCATAGTCCCACTTAGATATTTAGACTAGGCTTCTAACCTAGTTCCTATGAGGAAAAAAAATGGAGAGATAAGGATATGTGTTGACTTCAGGAATTTAAACAAAGCATCTCTTAAAGATAATTATCGTTCGCCTAATATGGAATACGTTTTATAGAAAGTGATAGGAGCATATAGATTGTATATGGTTGAATATGGTTTCTCTGGATATAACCAAGTAGCTGTTGAAAAGGAAGATCAGAAGAAAACAACTTTTACCACACCTTGGGGAACATTCATGTATGCTAGGATGCCTGTAATATCCCGTTGAGGCCTCAAAATTCGCTGCAACAACATGGTGGATGACCACTCGGTCTTGACCTTAAAGCAGTTCCTTTTCCATTTGGAATGGTGGCTCTGACTGGTTTAACTAGGTCCAGTTACCTTCTCTCAATCTCCATTGGCTTAAAATATGACTTTTATCTATCAATGGGAAAGAGACATCAAATCATTTCTCTTGCCGATCGGATAAGAGAAGCGATCCTTACGCTAATTTGGGCTTAGCCAAGCCACAACTAAAGTTTTTCCTCTTTTGGAAGAGGACTTTTTAAGGATGTAGAATTTAATCTAAATGCAATATTATTCTACGATGCAAACAGAAGAAACTATTTTAATCCTATCTCAATTAGGCAGATATAGATCTATCCCAACAGAGAGAAAGATGTTTTAAAATAATTGAGATTTAAATATGTTTATTTTAAATGAATATCAAGCTAACGAAGTAGTTCAATTAACTGATATTGTGAATACCAAACACGTTCTATATAGAGACCTCTTAACTGAAATAATCAATCAACAACACTCAGGAAGAAGTTCTCAAAATGATATTGATCATTTAATCAATAACTTGAATAATTAATCAATAACATGCAGAAATAGTTCACAACATATCACTATTCAATAAATCAGTTTTATAAGACAGATTTTTGAGTAAATAGTTACTCAGAAATCAAAATTCAACACATAAGGGTAGAGACAAATAATAACATAAATTGAGGCAAATTATTCATACCGACAGAGGTGCACAAGTATGCGAGTAAATTGACATATTACGGTTATCATAAAATCAAACCAGCATTTAAAATAATATTATTATAAATACCAATTTATTAAGTCCATTTCTCCAGCTCCAGTTTCTAACAGTCTTTTACAATGCCTGAACTTCTACTTTCAAAATCAGAGCTACAGTAGTGCAAGACTCTGTTCATTATACATAACTCAAAATGTAAAAAAAAAACCTCAAAAATCTCCAGATCTGAGATTCCTCTCCTCTCACCCTACAACTCTAAATTCCTATTACAGAAGTTCTTTTGGAATTCCAGAATTGCAGAGGAGAGAAGCCCTTCTTACATTTTTATATCTGCTATTTATAAAATTTACAAAAGGATTTCTTCATAGGAAAGTTTGTTTGAAGGGTGGTTTTTCTCTATCAATTTTCATTGGTTCAAAATCACATTCTTCAATTATTAGAGACTTCTTATTGATTGAGAGCTTCTTCTTCTCATCTCTTCAACTGTTTTCCTGCAAAAAAAATCAAAACAAAATTAAAATGTAAAAGCAAAATCAAAATGCAAAAAGAAATTAAAATAAATCCAATCAAAACTTAATTAAATAAATAATTGAAAAATGAAATATAAGCTTTAATTTCATTTTGTGCTGATATAATTGGCCAAAGATATCATTGATGAATGGATATCTATTTAGAAGAAGTTGTGGGAAAATTAAAATGCAGAAAATAAAACTCAGAAAAATTATTTTGTTAAAACTTCGGAGCATGATCTTTTTCTGATTTTAAGACCCAATAAATGATCAAATCTAGAAATGAAACAGCTTTAGAAATGTTCTCCATCATTTTATCTATCTAATAAGCCGTCCTGGGCTTCATTTGGCCAAGTAAAAATCCATTTATGAGCTTCCACAGTTGGTCATTCAAAAATTCAAAAGAGTGTCATTTACAAACTAGTTGACCAAATGAAGTGAAACAATTATCGTTGGAAAGATTATGAAAAATTAGATTCAATAAAACAATAAAAATAGAAATCCGATAAAAATGAAAAATAACAAAATAAAAAAAAAATAATTAACTTAATCAAAATCCTAAAAGGTGTTTAGCCAAAATTTTGTAGAAAGGGTCCCCATTATTGAAGTGCATAAGTCAAAAATTGGGGTTGTGTTTTACCACAACAATGGCGACATGCGGGAGAAGAACCAGTTATCTCTGATTAAAGGAATTGAATTTAAATTTACCCAAAGGTTAAAAATAATGGAAATCACGAAATCGTCTAACAGTAAAACATTTCCATAGGTCCCACATAAATAGATTAAGAAATATGAGTTT
The DNA here is from genome assembly GCA_034641835.2 of Pinus albicaulis. Classification (NCBI taxonomy): domain Eukaryota; kingdom Viridiplantae; phylum Streptophyta; class Pinopsida; order Pinales; family Pinaceae; genus Pinus; species Pinus albicaulis. Next base: position 1,172,844,258 of record CM076577.1, read on the forward strand.
GTAAAGATAAGTACTTAAAACAAATTCAAGTAAAAGTGATGAATCCAAATTAGGGGAAATTTGTTTTTTTTTAATTTTCCTCATGTGAAAAATAGAAGAAGGTAGAGATAGGAGTTTTTTGATAAAACATATATCAATTTTGTGATTGTCTCTGACATTGCTTCACTGCCAATGAGCCTAAACAGTACCCTGGCAAAGTTGTCTTTTATGCCATACAAGCCTAGTCCCACTGTCAGCGAGCGTCATAGCCCCAACGAGTTTACTTGTATTTCCCATGCTTCCTCTTTTTATCACTCTTTTGATAAGCGCATTTTCAAGGTTTTTATTTATGATATATTTGAGTGAAAGAAGTGGGATGATAATAGAGTTTTTATGTTTAATGGACATAGTACTTTCATAATGTTTGTTCCAAATTATTTCCCTGCAACTATCAACCAAATGATTTTTATGTGGAGGGGTGGTAGGAATTCATTGAATTAAACTCAAATCAGTTCTTTCCTTGAAAAAGTAAACTCAATTGCTTAGAAAGGATGTGTGTTCCTCCATGAAAAATATTTAAAGCAAGATGGCTTTATGGTTCCATAAAAATATGCCTTTAATGATAAATGAAATTCACTTAAATAGATAAAGTAAAAGATTTCCCATGTATGTCAACAACTGTAAGCTAATAAAAATGTATTTTACATAAGTCGTGGCAAAGTCACGAAAATCAAATCCAAACTAAAAGTAAAAGGAAAATAATTCCTAAACTAAAGTAAGAAAAGAAATTAGTGAATAAAAATGAAGAAAGAAAAAATAAAAGAGAAAGAAAATTTAAAAGCTAAACTCTAATAAACCTTATATGAATTTCTCAACAAAGGATTATAAAAGAAAATAAGCTTAGGTGTGTTCATTCCTATGTTGAGATTTTAAATTTTTTATCTTGCAGAATTTTATAAAAATAAGGCTCTCAAAATGTAGAAGGTGAATAGAAGTTATGCTGAATGAAAAGTTTCTGTCTATTGCAAATTTTCTTTTTGAAGGAAAAACCTACATAAAATCATCTTAACTATTTTCTAATAAAAACAATGCTTAAAGAAACAGACTAAAGGTTTAAAAACTCCCCTGTTTATTTGATTCAATGAGGATCATTATTTCTTCTCTCAAGAATCTCAAAGAGTAGAAAGAAATTTTGAAAACTGATTTGGTAGAGGTGCGAATGGTTCATGAAGACCTGAAAAACGGAGTTTGAGATCATAAAATAAAATAAAATGAAGAAATGAAAATAAATGAAAGTGGGTAAATGAAACTTACCATTGGAGAACTACATTTAATATTACCTGAGAAATGTGATTTTCTCCAATGCAAGTTAACTTCTTTCTTGAATTAGAATTAAAATCATGAAGAGGTTTTATTGACCCAAAATCATTATTTATTAAATCTAAAGTAAAACAAGAAGTAAAGTAAAAGAAAGTAATGTTTCATGTTCAAGGAATCAGAAATAAATTGAATCCATCAGAAATGAGGGTGAAGATATGCTTCGTTATGAATTGAAACGATGAATGTTCTTTTTCTTCTTCCATTCTGAATTTATATAAGCCCCAAAGTATTGAAATTGATTCAAAATCCCGAATAATATAACAGTATATAAAGAGGATTTTGAATCTTTATATGATGATTATGGAGATAAATTCAAAATAAAAAAAAATTAAAAATATGAATTAATCATCAGCACATTACCTTGCTAAATTTTTCGCATCGCGAGATTATTTTTCGTGCATAAGTTAAAATCTGTGATTTCCACTTTTGCCGATACGAAATTGAGCTATTTCCATAATAATTTAAAATAAAATGGTGGAAAGTCAAATATCAATGTTTATTGCATCAAAATATCTTGAAGACAAAGCTTTATTTGTGTTTAGTAATGTGATATAATCATTATGATGGAAATGTCGCTTGATGAGTATGTGCGATGAGAAACTGTGAAGGGATGAATGCGATATTAGAGAATAGTCATATCGGAAGATTAAAGCTTGTGAATGAAATGAAACACCGATATAATTCTTGCGATAATGAAAATGCGATAAATTACTGATGCAACATCACTGCAAATATCAAAATATATGCATGGAACTTTGGTTTTGCAGCCCACACAAACGGTGACCAATCATGCATGGTTGCACTTTGCATCTTTCATAATTTACCTTCCAGCAGATTTCAAAACTTAACTCTTTTTCAATTTTGCAATTTTGCGATTTCGCAATTCACAGTGAATTCCACATCACTCGTTGCAACTTTTATCGTTTAATCATATTACTTATCTCATGCGATATGCGATATGTGTATCATTGCATTGCAATCTCTTTACCTTGTCATTTGTCACATTGTAACTAATATAATTTACCGGGGGAGGTCTTAACAATAACCACTAAAATTTTTGATATGCAAAATGTAATTTCGTTAATGTGCCAATGTGCGATGAAGAACGGACCTGATATTTTTATTATATTAATTTTAATTTCATATCGGATCTCAGACATCGGAACTTTTAAATATATGCTCTTATCAAATTTGTGATTTATAAACAGACGCGATATCTGTATATAAAGATGATTTAAATGTCATATCGGGTCCGAGTTATATGAAAATCACAATTTTGGCAAAGTAATTTTAACGGAAAATGAGCAAGAATGAATATCAGAAGATATGCATCAAAGGTTTCCTATCGGGAATTGTTAAGAGCTGCCTCTGATCAAATGTTTTGATACAGATAATGTGATATCAGATGGAGAGATCATCGGAGATTGGAGGGAATGAGAATATTTGGAAATCGGATATATTTAGTGTATGTTCATTTCAAAGTCTCCGATATGCGATTTACGATGTATAATGAGCCATATGTGGGGTCGATGATTTCTTTGAAGTATTAAATTCAAAAAGAAAGTGAGTGTTTTAACTTTGCTTTATAATAAATAGACCTTTAATAATTTAATTAAATGTCAAAAAAATTTTATTGGAAATTAATTTTATCAGAACTTTCTTATAAAGAGAATTGTGAAAGAAAATGATCTGATATGATTATTCAGACAATTTTTTAAGAATTATTAGGATTTAAATATAAGAAAAATTTAGATACCCTTTAAATTTCAGAAAAAATCATAAATACTTCCTTGAACATGTTGCAGATTTTGGAAACAAGGGTTGGCTGCTTTCTTATCTCAGATCTACATAATCAAGTTAATGAAGAGCTACACACAAAAAAAAATATAAATAAGAAACAACCTTTGAAAGAAAAATAAATAATAAATGATGATGAACTTGTAAACACATACTTGAAAGAATTTTGATTGTAAGTTTACCTCATGAATCTTGAAATTCTCCCAAATTTTCTCAAAATTTGCATAAGTGCAATACCACCTTTTTATTTTAATATAAAATGTTAACTAATGAATTTTTTCAAATTACATCCTTTATAAAATTAAATCAGAAGACAATAGTGGTAAAAATGACTTCTTAGAACTACTTGTGAATCAAAAATTTGTAAAGTAGTAGAAATTTCTTGAAATTTCTTCATGTATGATCAATGTTATTAATTTTGAAAACCGAGAAAATTGGAGGCTTGACAAATAAGTATGATATAATAATTCAAGAACTTCTAAAATACTCCAGGATGTTTTTCTACTATTGAAATGGGATGCTCACAAGAAGTTGAATTCATTACTTGTTTTATTTAAAGTCTGAAATAATGAAATAAATGCAAAAAGAAAAGAAAATTAATCTATTCCTATTTCTAACTTAATGAAGGAAACATGACTAGGTATAGTCATACTTCCAATGTAACCATGTAAGCATTTTAATTCTTGCATGTATGTCCATATCAAAATTAGTAAAAATGAAAATATAATTAAACTACAAAAACTAAATCTGAAAGCAGAATGTATCTTTATTGTTAGTATCTTATTCACCATTACTTTCTCTTGAAATGTCCTTTCCAATTGAATTTCAATTGGGTCATAGAAATCTGGATGGATTTCCATTATTGAGTAGGAGAGGTTTAAAAGAGAAGATGACAGATCAGGTTGTAAAAATGATCTTTCAGAAACAATGGCATGTGTGATTTTGTCAGTGTTATGTCTAAGTGCTAAATTATTAACAATCTTCTGTGAAGGAGAATTTTCCAAATGTCTTTCAAATTGATCAATGAAAAATGGATGGAAGTCCGATAAATCCAACAGAAGACTATTAATTGAATTAGATTTTTGGTCATAAAGTGAAAATAAACTCTCCTTTTGGCACTACTCTTGAGAAGTAAGATGTAATTGAGAAGGAATGAACATCAATTGAAATTGGAAGTTTTATAAATTTTGATGTTCACAATTATAATTTGAATCTTCATTTTTCCCTTGAGGTGGTGCATCAATTGAGTGTTCAATATTGAGCTGCTCAATATGCCAGCACAAAATATCTAAAATCCTAAGACTAAAAATAGAAAATAAATCTAAAGTTAAAATTAAATGTTGAAAAAATAACAAAATTGAATCATAGTTTACACTAATGTTACAATTTTTGTTACAACTCAATTGGGAGTGACTTAAATCAATTTCCTCTTCACAAGAATTGGGAAAAATAATGTAATTAGAATGATTTTTTATACCCACTTGTGAATTAGAGAGAAGGATATGACTTTGAATAGGAATGCGAGCTTGATCATCATATAAATCATAGATTGGAATGGTTTCTCGAATGCTGAAATTATAAGTATGATTATTTGCTTGAAAATGAGAACTATTTGGAACAATTTCTAAATTAGATTGTTCTTCATTTTCACATGTGATTAGACTTAGATCATGAGGATTCAATTGTAAAAAAGACAGCTCAATATCCTTAATGTCAAAGTAGCTATCATAAATGACCTCAAGACATTCATTAGAATTCCCTTCAATCTTATTCAATGTATCGAAACAAGAAGGAATATTAAGCTCATGTTCATTAATGCCAGAAGAAAGATCATTAATTAATTCTCTATCATGATAAATATTAATCAGAAATTTATTTAGATCAACCTCTCTGTTTTCTGAAACATCTTTAACTGGAAGAGAGGAAAAATTGCTATTAGAAAAATTATCAAGATAAAGAGAAAAATATGAATCCGAAACAATGTGTTTCAAAATATCTCTATTTGAAAACTTTTGTGCATTTTCTTCATTGCAAATTTCAGATTTAAGATCATTTTCTCGGCTACTTATGCTTTCTTGAAGAATGTTGCTTTGCTGATATGAATTTGGAATTTTCTCATCATGAAAGAATTCAGAAATTTGTACAACAGATTGCGTTTTATAGGAAACTTTGATTGCTATTGGTATTTGACAAATTATGATTTTATTTATGATTCTAATGCATACTGATTTTCAGATTTCAAAGTAGTATCTTCTTCAATATTGCTACTAATATTTTCTCGCAATTTACCAGTGAAATTTTCCAAGCTTCATGATTGAGTTTCATGTACATGTGAAGGTGCACCTTGATCTTTCTCAAAACTGTAAGAAATGTGCAGAAATTGAAGGAATTGATTATAAAAAATAGAGGCCATTTCATCATCATTTGTTTGTACCTCCATTTTTGAATTCTTACTTATGTCAATGAAATTAGACGGAGATTGATCAAAGTTTGAAATAATTTCGCATGGATTATAAATGGAAGGAAGGTTGCAAATATGTTCAAACCAATCTAGTAATTGCTTTTTCGAAGGTTCAAACCAATCTAGTAATTTAAACGAAACCTGATGGTAAAATCAATTAATGACTCACCTTCATACCTTCGTAGATCTTCAAAATTGTCACATACATGTTTGTAGATATATCCATCAAATTTACAAAGGAAGATTGTAATAAATTGTTCCCAAGTGTGGATTGCAGCAACTGGAAGTGATTTACATGAGTTTTTGTCTTTTTCTAAGAATGTAAGAGTAAAAATCCTGCACAAAATACCTTCATTGATTTCATGAAAAATAGAATTTGAAAAATTTTGAATGAATCATAAAGTATTATTAAATGCAAAATTATTCATCTTACCATTAAAATTTACCTGAGACAAGTGTCTTACTATTTTTGCTGGAGTATTGGAAGATACTCGTCCAAAAATACAACTCCAAATTGGAATTTTTAAAGGAGCCATTATAATAAAAATAAAATATTAGAATACAAAGACTCCAAAGGAAAACAATTCTTAGGCCCTCCTTCTAGTGCCAAAATGTTGAGGCCTCGAAATTTGCTGCAACAACATAGGGGATGACCACCCGGTTCGGACCTTAAAGAAGTTCCTTTTCAGTTTGGAATTGTGGCTCCGACTGGTTTAACTAGGTCCAGTTACCTTCTCTCAATCTCCATTGGCTTAAAATATGACTTTTATCTATCAATGGGAAAGAGACATTAGATCATTTCTCTTTCCGATTGAACAAGAGAAGCGATCCTTAAGCTAATTTGGGCTTAGCCAAGCCACAACTAAAGTTTTGCCTCTTTGGGAAGAAGAATTTTTAAGGATGTAGAATTTAATCTAAATGCAATATTATTCTACAATGAAAGCAAAAGAAACTATTTTAATCCTATCTCAATTAGGCAGATATAGATCTATCCCAACAAAGAGCAAGATGTTTTAAAATAATTGAGATTTAAATATGTTTGTTTTAAATGAATATCAAGCTAACAAAGTAGTTCAATTAACTGATATTGTGAATACCAAACACATTCTATCTAGAGACCTATTAACTGAAATAATCAATCGAAAACACTCAGGAAGAAGTTATCAAAATTATATTGATCATTTAATCAGTAACTTGAATAATTAAGCAATAACATGCGGAAATAGTTCACAACATATCACTATTCAGTAAATCAGTTTTATAAGACAAATTTCTGAGTAAATAGTTACTCAAAAATCAGAATTCAACCCATAAGAGTAGAAACAAATAATAACATAAATTGAGGCAAATTACTCATACCGACAGAAGTGCACAAGTATGCAAGTAAATTGACATATTCTTGTTATCATAAAATGAAACTAGCATTTAAAATAATAGTATTATAAATACCAATTTATTAAGTCCATTTCTCCATCTCCGGTCTCTAACAATATTTTAAAATGCCTGAACTTCTGCTTTCAAAATTAGAATTATAGTCGAAATGGCATCAGAGACAAGTTCGATCAACATGCTATACTCAGCGATATTGTTCATCGATCTACCAATACAAATTCCTTGAAAACTTAGTAACTCGTCGTTCAGAGCAAAAATGGTTCACACTGCAAAGGATAGATTCTGCGTACTACGAATAGCACCATCAGCATATCCAACAAATGGTTTTGAAGATTCATACATCTGTGATAAAATGTAAAGCACTCTAAAAAAAAATTAAGATAGTGAATGCAAATCAACAACATATAAACAATATAATACAAAAAATTACTATGCTCATGATTAAGCATAGTAATGTTTAAGATACAACCCATTTCTAGGCTGTGCCAATGGAATCCCATCGTAATCAACTAACTCATAGGCACCCTTAGCAAGAACTCTTTTGACAATATAGGGGCTATGCTATAATGGATTGAATTTCCCTGTACCTATTACATTAGCTTCTTGATCATAAAGGAGGACCAAGTCGCCCTCTGAGTAGATGCAAGGCTGGAAATTTTTGTCATATTGCACCTTTATACATCTCTTATGCACTTTGTTGGCCAATTGGGCTTCACGATGCGTTTCATCAAGATGGATGAGGTTAAGCAGACACGCTTCTTCTTCTAAGGTGTTAGGTAACAAGTCTATCGCAATTTTTAATGATGATATTTCATATTGGATTGGTAAGATAGATTCCAGAACATACACCAATTGAAAAGGAGTAAATCCGGTTGCATTTCTCACCTAGGTTCTATATGTCCACAAAGCGGAGTACAAGATCAAATGGCAGTTCCTTTTACGAACTCTAATCATTCATTGAAGCATTCATTTAAGAATTTTGTTAATAGCCTCAACTTGTCCATATGATTATGGATAATAAGGAGTAGAATTATCATGTGACAATCCTAACTTGGTAGTCAATTCAGACATCATATGGTTGTGAAAATGCTTCCCATGATCTGTAACTATAGCTTGTGGGACCTGTTGACAGGAGAAAATTTCCGGCCAAAAGTCACTACTACATTTGGCAGAAATTTCGACACTTGGTTCTGACGGTTTTGACCAAATGTCAGAAATTTCCCCAAATTTTTTCCATCCCAGCCGAAACCGTCACTATACCGACGTTTATAGAAAAGTGTCGCAATACCGACACTTATACAAAGCATCACAATTGCGATGTTTGGAGGAAGACGTCGCAATTGTGACACTATCGCCCAAAGCGTTGCTATTGCGACGACTGCCTCCAAACGTCGCAAGTATGACACAACGTCTAAGTGTCGCAATTGCGACATTTGGAGGCAGCCGTCGTAGTAGCGATGCTTTGTCCGCCATCGGTATAACAACACTTATATGCACGCTACATAAAAATACGAAACTTATATGCGCGCTACATAAAAGTGATTTTATTGTTTCGTATCTGTCATAATAGCTACATTAACGTCTGATATCACACACGCATTTGCCCTCCGCTCTTGCAGAACAGCATTCGCCCTCAGCATTCGCCCTCAGCTCTTGCAGAACAGCATTTTCCCTCAGCATTTTTCCTTAGCATTCACCCTTAGCTCTTGCAGAACAACATTCACCCTCAGCGTTTGCCCTCAGCTCTTGCAGAACAGCATTCGCCCTCAGATCTTGCAAAATGGTAAGTTCTTACTGTAGGCCCTTCCTCCTATAGTAGGGTTGACTCTATTTGGGCTTTTTTGGTCAATTCCATTGGATTGTGTTAGGCTGTATGGTTCTCTCTAGATTTCAAGAATTAAGATTCAATACCCTCTATTATCTTCATCACCCAATACAAGATTTAAATTTTTCTCAAAGAAACTCTTATTAATTTGGCAGCCATTATTTCTCCCTGCTTTAAAAACCCTACATTTAAATGAAAACAAGCATTGCGTTTCAACTACAAAAATATATTATTGTTCAAATGTACATGTGTGCTACATTAATGTCTGATATCACGCCCGCATTCACCCTCCGCTCTTGCAGAACAACATTCACCCTCAGCATTCGCCCTCAGCTCTTGCAGAACAACATTCGCCCTCAGCATTCACCCTGAGCTCTTGCAGAACAACATTCGCCCTCAACATTCACCCTGAGCTCTTGCAGAATAGCATTTGCCATCAGCTCTTGCAGAACAGCATTCACCTTGCATTCACCCTCAGCTCTTGCAGAACAGCATTCGCCCTCAGCTCTTGCAAAATGGTAAGTTCTTACTGGAGGCCCTTCCTCCTATAGTAGGGTTGACTCTATTTGGGTTTTCTTGGTCAATTCCATTGGATTGTGTTAGGCTGTAGGGTTCTCTCTAGATGTCAAGAATCAAGATTCAATACCCTCTATTATCTTCATCACCCAATACAAGATTTAAATTTTTCCCAAAGAAACGCTTATTAATTTGGCAGCCATTATTTCTCCCTGCTTTAAAAACCCTACATTTAAATGAAAACAAGCAGTGCATTTCAACTAAAAAAATCTATTAGTGTTCAAATGTACATGTGTGCATCACTTGTGTAGGGTATTCCTTTTCCACTTTCACATTATCCAAGAATGTGTGCAGTATAGTTCATATTTTTTGTGATTTAGATTATCTTGAAAAAGGAAAGGTAAATTATTTTCCATGGAAAAAGAAGGTTTTCCCTTTTTATAGGTTGTTTGGACTTACGTGGAAAAATTTATGGTATGCCTTTCATATTATGTAGTTTAAATTTGAATTAACAAATTATTCTACATGAAAATATAATTACCTATGTGATGTCCTTCATCACTAATTAAAATTATAGGGTTTCAATTTCCTAGACTCTAACTCATCCGATGCTAAATTCTAGGTTCTCATTGGTGGATCACTCTTCCATTGATTTCCTTTCCCTCTGGATCTTGTCATACTTTAAAAGTCATCAATGATACATATATTATTTCAGGTATCCCAAAAGGCTTTATAGTAGAACATAGTTTTTTTGACACTTGAGGATTCTTTTTAGAACTGCAACGCGGTCTATGCTATCGAGTTATATACCAAGCAACTTGTCCTTAATAACCACACTATGAGGTAGGTTCAACCAATTTGAACTTGTTGGGACATAGCATATGAAGTTGTGTGATGATTCCATATCACAGGTCTATTATGGTGACAAAAGTGAAGACACGTAACGATAGTTATTATGTTAACATTACTAGAAACATTTTCGAAATTATCCATGCTATCAAGATGTCAAAATTCCAGGCATTAGGTGTCAATACTTGTAGCTAATAGATAATAATAATAATATAAAAAATCACAACTTTATTCTTGAAATATGATTGTTACACATTGGTAACCTAGTTCATGAGTTACTATCATCCAAAGACTGCAAAACAAACTTAAAATATAAATTAAACCAACATGAGAATCCAACTAAGGGTTTCTCGACAAAATCATGCCATAACCTGGCATTTTGAAACCTAAATTTGAATCCATCATAAGTAATACAATGCAAACTCAGATGGATTTTCAATGCATGTTTGCATGCTACACTTATTCTCTGTCTAGATATCATTTTTTAAATGGAACCATTAGTCAAGCCCACAATCCTTTTTATGTGAAAAATTTCAGCTCTATTTGAGCTATTTTTTGCTCCACCACCTCCATAAACATATGCAAACATATATCATGATCTTGGAATTCCATTACATATGTATGTGCCAATGTTCCATAATCATGCCCCATCATCAATTTAAGAAATTTCCATTGAATAACAAATTATGGAGGGGGGGAACTTTTTGCTGCAACATTTGGCTCAAAATCAGGGACCATCTCCGTATGAGGTGAATGAGAACTAGATATTTAATAAGTGAGATTAGCATTTCTCCTGCCATGGAGTCATATGGTGATCCATCATGTGAATTTGTCTTTATTTGCTCTCAACTTTGAAAGCTGTGCACCAAGCCTCACTGAACACACAAAATTTGAAAGATATAATAAAAATGCAAGCTAGAAGTGCCCTATTAATACAAAGGGAAAACCTTCCTACCTACCCTAACTGAGATAAATTTTGATTGAATAGTAAACATGATATTGCCAATGGAGTTGATCCAACAACTTGTTAAATGTATGGGACTAAATCATGCATTTGATTTCCAGGGAAACATGCGCATGAAGAGAAAAAGTGCAGAATTAATGGAAAATCCATACATGCCACTTATAAAAACTACACCTAAAGGTCAAAAAATACTTAAGGCCTAAACTTAATTTGAATCCAAAAATGAAAAAACAGGATTAGTGAAAACACGAGAGTGGTGTGGGTGAACAACATAAATAAAAAGTGAAGATACCTTTCCCCAAGATGCCTTTGTCACCGTTGTATGAAAACATTTTTTCCTTTCCCTTTATACATGCAAGTGAATGCATTATAGGTATGGTGTTTTCCAAGAATAGGAGAAGCCTACTTAAATATATAATTCGTGGAGTGAATGTTTCCTTGACCCAGAACCTCATAGAAACTTATCACTGAATTTGATGTTGGGATGGGATTGTAAAGATAACAACCTCTTCATTCCTCTTGAATATTGGCACCAATTATCAACAATGAATCAAACTGTAATTTGATATTCCCCCTTTTACATTGCCCTGTATTAGTGTCATACAAAACAAATATATCAAGATGAAAATCAACACCCTCCTTTTCCAAAGTTGGGTAAAGGTCAGTGAGAACCTTAGTCACAAGTTACAACTTCCAGGAGATTTCCAAAACAATTTTCAGTCAATTGTTGCATCATGAACAACATGATTTTCTCATAATTCAACATGAGACATGTTTTCCTTTCACTTCCAACAAAGTTCCATTTCTACCCGAAACTCCTATGAAACAAGAACCAAATAAAGGCCATGTCCTCAATGGACATCATTTGGCTTTGAAAATGGCCATTGCACCATGTTGTTTCTTATATTACATCATGATAGTTTCTTAGGTAATTTCTTGTTTCTTGAGATGAAAAACAACCAAAGAAATTGTGAATATCCTTTCAGGAAATAAATGACCATTTCTCAATCATATCTCAACTATTTTTTATTTTATTCTGTGGTTGCTTAATTTGAGAGAAATTTGACACTTTTATAAGGAATACAACATAAAAACACAAAATGGGAAGGAATTTATGAGGTAGATGACCTTTAGTTGTTGTCAATTAAGAATTGATAATACACGATGCATGTTCTGTACTACAAACTAGATTCCTTCCTGGAGTTGGGACACAGAGTATTGAATCAAATTTGTAGTTTCTAACTTTTTGTATTGGTTCATCAATCTTGAAATTCGGACATTGCATGTCTTCATTGCTTCATGTTTGAATAATTTGCATCATATCGTACAATAGGGAATTAGGAATTATGATTACTATTACTTTATGGATCTGTTAAGTTAATTTTAAGTTTGCATGGCTTAGTGTGAAATTATTCTAGTGTGCCCCTAGGCCCAGGTGAAGGAATGCCAAGGACCGAGAACGCTATTTTTTAAATGGTATTGTTTGTTATATCCAAAAACCCCTCAACATCACTTCTTATTAGTTCTTAACAATAGTGTTGTAAACAATTTGAGAATTGATATAGAAAAATCTCGCACTTCTCAATATAAAGTCCTAAAGCTAAAGTGTGATACCATGTGTAATTCAATAGCCCCATTGTCACCTCACCAACCTCTTTTCAGTTCGGGCTAGCTCTCCTCCAACTCAAGGGGGTTTCTCCCTAGTAGATGTTAGGGATCTAATGGCCCAACCAAACCAATTCAAGAGCCCCCTAACTCTCTATGTTTACTACTATCAATCAAAATATTGAACAATAGGGTCAGACATGGATCCTGAAGATAAAATTGCCAGGGTATTTTTGGGTAATTTCAAAGGGAAAGTCCCCAAACACATATAATCAAGGAATTATAACATGATTTCAAACATTAAATATCAACAAAATCGTTTAAAGGATATTGAAAGGAAAAATGTGATGGAAGATAGAAAGTGTCTTACTTAAATGCTCTAAGGATTTTTCAATAGTTGCTCCAAAAGCTTCACTTCAAGGCCCTTCAAGATCGTCTCCAACAATGCTATACCATCAGCTTCAACAATGTTGCTCCAAAAATATCCTCAAGGTCTTCACAACAAGTTTAATAGAAGTTGCTCCAACAATATATTCAATAAGGTCTTCATTGTCAACTCGTCTCTTGTTTGGGTGCCTTAATGTGCAATGACATGTTTCCAAGATTGAATTCAATGCAAGGCATATTTGAAACTCTAACTCTGTCTTCCGGTGTCTTATTAGAAATTATTTCAGTTTTCATTTTGTGTTTTCAAGTTAGATATTTTTTTCAAGTTTTTACATATATAATTTTATTGCAATGTGGCAGACTGATCAGAGCAGTGCAGGAACAACCCCGAGATGGGATGATCGCATAAAGAGGCCAACGGAAGAACATGTAAAGTGCCAGCATTGCTCTATCTTCAGGTATTTTAGTTATTTACATAATTGAAATAATATTAATTTTGTTCAAATATGCAGACACCTAGCCATGGTATGCCTGATGATTCCCTCTTTGAGGAAGAGATTTCTTCATCCCTATCTCCAGTGTTCTTGTTGCAAAAAAAGGCACGAGATGCAAGGTCGGAATTTAATGCTTTGATAGACACGCCTCAAACACCTGAAACAGAAGAGAGGATACAACATCTTATGAGGCAGCTAGAAAGATATCAGGTAATAATAAAAAGTCAAAAGGATATTTTTTTTGTTCTGCATGAGATGAATTGTGATAGTTTGATTTTAATTTTTACATTGACTAAACTAACAAAAAGTTCTTTTGTATGTAGCATTTTCTGGCACTTGTTGAACCCAGTGTTGGTGGTAGTGGGACACAAGGGCAAGAGATTGCCCAAAAACCCTCTCGTACACCTTCTACTCCTTTAGGTGCCAGCCAAGAAACACACCCTGCCCAAGCAGACACCCAGCCAACCGCTGAACGTGTTGGCAATGATGAGGCTGATATGGCTAACTACATTATTGCGTTTCCTGGAGCTACACGTGTCAGCTCCACAGGGACCATTAATGGCACGTTGTTGGTGAACGATGAAGGTGTCCCTATAAAGCATGTACAACTCCCAGGTAAATTTTAATATTTTAACTATTTCATGTACTTTATCTAAAACATATTTATCATGATTTTTATTTTTAAATTAATGATAATATCTTTTTTTTTCTATGTAGGAAAAAATGAGTTCTACAGGTTTCTGGAGAGCCATGCGTTGGTAATTTTTGGCCCAACCATACGCACAGGGTGGAATTCCCAGAATTCCAACTTGAAAAAAGAACTTCTAGATTATCTAGAAGCCCTTTTTGGGGTCGGAACATTTGACAGGACATCGGTGGCTCGGGTAGCCAACATATATTTGAAATATACCAGGGACACCTATAGGACGCAATTGAAATTTAACCCTAGATATGAGCATGCTCTCACATTTCCAGAGAGTGAGTGGAGATCACTCATCCATGACGGAAAAGAGAAAAGGGCAAAGAAAGAAGGAAAAATGCCAACTGGACCCGCAAGGTAAATTACAACTTTAATTCAATAGCTTTAATTTTCTCTATGTCTAAAATAAAAGTGTGCTACGTCATATCTGACTTCAATCTTTTGATGCTAGGTTGCTTGACACCTCAAAGGCAACCAAAGCTAGGATTGAGAAAAAGGGCCATCACAAGCTCGGCCAGGGTGGCTACTTGAAATTAGCTGCAAGAATTGTAATTAAGTAGCTAAACATCTTACAATTAATTGTATCGCCTTCCAACGTTTTTGTAATCCTATCAAATATGATTAAAAATACACAATCATATGTAATGTAGGGTGATGACTTTGGAATAGAAACTACAGAGGAAGATAAAAATATCACTTTCCATTTCGGCTATCAAGCCGTAGTTGAACGTCGCAGAAGCTTGGGGTAGGTCCCAAGATCCAGAATGCCTGATAAGGTAAAACATTAACCTTTCAATATGTTTGTTTTCATCCATAAATTTAATGTCTAACAACTTTGTTTAAATCAGGGGAGCAGCACTACCGATGAGGCAAATAACCCAGTTTTAGAGCCAGATGTAGATGATCCTCACGTGCAACCTGATCATTGTAGTGGGGACCAAGCCGACAATGCTACTATCAGTGAGGGCCGTGACGGTAATTAATTTCCACTTATAATTTTTTCTAATTATACCTTGATGGTTGTCCTTATAACTTT